>JAUMHO010000008.1:5099030-5133457 GCA_032360965.1 Ulva armoricana
CTGTGCTGCTGTTGTCTGATTCCATGACCTTGGTCCACTTTGTGGGTTTGCCCTTGTACTCTTTTGTAACTACATTGCAACGCGCAACACCGCGATACTAATATCACATTGCAGACGTCATACCGATTGTGACGCAGAGATTGTACAGCTCGTACAATCGATTGATGGCTACAGGCGGTGCGACGCTGTGGGTGTGTCCGTTGCGCCGGTTAGTTCTCTGATCGGTGCCTGGCAAGTGTATCACCTAGCACATATACTTTCCCAGACAGCCTGCACCATTGCAGGTCATTCGACATTTGGGCATCTCCGAAAGATTTTGCTAACACCTGTGGACGGGCCAAAGGAACTATGTGCGTTTCTCTTCTGAATATTCGAAGATCTCTAGAGTTCGCTGTCGCCTGCACGCATACGTTATTTCTTGTTTTTTCCCGAATCCAGCCGCAAACGCCGCACCGCTGACTTGTAGTACTTGGACGTTTCGACGTCACAATTATGCGTTTCACTTCCGGGATGTGTAAGAGTGAACTCTCGGAGGCGTGCGGATCTCCTGGAAGAGGCGCGTACGCGTGGGCCGATAGAACCGTACAGATAGTCGGACACAAGCTGATTTGACACACGGGTTAACATGAAATAGGAAACATGCCTACATTTCTGCCTTGTTTGCTCTGCGGCACCGCTGCCGGGCATATGTGCGGATTGCTTATACGAAGTCCGGATGTCCGCGGCGTGTTATTGACCAAGGACAGCTCCAAGCTTGTGCAACCGTGCCTCGGGATCGGGGACATACTGTCGCGAAAAGGACGGCATCGTGACCATACCAGGAACGTTTAGATGCACTTGTGGAGCCCTGCTGCAAGTTTAGACTTGGATAGTGGGCAGGCTCTACAAGGAACTTCCAGCTGAAGTAGACATGTTACCAGGCACCTACCGGAGGTGGTCGTGCTCGTGACAACACGCTCCGGATCACAGGCATTTGGTGCCACTGACCCGCATACCTGAATACAATACTGCTGCAAGCCTATACATGCAGAGAATCATCAGATGTCAGCTTAAGGAGCTGAGGGAGGTTAGGTTGCACGTGACATGCCACAAGGACGGTTGATGCTGTTGATAGCATGCGGTTTGTATGTAAAAACAAAAGAATTGTGTAGAGCAGGGCAGGCATGCTTGGTCAGCTCCACATAACATTGTTGCATGCTTGTGCCCAAGCCCTCATGCCCTCATGCCCTCATGCGCCCTCATGTGCCAACCTGCCCTTGTGGAGTTCGAAAGGGATCCCTACTCAGTATCCTCTCCAAGGAGGATGGCAGTTGCTGTAACAACAAGTTGACATGCGCTGCAGGTCAAATCTCAAGGTAGCATGCGTAGGGGCGCCGACGAGGGCTGCAGCCCCCCGCCATGTGCGCGGCAGCCCTGCTCGTATCTTTTCCACCGACATGTTGTCCAAAGACATCAGGTGTGTCCCGGCCGAAGAGCCCCTTCATATGCACAGGTTCCATGTGGAGCATTGTGCCAAGTCTAGCGGTCCAGGCGGCGGGTTCTGTGTCAGGTTCTGTGTGAGGCGACTGTTTTGCTGTTGTTGCCAGAGGGGGGGGGTTGGGGGGGCCTTGGCGATGCTGGGTTGTTGCATGATCTCCAATGCCGCCTGTGCATGTCACCATGCGGTGCCATGTCCAGCAGTCCCTTGCAAGGCCCTACAGTCTCTCAATTGAGGTACACAGCCACCTACACAGTCACCTACCTGTGTTGGTTGTTTTGTCGTGTGCTTGGGTTGGCTTGTGATTTACCCCTTGGCACTGCCGGGATTTTTGGTTGATCTCCGTGTGACACAGTCACCTGCCTCCTGCTGCACCAGCACCAGCCAGTGGTTCTGTGCATAGCATGATTGCGGCGGTGGCACCTTCTGTGAAACTTCAGGATGGCTCCATGTCGCATTCACAGCATGGTTCACCGCCTGGTGCGGAAGACAGCTGGCATGCATGCGGGAAGCATGTGTGGGAACATCATGGTTAACGTGCATGGTGATCATGCATGGCATCTATGTGGTTGCCTGTGACACATGTGTGATGTTCTTGGTGACTAGTGGCATGTTTCATCCCTGGGACATGACAGGTGCCGGTGACACTTGCTGGCGCAGAGTGTAATCGGCCCCAGGGTTGGGTCGATCCCGGAATCCCGAAATCGGGATCTTGGGTTTCGGGCCCAAAAATTTCGAGATTTAAAAAATTCGGGTTTTTTTCCCGTCTTTCTCCGTCTTCCGAGCGGGAAGCATGAATCCGGTCCCCGCTCTAGCAACTTCAGCGACTGCAAATCGAAACTCTTCACTGTCGACTGCATTAAATGGACTGCCCGAGACGAACACCCACTTGGCGATCGCAAGTCTAGCGTTGTCGTGGGCCGGTTGGTTGAAAGCTGCGGTCAAAGACGTCTGTCTATTCGATGTGTTGCATGAGCCGGCAAGCAGCTCGTTCCGATATTCTGCTGGGATCTTCGGACATGCTCTTGCCTTCCTTGTGTTATTGCCCAACAGGTGGGCCTTGCACTCGTCAGCTCCCTTGTTCTAGGCATTCCATCCGCAATTGCAATATAGGCACACCACGTCGTACTTACTATTCGGCCTTTTAGTAAATACTTGAAATGACTTTTCCAATCATTAGACGACCTTAGTCGCTTGTCGTTGACAGTGGCATCCGTTTCAATGACGAGCTCGAGCAAGCGACAACACAGGTTTTGGTTGGTCAGAACTCGCAAACGAGACAGAATTTTGCAAAAGATTCAACGTGCGATTTCCCCATTTAGTGTGTATGATCATATGGCACCCTCAGAAGGGTCAACAGAGCGCTTTTGCCAGTTCACCAGACCCTTTCGGGTTAAATTCTGGATTTTTTTGTTTCGGGCCCGAAAATTTCGGGGTTTTTGCCATTTCGGGCCCGATGACCCAACCCTGATCGGCCCCATCCTTGCTCTGCCCTTGCTCTGCCCCCCTTGGCAATGATGGGGGGGTGCTGTCATCATGATGATGCTATCATAATGATTGTGTGGAGAACACATTTCACTGTAGTACACATCAGGGGGCACTTGTGGTACATGCATAGCTGCCACTGACCTGCACACATGGCAGGTGCACTCTCCCACAGCTCACATGACCTCTAGATCTCCTTTGGATTTACATGTGGATGTGTGCCTGCAGCCGCACCTGGAGCAAGTCGAAAGGCAACCGCCGGAGATCCGATCCCGATTACACGTACATGCTGGACTTCGAGGGCCTGGAGGGAGTGGCTGTGTCCACCAAGGTGTGTTCCGGATTCCATACTGATCCACCGCCACTCCTAGCTATAGGTTTGGGGTCTCGCATACGTGCTTTCAGGGTTCCCGAGACCAGAGCTGCCACTTAAGTCAAATTTGACATCCTCTGAGAGCAAGCAAAGCTCTTTCCTTTGTAAGAAGCCATGCCTTCCACTGCCGTGCCATTCACAGAATGTCCTAGTGGAGGAGCGCTTGTCAAGCTGGAGTCACGGAAGCCAGCATGAGTTGGGAGTATGCTGTTCTGGTGGTGTTGCCGCGGCAGAGTGCCATGCAGAAGTTGACTGCAGGTGCCGCCGGAGGAGTCGTTTTCGCTGACGTACATCATCGAGCGCGTGCTCGCCACTTCCGACTTGGTCTTCAGCGGCTCATTGGCCCGCATCAGGAGCAAGGTTGTCTCATGGTTCACCAGTGAGGTAGACGATGTCCGGGACATCGATGACTTCATCCGGTACGATCACCAGGACTGGGTACATACACACACACCGTTTGCCATTGCGGCAGCGCTGCCAACTTTGTTCCAGTCAAGCACTTGCGCACCTTGTTGCACCATCTGTCTCTCCACTTGTTTAGGTGTTTAGGTGTGCTATGATTGCTCGCCGTGCCTGCTCTTGCAATCTATGTTTCAAAAGCGGACATGTTCTACAACGTTAGCATGCACCAGTGTCAGCCCCCCCCCCTCGCCTCCGCCTCTTCACTGATCATCTCCGCACTGTCCTGATGCTGTTGGTGTGGCCCTCAGTTACTTCCCGCCTTTCAAGTCAAAGATCGGCTTCATCCCAGTCGAGTTCCCGGTCCACGACCCCGAGCGCTTCGTCCAGCTGCCCTCCACAGCTGGTCTGTATGAGGACGAGGACTACTATGGCGAGCAGCGCCTCGCAGGAGTCAACCCGGTCATGCTGCGTGCTTTGGAATCTGACGATCCCCGTGCGCCCATCGTGGCTAGCGTGCCCGGTGCATCTGCCGCAATCTCAGCAGGTCCCCCCCGTCCCTCCTTTCCCCCTGCCTTTCCACACAGCCTCAATAGGTACACTGTGCAACGTTATCGGTCCCCGCCCAACTGCCTGGTAACTACGTATTCTCTAATCTCAGATTGAGCCTTGTTTGGATGTTTTCCGATCAAACTGGCAAAGTCGCACTGCCACTGTGTCAGTGCGGCCGATGTGCGGAGCTGTTGTGCGGAGCATTGCCTAAATTCACGACCAGCAGGTCTCCGGGGGCATGGCTCATGCATGTGCTAAAGTTGGGTGTACATATTAAGACGTCTATGCAACTTGAAGGCTTGATGCTGTAGCACATGCAACCGGTGTGGATGGCATGACACACGTTGCCATGCAAGATGAGTGCTTTGGGCATGTTGGTGTATCATCAGAATTGCAGCTTGTCAGTCGTACTTTCCTAATCGTGATTGCCTGTTTCCAGATCTGCCGACTCATGCATGCAGGCAAGATGTTTGTGGCGGACTACACCGGCAAACCTGTTGGTGACTCGCGCCCGGACTTTATCTTGCCCGAAGGAGGTATCAAGGGAGGAGAGTACGAGTATAAGGGCAAGCAGTTGCGGAAGGCGCTGCCGACTGCGATCGGCTTCTTCATACTGCAGCCTTCCGGACAGATTCGCGCGGTCGCGATTCAGCTGCATGAGAATGGGCGCATCTACACTCCTTCCGATGAGCGCTACGACTGGCTCATGGCGAAGACTGCCCTCGGTGTTTCTGACTTCAACCATCATGAAATGGCATGCCTCTTCCACTGTAGAAAATTCGGCGAGAACGTGCTCGTTTTGAGAAGCCCTGCTCACACGAGGCAGTGGATATGCCTCGACTGTTGCAGTGGGTTGATGTAGCCCTCTCCAACTGGTGGATCACACACTACTGGGAAGGTACCAATGAGGACACCTCCTGCGACCGGTTTTGTGACAGCGAGGATCTGTACTGATCACATCATCCGACATGCGACGGTTGTAAATTGGTGGCCACAGTATCAGATCGCGTCGCCGACAGCACCGCTGCACAAACACGGTGCGCCGTGCTGTGTGATCAGACCTGTGTCACACTCTTTTACAGCACATCACCGATTTACCATGCACCGTCGCTGATCTGCAACGTGCTGTTAGATATGTGTGCTGGCCGGTTCAGGTGACGCATCTCGGGCAGAAGCACTTCTACATGGAGGCGTTTGCAATCGCGACCCGCCGCTGCTTCGACGACGACCACCCGCTGTCGTACCTCCTGCGCGCCCACACGCGCTTCATGATCGCCAACAACCGCATCGGCCGAGACTTTTTGATCCGCCCGGGTGGCAACGTTGACTTTCTGCTGGCTGGAGAGATCGGGGAGAGCGTCGAGATCGCCCGCCTCGGCTGTGCCAGCACACACTTCATCAACGACAACTTTGTCAACGACATTGAGGCGCGGAAGGTGACGAAGGATCGCCTGCCGTACTACCCGTACCGCGACGACGGCCAGCTGCTGTGGGACGCGATCTGGAACTTCTTAACCGAATACATTGCTGCGACGTATGCCTCAGACAAGGAGCTGCAGGAGGACAAGGAGCTTCAGCTGTGGTGCCAGGAGCTCGCCGACCCGAAACAGGGTGCCGTGTACGGTATGAAGGCCAAGGTGAACACGGCAGAGGAGCTTGTGGAGGTCCTGACCACCATGATCTTCATCTCTGGCCCTGCTCACTGTGCAGGTGCGGTCCGCAGATGCTTGATGTTCTTCAAATCAAACCACTCACGAAGATGTGCCTGTTCCTCTTGAATGAAGGGCTTCTGAGAAGTCTTGATACCGATCTGCGCTTTGCGTTACTTCGCTCTTCCACTCGCTGATGTGTGAATACCATACTCTAGCGCGCTGTCTGCTGTGCATTCGCACATGCCATGCCCGTCAGAGAGAGGTTGCCTCTGTTCTGAAACGGTGTTCATGCCGGTGCGCACATGTGCACAGAGAACCAAATCTTCGTCCTTTACTGAGTCCCATGATACACCACCCCCACCACATATCTCCTGCCTCCACATGCAACTCCATGACGCCTTGGGTCATGTCCGCCAAGAACACATCATTGCTCGACGTCAGCATCGAGTCAGCCTCTGTGGAGCCACCCACAGCCACCGACGCTACTAGTATAGTATATGCACGCATGTCTGCGGCATGTGCTCAACCAACACATCCAGGTTGATGGTTTCCCTGCACCTCCCGGTGAACCTACCTGCATCCGAGGGTATATTTTCATGCCTTGAGGCCTTACTCTCATGGCCCATTGTTACGTGCAGTGAACTTCTCCCAGCTGCCCATGGGAGGCTACGTCCCCAACCAGCCCCTAGCTGTGCGTGACCCCTACAGGCAGCTCTCCAAGCGGCCAGCATCGGAGCCACTCAACGAGAAGGACCTTCTCAGCATGCTTCCCAACCAGGGCATGAACTTGTGCGGCATCTCTACCCTCCATCATGATTTATCTGGTCAACACACACTTGTGTAACGTTGTACACCACATGCACAGTGCAGGGGTGCGGTGGTTGTCTTGCCCCCCCCCCCCGGTGCAGCCCACGCAAGCCATGCCCACGTCCTCACATGTCCTGTCAGCCTCACATGTACTGTCAGCCTCACATGTACTGGCTGTTTGTGCCGTCTATATTCCTAGCTAGGAATGAGACACAGCGCCCCGCCCCGCCCCGCCCCGCCCCTCGGTGCTCATCATGATGGCATCATGTGAATGTGGCGGTCATGCTGTCACGGCCATTGAGCCTGCCGGCGTGGCGAGCTCACGAGATAACCTCGCTTGCTGACTTTGCGCACACAAACCTTCTGCCAAGCATGTACTGGGTCTGCACCGCGTGATGGCCAAACCCTGTCGCACGGAGCGTGTGTGGTCGATCTTGGAATGCCAGTGATTCGTGGTAATGTCGCTGTTGTTGCGGTGCTTCTAACATACGGTGTTGCAACGTTGTTGTTGAACATGCGTTGTTGCGGTGCTTCTGAGGACCTGCATCTGCCATGAGTGCAGGGGTCAGACTGAGATCGTCTTCACGCTCAGCTGCTACAAATTCGATAAGCTTGGGCATTACGACAAGTCGTTCGAGTCCTTGTTTGAGCTGTCCACGGAGGAGCTGCTGGCTGATCACCCCAAGGGCAAGGGCCTCAAGACGGCCATTGATAACTTCCAAGCAACGCTGGACCAGGTGGAGCAGCAGATCAGCAGCGAGAACGCCAAACGACGGGTCCCCTACGGTGCGCCTGCTCTACTGGTGCCTCCGGATATGGTACCTCCGGATTTGCCATCCTGGCAGCCCCGCACACCAGAACATACATGTGGTTGCCACAGCAGTACTTGATCGGGCCAAAGATAATCCAGAAAATGACTGCCAGTGTTTTGTATTGGACAGGTGAGCTGCGCTTGTAGACCGTGTTGTGCTGTATCAGGTGCAGGAAAGATGGCAGTAGACAAGGCTATGGCTGGGCCTGGTTGGGGAAAGCTGTTCGCAGTTGACCGATGTCTATTTGTGTGTGGTTTGGTTTGTTTTTGGTGATATGCCGGTGGTTTGGTTTGTTTTTGGTGATATGACGCCATGCCGCGATTGTGGTTGTTCGACGTCACTGCAGCTCGTCACTCCACTCAACTTCCGACTATGACCGGTGGCTTATGCAGAGTTCCTCGCGCCATCAAACGTCCTCAACAGCACCAGCATCTAAGAGGAGGGATTACCTGGAGACACGGAGGTGGTGAGGCACTGCATTGGACCACTGATATGCATCGAGGCATGTGGGTCAAGAGGCGTGGTCGCTGTGCAGTATAGGTGCCACAGCAGTTACAGGGCTGGTGACATGCGTACGGCCTACTGTGGAGGCTGTGGACACTCGATGTGTTTCGGATTCGATGTGTTTCGGACTCGATGTGTTTCGGAAGTGCACTTCCGGATGCAGCATAGGCCTGAGCGTAGACCCGCGTTACGCTCGGCATCATGATACGTGGTGCCTTGCATAACGCGGAGTGGATGGTACAGGAGCTGCTTTTGGTTTGATACACGGGCATGTGCCCGTGGAGGATAAACAATGGATAAACTATTGTCGTGCAACAGCACGCCGCAATTTTTGTCTAAATTTAGGTGTTAGTGCCGAAACTGAACTCACTGTACTATTAATGTAGCGGTAATGCTGTGATGCGTGATGCTGGAAAGGGGCATGTGCCGCAGTTGCACACCGTAGCATGTTACGCACAGTGGTGACTGGTTTCAACAGCATGCGTATTACAATACAAAGTAGCAATACAAAGTATCAAACGAATTCGGTGCTGTTTGCAAAAATTAAGTAGCCGCTTAATTGGCATGTGCATGTTACAAAACTTCTGTAACAGAGTAGAACTCTGTTGAGCTCAAGAGGAGGATGCAGAGCACACACGCGTCAGTGAGACATCGTTTTTGAACAATCGGGGCACAGGTCATCCGCATTGGTCAGCTGGATCTATGCTTTGCCGGCTGTGGCGCCCACTGGTGTGAAAACTGCCAGTGTTGCCACACCACCATCGGGCCAGGCCATTCTACAAGACCTGTTCACCAGGGTTTCTACTACTACTACTTTGTCAGGGTCTGGGGTACTCACTCTGTACTCACACTGGCAGTGGCGCCTCGAGCTGTAAGCATCACACGAAAGCCGGTGCATGTTACACAGGTCTTCGTGAATGAGATGAAAATGGGATGGGCGATCCAGGTACGATCATAGTGGCCGGGTCCACTAGTGGAGTAACAGTACTGTTTCTTGCAATTGTAGATTTCCTGTGTGCTGTGTGCTGTGTATTATGGGCCCTGAGCCCGGCCGGGTCACAGGGTGTAGCCTCCAATGATCTCTTGTCAGTAGCATCTGGTGTTATTGCTTTGATGTGGGTTAGTAGAGTCGCAACAGCCACGGCTGCTGGTGTGTGATCAGGCTGGCCGCCTCTTCTCTCTGCGTTTGTTTAAGCACAAATCGATGCAGTATGTCGCAGTCCGTCACGAACTACAGCCACACTGCTAGTGTGGTAGGGGGGCCTGGATCCCTGATCCCCTAAACGCCGCCGCTATCCCGCGTGCGCGCGCCGTCATCGCTGGCGGCGCCGCCCGGAAGCGGTCAGGGTTTGGACCAGAGCCTGCAGAGGCGGGTCAGGCCGTCTAGCCTGACCCACAGCAGGAGCGCCAAAAATCCCCCCCCAGCCCCTGAAATGCCCGCTGAGGGCCTGTCCTTCCCAAAAGACAATTTTGGTAGGTTAAGCAGCTCAGCGGGGTTCAAGGCAGGGAAGCGCGCTGAGAAGATGCGCCCGAGCTGCGGCGTGCTGGTACGTAAATACCCTTCGTGCGCCTGGTGTTACATGCGCGAACACACCTAGCGTGCGGCATGCATGCACAAATGACGTGTAATCCCCCCGGGTTATCGCGGTGCGGGAACCCAACTGATAACCAGCCCCGGGCTCCCGCACGCCCTAGAATCCTGCACACAGTGTCACATTTACATTTACATGTACACACACCGGTGGGGCACCCCACTGTCGCCCAACAAGCGTGGCATGGGCAATCACCTGTGACAGCAGAGGTGACAACGCAGCACCCCCAGGGGGGCGTGCACTCCCCTTCTGGCCACGTTCACCGGGAGAGCGCAAAGCCTGCTTGCCCAATCGATCGTTTGGGACACTATTTGGACATAGTACGATGTATTGGACGGCACTATGGGGCCATTGGGCAAAATCGTGGTTTTTCCCAAAACGTTCCTAGGCGGACCGCCGAAAGGCGTCGATTTGCCCAAACGACGCAAATCGTTGCCCAATCGATTGCCAATGGATCCAACACGCTGAGAACAGTCAGAAAACACGATGACATGCTATACCTGTTGGTATCAACGTGCCTTTGCAGCTGACGTCACGGCGCGGTCGGAGTCACATCGATCCGCGCAAACCCGTACACAGTCGACATGAGTTCAGGCGACACATACAAACACTACATAGAGTTAAAAGATTGTTTGGCATGTATGTTAGTCAAGCATGATGTGTGTGGGCGTAATATGCTGCAGGCTGATATAGAACCTTTGGTGCAGGAGGCCGTGGCTGCAACATTAGATAATTCCGGCAATGACAAGGCAATCAGGAATTTTTTTAATGCTGCGAAGCTACACTGTGATTGCTGTTTGTGCAGTGCATCTGAAATTCCACGTTGTACATGTTATTCGCAGCGCACACTGTATCTTGCCTATCACAAAATACCTCGCCTTTTAATACCAAAGCCATCACGTCAATAGTGCGTTACTATCCAGCGACCAGATGATACAGGCGGTTTGAGTCCTCACATCTACCAGCCTGTAACGAGGCTGACCCACACCCATTGCCAAAGCAGACACAAAACCATCGACTGTTGGTAATACAGTACCAAAAAGTGGACATACTGACACTCAGGGACATGTCTGGACATTTTTAGGAGCCTCTGCGAGGTCTTTGGGATCGTTCCGACCCACTTTGGGCAAAATTACGATTTTGCCAAAGAAACAGGCCGAATTTCGGCGCGGGGCCCTGTTTTGCCCAAAACACCAAACGAACGCCATAGTGATGTCCAATACATCATACTATGTCCAACTAATGTCCCAAACGTTTGATTGGGAAATCAGGCATTGCGCTCTCCCGGTGAACGTGGCCAGAAGGGGAGTGCACGCCCCCCTGCACCCCCCCTCCACGGGGGGCCCGCGTTGAGGAAGAGCTGGGGCGGGGGCAAACGGGGCAAAGTGTAACCTAGAAAGGCCGGGGGGGGGGCAGGCAGGCGGGGATAGGGTCACCGATTCCGGTCACTTTTCGTAAATTACGCCGGAACCGTTAGCTTCCTTTTTTCATACCTTCCGCCGGAATTTATGCACAGGAAAGACCGCGCTCGCTTCGCGCGCGGACTGTTCGACTGCACCCATGGCCGTGCTCAACTTGGCTCGGTAGCGCCTCATCCATAGGTTCTGCAAATTATTTACCAGTGCAATTCGTTCTATTGTCACATTTGTCAATCTAACCATGGTGCGCGAGAAAGGTCCAATTAGGCAATTGCAAGCCGTCGGCCCCTAGGTGGGGGAGCGGAAAGAAGGATGGGGGGGGGGGGAGGGGAGGAAAGAGAGAGGCCTGGGGTCAAAGCGGGAGCGGTCAAACGGGGCAGACGTACGGTCTGGTGCAGGGGTGGAGGGCTGCAAAACGTTCCTTGAAGAGTCGTCTCCACGTGTCAGGGATTTCGGTTCACGGCCCTGGAAGACCGGCCTAGATATACGTATATCTATACGGCCAGTCACTCCCCGGCGCTGGCCGATGCTAGCGAGAGTATGGCGTGATCATTCACGAATTTCTCATGCATCATCCCCGTCAGTAGAAGCGATCACACCGTTGCGCCGTCATTCTTCGCTGACAGTCGCCGAGCTCGCACGCGCGGAAGCGTACGCGTGCTGCGAACGTAATGCGCGGGCCTCCGGATCCAGAGCTCTCGAGCACACACACTCGCGCGTGCACATGCTGTTCATCCAGCAGACGTGCTACCACCCGATGCGTGTCTGAGGGCAAGGACGTGTGCATTTGTGGACATGGAAGTGTTGATAACTGGATGTTCCTGGTCATGGGAACGTTCCTGCGGCCGGGTCAACGTTTACCTGGGCCCACTGAGATCGTTCCGTCAAAGCCAGGTTGTACATGAGTGCTCTGGCATTGATCTTCTAAGGAATTGAATGGCTTCGTGTTCACCACGTCTTGGCGGTTTCAGCAGGCATACATGCGAAGGACTGGAAAGATGCCTGTAGGGCTATCGTTCTCGCAGATGACGTTTGCTTTTTCGGCGCTCGAATACTGGACGACGTACATGTGTCGATGCTGCCATATTATGTTGCGGACCTTTTCCTGTGACTTTGCGACATTAGCGGCTCCCCGTTCCGACGTCCGGCTGTATCCGGCGATCGTCAGCTGCAGCTCGAGCGCACGTCACCTTGGTAGAGCCCACTACAGCTTCGCCTCTCGTCAAGTACGCACTGCACTGATCAGATCTTGTATATGTTTTGTTGCTCTGTCATATGCAGCATCTCCGCCAGGCGGTGAACGTCGGTCCTGCCTGTCGCCGCGCTGCCATGGCCAGCTGCAGCTCCGTACTCCGAGCATCACACAGACTCTCCAACCTTTCGCGTCACAGAAAAACTAAGATAATGTATCAAGCACATCCTGGATCCTTCAAGGCACCAGGCGTCAATTGCAGATTTAAACGTTCGATGAGCGCACCCAACTCGGTTTTCATTCCAAGGGCTGATTGTCACTGACCAACCTCTTCACAGACCTGCTGCATTAAAATAAGAATTTATGCCGCCTTAGTCAGCATACCGCCCTCACAACTCGGGTATGTAACCTGGCAATGGCATATTGTCGGTCAGCCTGTGCCTCGCCTCGCCAGTTCACCTCTCTCGCAGCCCGCAAAATGTTTGCACAGGAGGGCCTGCTACTCCTGTGGCATCTAAGGCATCTCCTGGAATTTCTTCAGACATGTGCGACGCGGGATACGCCAGCCCAACTCAGGCAGCCTGAACAGTCGTCAATGTGCAACCAGTTGTTCCTGCACTGAACGGCCATGGATACTCCGTGGTTTAATAAAGGTTTCAGCATGCTCTTCCAGTGTTTCCAGTCTGGAAACATTTTTCAAGCTTGCGATACAGCCAAGCAGCTCAGCTGGTTGCAACACATGCACATGTGAACAACGCTACATGTTTCACCACACAGTGCGCCAGGAAGTGCTGGAGCGACCACCAGCAGCCTTCGCCTGCCACCCCACCGTGATACCATGTACACAGCCATATATATCTCATCGTGGTGCAAGAGACACCTGCTGCCACCTGGTGCCACCCGCCCATGCGTGCATTGGCCACTCGTCGGGCGGACACGTGCAGTTGTTCAGGGGAACCGGCCACAGCAGACACGGCAGAGCCCTTGGCCTGGATAAAGTGATGCCAACTCTCGCAGCCTTGCCACCGCAAGGTCCCCACAAGGCAGGTGTGTCAGCAAACAGCGTGTACCCAACGTTCACATGCTGGAACTCGACAGGGCGGCCCCCAAGGAGAGATGTGCAGGCATGATCATGCCGGACAGATGCATGCAGGGGCCCCAGTACGGAGTGCTGGCTGCCGTGGGATCCAGCATGCGTGGGAGCGGCACAGTGCAGTTGCAAGTCCCATGCATCACTGCGATGGGAATTCAACAGTGCATGATTGCGGTGCGGGGCTGGGGGCTGGGGGCTGGTGTGGGTGGCCTCACATGCTGACACCACTGGGCATGCCAGCATGCAGCGTTCTGTGTACGTCCAGCATATGTCCAGCGGTGTTCTCATTGCACAGACCCTCTGTCCAAACAAGATCATCGCCAAACCCGGAACTGAGCTGTTTGAAGCTGCGGGCATGGTCCACAGAATAACAATGCAGCGCGACTATCCTCGTACCTCCAGCTTGCTCACAGGGCCATCCAAACGTTCGTCCACAGGCATTCCCGGGGCATGTAAAGCCATGTTACTCCGGTCAGCAGCACTCTGCCTGCTATTGACTCACTGTGTACCTGCAACAACACCTATGAAGAGTCAAGCTTGGCTCAGCGCATGCATGTGTCAGGTCCTTTGAGCAGTTCAAACAAATCTTGCATTCATGTTGCTCAGAGAATGGCCAGGCATTCGCCAAGGGTATTTCATGCACAAGCAACCACAAGGACATCTGCAGGGGCACACGATCGCACTCACTTCGAACCGTGGTGTCCGCAAGTCACACTACACACACAAAACAGCCACACACAGCATAAGCAGGGAGGCATTAGTGAAGAAAGTGTTTGTATGCATGCAGCTCAGCAGTCAACTGAAACGCCAGCATGACTGGAAACTGTGACAAATCCACAGACTCTGCAGAGTAAGATTGCTGTGCCTTGACTGTGGAATGATTGGTTGACTATGGTGAGGTGGAGGAGCTGGCAGCTGGGGCCCCCCCAGCCTGGGGGGTGGCCACAGGCTACCTACATGGAACAACATCCACTTTGCCAAACTCGCGTCTGGTTGAGCATGGGTGCCCTGAATGTGATCGTGTTTAATCTGAAGATACCCGTGTGTCATGCTGTCCAGCGGTTGGAATGCGCACCGCGGTCGACGTCGCCGCAAGCTAGCGATTGGATGGTGGGCAGCCGATCGACTGCAGCTATCAACGCCGCGGCGAGCAGTCGCAACCGTGTTTATGACTGCCTCGTGATCACGGCATGTCCGGATCGTGACGTGATGCACCCTCAGTCGAACAGCATTGGAGTGGGAATCCTCTCAACCTCTTCCATCGCTATTGTCTCTGCGCATGTATCGTCAACGTCGCATGAGGCGCAGCAGCAGCGGTACGTACGTGTATACAGCGTCGTACGTACACGTGACGGGCCCCGCGCGCGCGCACTCGCTGCTGCACGAGAGGATAGCATCCAGGCGGAATCCAGCTTGAAAGGCACAATCAAATGCCGTGATACATTCTTGGTGCGCGGTTCTGTCACACGGCTTCAGCGTTACGGGAACGGCCGTGGATTCACTTCGGCGAATTCGAAGCGGAGTTATTTTCGGTCCCGGCGCTAAGTGGCACTCCTCAGTACTAGCAATGAGCTTCCGCTGCTGTTGTTTGATTCCTTGACTTGGTCCACTTTGTGGTTTCGCCCTTGTACTCTTTTGTAACTACTCCTCAGTACTACCGAGACTAGTGACCCCTGGTGAGGTCGCCCATTCTTATTTCACGTTGATTGTGAGTGCCCCATGGTCACACCGTGGAAAGTGGTTACAAAAGAGTTCTGTTGTAAGCCTCTGCAGGCTGGCTGGGTGTAAAACAAAAGCCACTCAAGCTAGGTTGTCATCCGCAAGGGCGTGGCCCCAATGATGGCCTGATCGAAATGCTGGCTGATCGCGATGTAGTGCGCAACGACACTCATGATCACGGAGGCTCGGGCAAGGTCACGGGGCAGCCTTACCCTTTGCCTTACCCTTTGCACGGCGACGCTTGACACTGTCCCATATGCATAGAAGCGCGTCGAAGCGGCTATGGAAGTCATCCTCGCAGGTGAGATGGAGAACATTCGTTACATGCATGCAGACTAGCGCCCTCGCACACCTGTGGCGTACATCTCGCCTTGCAGGGCCCGGCAAGCGTACATATACCTGCTGCTCCTATAACTGCATATTCTAAGAGCTCTCTGTAGCTTTCATATGATCCGCTAAGATTCAACAGCCAGTCAACAACAGCTGCAGACTCATGTGCGTCCCGACGTCGACACACCTGCGCGCGTGCATATGGTGACCGAGTTCCACAGCTTCCGTGGATGAAGCGCGCCAAGCCCTCTGTTGCATCGTACTGTCTCTGCTTGGGCATCTGGTGCACTGCGCATGGCACAGGTCGTGAAGAATGCAGCTTTCGTGGGCCATGGCCATGCTGGCGAGTGTTACACAACGGGGCTTAATACGTCCGTTTGTTCGTAAAGCGTACGCGTTGTGAGCGTAATGACGCGTCCAGCCTGAACATTGTAGCGCACGCTACCGCAATTCCGCGGATCTGCGATAAGTGTACACATCGGGACTCCGAGACCTTGAGGCGCGTTGCTCGGTACGCGTGCGCACTGTGGCAGCTGCCGTCGACCCCGTACCTTGCTAGCTCCATGCAGCTGGTAACTATAGACGACGCCTTGCCCGGTACGGGTACTGCCTACACATGTGTATGAATTTTATATTAGTTGTAGTTACAAAAGAGTACAAGGGCAAACCCACAGAGTGGACCAAGTCATGGAATGAATTTTATATGCATGCGTAATCTCCAGAGTCTCGGGGCCTGCTTCACTCCCGGCAGGCAACGGCGACATAGCCCGTCACAGATTGGGCATCCGACGAGTCGAAGCTTCCCAGTCTCACGCCGCTGCCAAGAGGTTGACCTGATCGTGCAGAGGCTACGTGCCACATCTAACGTGCTTTGTGAAAAGAAATTGTCGCGGACTATTCCCCTAGCGCTGCCTTGAGCCGTTCCGGAAGTCGAGTCGGCGTCAGGGAGCCGTTGCGGAAGCCGGCCGACACCGCGTTGTGCACAAACTTGACCATGCGCAAGCTTGTGCCCGCGTATCGTGCATCGCGTTCATGACCGTCTGACGAGGCAACATCGAAAAGGATCCGGACCGAAAAGGATCTTGCCATGAACACAAGTACTGCACCTTGAGCAAGTAATATGCCATGACCATCTCTGCAATGTTTCCTCAGCAGCACATGCTCCGCCTCACGTCCATCCTCCGAGGATGAGTCAGCAGTCTATAGGTCCGTATACCAATATGCTGTGCTATGCTGTGCAAAGACTGCCAGCATCTGGCAGCATGCGCAGATCTCAATCTGGCCACTGGCAAGGGACCATCATGAATGCGTCTTGAGTGGAACCCCAAATAGACACCCCCCTTGATACAACAACATGCATCTGAGGTTGTATCACAGAACGTACACAACACTGTCTGCAAGTCGCAGTGAGCCCTCCTGTTGTGAGCCTGAGGTAGGTGTGAAGTGCGAGTGCGAATGCATGGTTGCACGCTTGAGCCTGTGCATGTCCCAACACATGCCCCCACCTGAAGCAGGCTACCACTGCGTCGGCATGTTCAGGCCGAAAATAGGAAACTCCAAACGTTGTCAGCTGCAGATCGTTGACAGGTCCCTCCGCAGCAGGTTTCCTGCCCCCAATTGCAGTGGTTTAACATACGCTACAGTTAAGGGAAGGCAAGCTCGTTCCCACCTGTCCGCACCACCTTCATCCTTCATTCTGTTTCTCTTTACTGACTGCCCTCTTTTTTGGTTTTGTTTCTCTTCCTGTTTTGGGTCCAGTGCGCACGGGCGCCCGAAGTTCACTGACAGCATGTGGCAGTCTCAGGTCTCATGTGCTGCAGGGCAAACCTCAAGGTGTGTGGAGCTCCCACCCGGGCGGCAACTCCTCGCCGTGTCCGATGCGGCCCAGCCCGTGTCTTCAGCGGGGACCTGTTTCCCAAAGCCTTCAGGTCTGTCCCGGCCAAAGCGTACCGCTCGCACCGGCAATGCCACACTCACATGTGTGAATCATTGTCGTAGCAGCACCTGCCATGCAAGTTCAGAATACCTTCACGCCCCATGTATGTCTCGACTCTATACCAGCGCTCTGGCGCTGACGGCAGTCCTGCTGTGCTTTACCAGAGGCACAGCTGGTTCTGTGAACAGCTGGGACAAGTAGCATGCATATTGGACGCACGTCACGTCTCTGGTGACGCACGCCTAATTTGACTTGCCTTGCAATTGTGGGGGAGACACTTGCCATGTGGCTGTGGTACTTGTGTGTGCACGTTGACTTGTCCCTGCGTTTGCCACCTTGTCCATACCGAGCGTTTCTCGTTTCGTGCTGTCTCCGTGTGGCGCATGCCCTTTGTACTTCAACTAGGTGTACCCCATCACGCTCTGCATCGTCGGGCGTGATCCTCTCTGTGTCATGCATCTTGGCCGTCTACATGCACCCTTGCCACCTGTACCACCTTGTGGATTCACATCATGAAGTGGGTGTGTGCGTGTGCAGCCTCGACTGGAGCAATCCCAAAGGAGGCCGCCGCAAGCGGTCTGACCCCGACTACGAGTACATGCTGGACTTTGAGGGCCTCAAGGGAGTCGCTGTGTCCAGCAAGGTGTGCCTTGGGTGGCGTACACCGCTTCCCAGGGCGGTGGCCTCACATTCACTTCAGTACTGTTGCTGCGAATAACGGCTAGCTACATGTACATGACAATGCTCGCGTCTATGTGACACGATCGATGACTGCGACTGGCGTGTCATCCCGAGTGTGCACAGGTCGTGTGGCCGCAGCGTGGCCACACCGGGTGGTGCGCCCCAGGGTGCTTCTCTCGTCTCGTCGAAGCGGCACCACACGCACAGATTGACCGCTGAAGCGGCACATCATGGTGTCAATGAGGTGGCAATGTCCTTATGGATACGGCGATGTAATCATACATACATGCATCACGTAGAAGCTGACTGCAGGTGCCGCCAGAGGAGTTCTTCTCCCTGACGTACATCATCGAGCGCGTGTTTGCCACCTCTGACTTGCTCTTCAGCGGGGCCCTTGCCCGCATCAGGAGCCGGGCTGTGTCATGGTTTACCAGTGGGGACGACGATGTCCGAGACCTCGACGACTTCACCCGGTACGGGCCCTGCGTCGATCAAACAGGGGCATCCTCCGTATTGACTGTACATCCTGTGGTGTGACTCACCTCTTGCATGTTCTGTTGCACTGTGGTCAGCCATTCAACTGTGGTGTGTGCAACTCCCGCATGCTGTGCCTGTTTCTTCAGCCAATCCGCTGCCTCCTTATGAGCGTGCGTCATCCACAGTCTCTTCTATTCGCCCCTTCCATTGTCTAGATCTTGTCGCTTGCCGCCGCGTTGGCGTGACGTTGTTGGTGTGGCGGCAGGTACTTCCCGCCTTTCACATCAAAGGTCGCAGGCTTCATCCCAGTCGAGTTTCCGGTGCACGACCCCGAGCGATTCATTCAGCTGCCCGGGGCCGCTGCTCTGTTTGAGGATGAGGACTACTATGGCGAGCAGCGACTGGCTGGTGTCAACCCGGTGACGCTGCGTGGTCTCGACTCTGACGACCCCCGTGCCGCAATCGTAGCCAACGTGCCTGGTGCATCTGACGCCCTTTCTGCTGGTCCGCCCCTCCTCCACCCCCCGCTCACAACACCCTACAGCCACACTGTTCGGCATTGCTCGGCCTCTGAAACTTCTGTTTGGCAAATCGTGAATGCCATGTTGAGCCTGGTGTGGCTGTTTTATGACATCATTACTTCTCCAGCCTGGTTGTCAGGGATGGCCCAAACCCAAAAATCCCGGTTGTGGGTTTTCGGATATCCGGCCTGTTTCGGTCTCGGTTTTAAGTTTCTGAAGAGTTTTCTGAAGAGTTCTGAAGAGTTTTCCCTCCAAGTTCGGATCTCCTGGTTCCGTGCTGATCTAGTTCGGGCCTAAAGGTCTCGCGGTGTTTTGGGCCCGGAAGACCATCCTAGGTGGTCGTTGCCATTGTCTAAGGGCACATGCATTCATCATTGCATGTGCCGCACTGCTACACTGCCGTCTACACCCCGGCACTCACAGGCGTGTGGTCGGCAGAGTGCATGCATGCGCGAGAATGTGACGGT
This sequence comes from Ulva armoricana, assembly GCA_032360965.1. Classification (NCBI taxonomy): domain Eukaryota; kingdom Viridiplantae; phylum Chlorophyta; class Ulvophyceae; order Ulvales; family Ulvaceae; genus Ulva; species Ulva armoricana. Next base: position 5,118,518 of record JAUMHO010000008.1, read on the forward strand.
AGTATGGCAGCTTGTCTTGCTACTACTATGGCTACTAGCCTTGCTGCTGTAGCACACACCCTCATTATCAGGCGTCCGTGACTAGGTGACTGGTGGGGGGGAAACGACTGATGTGTCAGCAGAACGTCACCTTTTGGGTCCTAGTTCTTCAGCGGTGTTGTGAAGAAGACCTTTCCCTAGAGTGCTGCGAGGCTGGACGACGCAACATGGCACATGCAGGCAGCATGTTCGTGGCGGATTACACCGGCAGACCCGTTGGAGATGCGGAGCCGGACTATCTCATGCCTGAAGGCGGTGTCAAGGGCGGGCTGTACGAGCACAAGGGCGAGGAGTACCGCAAGGCGCTCCCAACTCCAATTGGCTTCTTCATGCTGCAGCCGTCCGGACAGATTCGCGCGGTTGCGATTCAGCTGCATGAGAATGGGCGCATCTACACTCCTGGCGATGCACGCTACGACTGGCTCATGGCCAAGACTGCCCTCGGCATTGCCGATTTTAACCATCACGAAATGGTGCGCCTCTCTGACCTAGCGCAGGTGGAGCACGTGTCGCATGCGTATGGAGTAGGCTGTGTCTCCTCCGAGGCAGACTCCCTGTGTTTTGGCTGATGTAGTGTTTCCATGTAAACCTCACCAGCTGTACGCTTAGATCACATTGTCACCGAGGGTAGCACATGCGTCCGGGGGTTTTGGGACACTGCGGTCCGTATTCATACTTTCGGTGCTGCGTGGATCATGTCTGTCTGACGAGCGGCGATTGTACATGTTGGCAGTTGGAAACAGGGAGTCGGCCTCCGCCGCAAGCACTGCTGCTGCGTTGGCTAACGTCTTCACCAGGGCCGTTGGTGTTGTAGCTACACCAGCCCCCAATAGTTGTTTGGTACCGAACGCCGCTGACTTGCCGAGAGTTGTCACGGACGTGTGCTGGCCGGTTCAGGTGACGCATCTCGGGCAGAAGCACTTCTACATGGAGGCGTTTGCCATTGCGACCCGCCGCTGCTTCGACGACGACCACCCGCTCTCGTACCTGCTGCGTGCCCACACGCGCTTCATGATCGCCAACAACCGCATCGGCCGAGACCTCCTGATCGCCCCGGGCGGCACCGTGGACCGCCTTCTGGCTGGAGAGATTGGGGAGAGCGTCGAGATCGCCCGCCTGAGCGCCATGAACACGCACTTTATCAACGACAACTTTGTCAACGACATTGAGAAGCGGAAGGTGACGAAGGATCGCCTGCCGTACTACCCGTACCGCGACGACGGCCAGCTGCTGTGGGACGCGATCTGGAGCTTCACATCGGAGTATGTTGCTGCGACGTACGCTTCGGACAAGGATGTCCAGGAGGACAAGGAGCTTCAGCTGTGGTGCCAGGAGGTCGCCGACCCGAAACAGGGTGCCGTGAATGGTATGAAGGCCAAGGTGGACACGGCAAAGGAGCTTGTGGAGGTTCTGACCACCATGATCTTCATCTCTGGCCCTGGACACTCCGCAGGTGTTGTCCGTGCAAATGCATGATGCCCCGTGCGCGCTATGCCACTCGCATGCATGACTGACATGCGCAATGGGAATCCTGTTGCGAGCTATTACCTGAAGAGCTTCTCAGACGTCTTGATTCAGACTTGTTCTGGGCTGTGCTTTTATGTTCATAACGCGCTTCAACGTGCGTGCTGTGCGTTGCGGTGCTGTGCGCTGCCCATGCCATGGCCATGAATGCCTGAGATCCTCTGAGGGAGTCTCCACAAGAACAGCGGCCGTGCTTATGCTTATACGTGCACAGACTACCTTGTGTTGCACCTTGACCCAGGTCCTTGATATAGCACCTCGCAGCGCCTGGCGCCACCTGCAACTCCAAGATGCCACGGGCGAGCTACTTTTCCACAAGGGCCCGCTACGCACTATGTGACTGTCCAATACCTGCCGGCAAGCCCGGTGAACTTGAGTAATGTTTCACGTCGCATCACTGTGGAGTCCCCCTAAAGGCCGATGGACCTCTCAAGAGTGCAGTCATCACTCTGAACGCGCGTTCTGGTGTGCAGTGAACTTCACCCAGATCTCCATGGGAGGGTATGTCCCCAACCAGCCTCTGACTGCGAGGGATCCCTACAGGCAGCTGTCGCAGCGACCGGCATCGGAGCCACTCACTGAGAAGGACCTTCTCACCATGCTGCCCAACCAGGGCCAGACCATGTGCGACGCCACTACATCGCAACACCACAGTGTTCTGCGCTGTTACCGTTTGTTGGTGTAGCCCACTGAAAGCCAACCCCACAGCAGTAACAGCTGGTGTTGGCTGTTTTGAGACGTGTATGAAGGAAACACTGCATCATCATTGGGGTCGCGTGCATGCTACAGTCATACTGCCACAGTGCAGATTGCACTCCGGATCCATGACAACCACAGTTCTCCTGGTACGTGTTCCGTATTCATGATTTTTCCTGCCACATGTTTGAAGGTTTTTTCTGGGGCACTGTCGGGGCCCCATGGTGAAGGCCAAAGGGTGGCAAGGAGAAGGGTGTGTGGCGAGTGCGGCGAGTGCAGCTGTCAGGCGAATACAGTGATATATGCTGCAGAGGGCAGACCGAGATCCTCTTCCTGCTCAGCGCATATAGATTCGATCAGCTGGGAGAGTACGACAAAACATTTGAGTCCATGTTTGAGCTGTCTACGGAGGAGCTGATGGAGGATCATGCCAAGGGCAAGGGCCTCAAGTCGGCCATCGATAACTTCCAGGCCTCACTGTTTAAGATCGAGGAGCAGATGCGTCACGAGAATGCGAAACGCCGTGTCCCCTATGGTGCGTTCACATGTACTAGTAGCCTTACCTGGTGGTTTCCTATCGCGGCAAATTACGACACCATCATCTTTGCCACAGCAACATATGGTTTGTGAGAAGTTAGGCGACCTGCATCCGTGTTGAACGAGTACCATGTGTACCACACTCTGAGACTGGTACCAGTGCTGTATCAGCTGTCTGTCCAGCTACCCGCCACAGGGCCGGCTGAGGGCGGCTGAGGGCGGCTCGCGGCCCGTTGTACATCGGGCCAATGTCTCCAGAAGGGCTTGCTGTAAGCGCTGAATGTGGTGTGATCATGTTTGTTTGGCGTCACTGGAAACTCAGGTTTACCTAAGACCAGTGGTCCCATGCAGAGTACCTGGCGCCATCAAACGTGCTCAACAGCACCAGCATCTAAAGGAGGGATCACCTGGAGGCGCGTGAAGGGGCGAGGAAACTACGCATCATCCCCACCCGCAAGCAACGAATCTTGTGAATCGTGAGGCATCTCTGCCGTGGGGTAGGTGTCACCCCAGTGTGTGGCACAGGGCTGGCCTGATGACGTAGACTGCCGTGGAGAGCGTACTTTATGTGTTTCGGAAGCCGTGTTTCGGACGCCGTGATTCGGACGCCGTGCGTGTAGGTCCGTGCGCGGCCTCTTGTTATGCCGGCAACACCTGACATTCTTATTGCCAGGCATGCTGCAGAAGTACTAGTAGAGCTACAGGAGCAGATCATGCTTGAGTGCATAGGCATGGATCGATCTGCTGTGGACTTGATCATGAGATGCATTCTGGTAGCATGTCAGAAGCTGTGACAATTGCGATTGCAACACATTGCACAGAGTGCCGAAATGACAGGCGCATCGATGACCAAAACATTCTGCACGTGCACAGACTAGCGCACCTGCACATGTCATGTAATTCTCACTCTGCGCATGCAAGATATTTCCAGAGGCATTGCAGCCTCCGGCAAGACTGGCACCATGCTGATATATTTGCCTCATGATCAGGCAAGTCTTTGCAACACTGTAATGTAATCACCAGGGCAAAGGAAGTCCCCTTGCTACATCAACCATTGTCTCCCGCTGTCCGTCACTGCATGTTGTTATAGTCATCAGAACTCATGGTCCGGCATGACGTCATACAGTCACCGTCATACATTGTCTCCACTATAGACAGGGGCCTCACTGTTCATGGGTCACCCAGGGCGGCATTGCTTATGCCTGCATGGATTCCTGCACATGTGGATTTCTTGTCTCTGTGTGGTACAGTATAACACTTATCAGTCGCACTGTTGGCAATCTAGAGGATGGCGATGCGCTTGGTTGTCTGTGAAACCTGGTTGCTGTGTTCTCGCACTGTTGGCAATCTAGAGGATGGCGATGCGCTTGGTTGTCTGTGAAACCTGGTTGCTGTGTTCTCGCACTGCTCCTTGTACTGCTTGTCTTTGGAGACATGCACAAGCACTGTGTCATTCCAGTGAGAGATGGTGTCAAATTCTTCGACTGCGAAGCTCAGCCCAAGCGAAGCAAGCACTGCTACGAGATGTTTGCGCCATCTCACATTCCGGACATCACTGTGACCATTGAGACCACTGCTTCAATGGAGGAGATGACAGTCGTGATGCCATCAGCTGTTGTGCAAAGGCTTCCCAAGCTGAGAGAGCTGCTGGCATCCATCGATCGCACTGCTGTGGCAAGCACTGACCAGTAGAAGGTGAGTAGCAGCAGTGGTGAGATGGTGAAGCTTCCTGGCACTGGCTGGGGCCTCTTGGCAGTTCTGAAGATTCTCCTAGAGCCGGACGTCGACATGGAATCGTTGATGCTGGCTAGCACTGCACCAAACGTTGCACCGGACGCCCTTGCGGTGCGATCCAGTCATGTGACTGCCTTGAAGTTGATATGGTTGCCCGAATGGTCTGCCCTGGAGTTGTGGCTCCACTGTGTGGCTCCACTGTGTGGCGCCCCTAACTAACGCCGCCCCTGTAAATGTAAACGTAAATGTGACACTTACTCGCCATATCCTACAAGGACTTTGACATCTCCGGATAACCGGGACCACGGGCCAAGGGGGTGAACCACCTGGAAACCCCCCTCAGACAACCGCACGCAACTCACAGGGCCTCCTCCTGTGCTAAGCGAGGTGGTCGCGCGCGATTGTGTTCGAAACCCAGGGGGGCACGCAGAATCGAACCCAAGACCCTGTGGTGGTGCCCCCTCCTGCGCCCGTCTTACACTTGCCTGCCCCTACCAGTAGGTATGCTGCGGCCGAGTCCCGTTTGGGCCTGGCTTGATGTCCGATTTCTTTTTTTCTTAAACAAATTTGGATGTTTTTTTTCATTATTGCATGCTCGGATGCCCGGATTTTCATCATCGCATGCCCGAATGGTCATCACAATGGGACACATGGTCACAACAACTTTCAGAACAACAGCCTCTCACTTGGCAACAACACATTTCCTCTCAACAGCAGTCACTTCCCTTGGAACATGAAGAGATGCACGGCAGGTAGCACGCGTGCGCACGCGTCTATGTAGGAACCCGAAGCCATGCATGTGTGGGGTGTTACTCCGGCCATGGCCATGGCTGGGGCACGTCCGGTCGTCACATGCTTGTGTCGTCACACGTCACACTGCAAGTACTGCCCTGCGCCCCTTGGGTCCAGGTCCCATCGGCCGTATGATAAGACCGTACCTAACACGTCTCTCTGTTGAAGTGTTCCACTTATCATACAAATTTGAGATATGTAACACTCTTGTTGGGACAGGCCAGGTGCATTGGCCCGGTCGCACCAGCTTGACTGAAAGTGTGTCACATGCCGAAGCTCCTATGCATTGGAATCTGCTGCGACACCTTGTTCAGATTGTGCGATCAGACGCGTTGTGGCAAAAGGCAGAATCGCGAGACCTGCTGTTCATGTGCAGACTGCAAATTTCCTGGGCTGTGTCTCTGTCAGCACCTCCATCCGGACATGGCTGAAGGGCATACTAACAAGTGACTCCAGCGATCGGCCCCCGACTGGCAGCAACAGAAGCATGATTGTGTCACAGGTGCGCCTTCTGCTCCTTTAACGTTGCTGCCATGCCGTGATGCGGTGTCAGCCCCTTCGATCATGCGGCATGATTAATATTTGTCCGAGGCAGCACGACGCCGCATGTACAACATGCTTCCACCTGGCCGCTGCATGCCACGATGCCCGATAGTTGGGACTGCTGAAACCGGCGTCGGTGAAGACTGTGCGGCTCGATTGCTTAATACCCCGAGGGGGGCTGGCACTCCACCTCTAACCACGTTCACCCACTGGCAGAGAGCGCGAAGGATCTTTCCCCAATCGGGAAGGACATAAACCGTCCCAATATTTCGATTGGGAAAGGATCGATCCCCGGATTCAAACACTCCCTCACAGAGGTGCATGCTGACGTTTGGAGGAAGGAAGACTCGACACTGAAAGTCCCGCAGTGCTACCCTAGGAGCGCGCGCCTGCAGGTCCTGCACACGATTTCCAGTATGCGCTGTTTGCAGAGGATCAGCATTAGCGACTGGTCGGTGTTGGTCGGCAGTGACTGCAGCGGCGGCGCTGGCCTGCGGAGCTTGCCGGAGCTCGTGCGAGTGGACGTGGACCGGTACCCATGCATCGTGTGCAAGCAAGGCAAGTGTATTCACTTTGCCGCCGGCGTGCCCTTCAAGTTACATCCCACTTCGCCGCAGCACCTGCTGTGCCGCTCTTGATATTTGTCCCGGCATTTACCTGTTACGAACAGAATCACGGACACAGTCGCAGCAATTGCAAGCTGCATGTACATGTTTCAACTGCAAGATGTATGCTTAAGCTTGTTGTAAGGTGGGAATCCAGCGGGGCATGTACGCCATGCAAGCCGTTGTTGCAGCACGGCGTGGGGTTGGTGTCTAAGAGTTGCTTGCGAGCTATAGAACTTCAAGGTTGCCTCAGTGACCTCGTTGATTTCCGCCCGATCCAGGCTCTCCCATGCCACAGTGTGGCACATGTACACATGCTCACTCTGTACAGGTGTACACGCATATCTTGTTCACAGTGCACTGCGGTACAAATTACAAAGTGTGCACTACTGGATATGCCTCAAGCAGTCACCGTGCTGGCTGGCTGGCTGGCCTGTAAGTGTTGGCTGCGATTGTCTCCGGGCTGGGAATCTGAGCTTGAAAGCCAGAACTCTAGACAAAGTAACTCGTGTGGTGGCATAAGGGTCATGCTGGGTGGTCATGCGCGTGCTAGCTGCACCTGGCCCCGTCGCGCGCCGTACAGGTGCAGAGCACACGCATGCTCTGCTACCTCCCCAGATTGTGCAATGGTGTGGCAGAAGGCGACCAAGAGGACCCTGTTAAGCCATGCTACCCTGGCCAGTGCTACCGTTGCCGTCTCCACCTGTGGCCGCCTTTCAGCGGCCGACACGAGCCGTGCTGCTGCACCCTTGCCGACAAGCATGGCATGCATATGACAGGGTGTGCGAGCGGTGCCGCTGATGCCGAGCTGGTTGCAGCAGACGCCACGGTTCTGCATGCGTCGGCGCAGTCAAACTTTGTACATGCTGCCAAGGAGACCGGGTTGACGGCGGCCGCCTGAGTGCCTTCCTTAGGGCACATGCGTGCGCTGTGCGATGTAGGTGCTATTTGTAGCGGTGCAGAGGGGGAATCCCAAAATACACCGCCAGAGGGGTGTCAGAGTGCGGCAGGCATGCCCCACCTGCGCCTGTACTACGATAGCTACGTAGTGCGTACGACACCGCTATAGCTATAGATGCGTGCAAAGCCACTGGCTTTATGGCACGGCCGGGGGGGCGGCTGCGGTGCTTTGCTGTCAAATGTAGTACGCGGGCCAAGACTATCAGTAGTTTTCGGTCCGGGGGGCCTGCTAGCATGCAGTGGCATCACCGTGGGTGCCACTGTCTAAGGCTGCTTGGTCGACATGATGCCGGTGGATCCGGCGTGGAGTCACTCCGAGTCGGCGCGCAGGGCGTGAGATGAAGCTTGTCAATTCACTAGTCACTAGCTATAGTCAATTCAAAGGTAGCTATGCTATATATGGTGGCCATGGCCTGGGGTGCAAGTCAGAGCTACACTGGCATCGCTGACAACTACTGCAGTTTTGGTGGTTGTGCCCTAGCTATAGAGGTAGCTACGAAACCATGAACGGGCACAACCACAGTTGTGAGTACTAGTGGGGTTACTCGCACGTTCGCCACAAATTGACAGTGTTGCATAGGTATTCGAGGAGTCTGTCCTAGAGTTTCGCTTTAAGGAAGACCAAGTAGCACACTCTGGACATGGGGCTCCTGTCTGGGAGACAAACGTGTGGGAGACAATAATGTGACCACCATATGCATGTGCAGACGGGTCCTGGTTGCCATTTGTCTCTGGAACAACGAACACTCTCAAAACGAATACTACAAGTCGCGTCGACACCTGATCTAAGAGGCAGTGCAATTGATTGCTCACTGTACATGTACGTCCTACCGCAGGCCGGCCGTGCACGTGTGAGTACTAGTCATACCGCAAGACCTGGTACCGGTGCATTGTCTCAGCACTGTCTGTGTTACCGCGCTTCTGCACACCAACTGAGATTTAATAGCTCTTCCTTGAATAAGCATGGCGGACCAGTTCGAGGCTCTTCCCGATGGTCTAATGTACAGGGACCCGGAGCCGCGCCCAAAGCGGAGCCGGCAGTGTTACGACGCTTTCGCGCTATCGCACATTCCCGGGGTGAAAGTCTTGATGGACGTTTCTGCAACGACTGAGCAGCTTTCAATTTTCATTCCCAATGATATCGTGGGGAAACTACCAACTCTCCAGCGGTACAAGGCGTCGACGGCGAAGACGCACAGAAAAGTCGGTGCAAGATCCAAGTCTAATGCATCTGCGGCCTCGATTGAGACCGTTACTGCCGCACAGCTTGAAGCTCCACGTCTTCCTGGAAGTGCATGGGGACTTTTGGCCGTTCTGAAACTCCTGCTGCAGAAGAAAGTGGACATCAATGCAGTCATGTTGCCTCACACGTATCCCCCAGTTGGTGCTGAAGCATTAGCGGTAAGCTTACACCGACTGTGGCACTGTGGCACATCCGTAACAACATCCACGAGAGTGAAACACAACTACTAGAAACACACCTACTGAGTAGTACTCAGAACATCCAATTCTGATTCGTTACACCCAGTATATGCATCACCTATTGGCTCGCTTCAAGATTGACTCTCTAGAAGATCTTCTCAAGTTGCAGGCGTCCAAGTATCTAGGCTGCAACGCAGTGACGACAAAAATTCAGGCGTGGCTGAAGGCATCCATGGCGCTGGTGGGCACGCCGCACCCTTCCACCGACACTGTGGCGAGCATTCCAGTCCTCCAGGTGTGCGCCCAGAAAATCTTTTCACGGTAAACATGCGTACAGACCGGGTCGATCGGCAAGCACATGTGTACCGTACGGTGATCATGTGCATGCTTGTCTTCCGTCCCTGCAGCATGTTCACGTGTTTACTCTTGCATGAGCCCGAGTATGAGATCTGATCACGTGTGGTCGACAGTGTCGTTCATCATGTCCATAACAGCAAAATATACAGAATGCCGGGGGGAAAATGTTATAACAGCTTTCTGTTGTAGAAGGGCATCCGTGGTGTGGGTATTAGCTCAGCAAGTATTAGGCTAGCAATGGTATCAGTAGCTGATAGAGACCGGTTCAAGCAACGGCTGCAGTGCAGTCTCGCGATCGATGGGAAGGACATCTGGTGCTTTGCATCCGTGCCGCCACCAGTGTATCATCCCTGTACACTGGCACACGGTACTACCTAGGTGCATATGTAGCTATCGCAGAACTAGCTATCGCATATCATCTGTGCATAGTGCGAAGCTAGCTAGCTATAGTCTATTAATTCCCCAGCATACATTCCGAGCATACATTCCGAAAGGATGAGCGCGGAGTGGCCTCGGGTGTTGAAATTCTTAGGGCTCTTTCAACATCTATTCCACTTGGAACAACATAAATCCTTCCTGTTCATCGCCAATTTCAAACCTTGTCCCGCATGAACCAGATGCTGGTGTGATAAGCGTGTGCACTGTGCATGTATGCAACGGGAACTCAGCTGCAGGACACAAAATTACGAGATTACATTAGCTTGACTCAAGCTTGTGCACTGCACTTTTCGGAAAGGCGACTCGTTAGGCAACACAGACTGCATGCGTATTGTTCAGGTTTTGGAGGCACTCCCCATCCAGGAGTTCAGCATACATGTGGATAGTTCGCATCAGCTTGTCCCCTGCACAGCGTCAGCACTGGCTCTGCCAGCCGCAATCAAGACAAAGTGGTTGCGTGCCGATTGTACCAAAAGCCTTGACCTCAGCACTCCAGGCCTAGGGCCTGCCAGCGGATGGACTGATGCGTCATGGCAGAGCTTGGTAGCTTGCCTTCAGTCAGTGCCTAATCTGGAGTGCCTGGCGGTGGCACTGCCGCGGGTCCGAGACCCGTTCGATGTAGACTCCGCATCGATCGCAACGTCCCAAGCCAACTATCCTGTAAATATGTCTCTGCCCGGCTACAGATGCAACAGATGTTTTCCACATCGTCTAAACAGTCCCGCAGCAGGCTTGGAATTTGTTTGTCAAGCTACATGTACAACTTGCGGGTGCGATCTGTCCTCAGAGGTGTATTGATTTCTTTTGAAGCATGTATTTGCCGATGCCTTGGGCCCATGGATTGTTACTAAGCAACTAAGCGATTCATAATGCTCCTGTGAACGTAGAGTACCGGAACTACTACATACTAGCTACCCGAAGTCTCACTATTCAGCCTCGAATGCGTAACGGTTGGGTTGTCGACACACGTTCAGATGCATGATGAGGACATGGCAGGGTCCAGGCATTTGTATGATGCGAGTGTTTGTCATGCATGCAGTCATCCAGGATCCATTGTGCAAAACGATACCAACTGTGGACCTGATTTCAAGGCACTGATCAGGCATGGTCTTTGCGGGACTGCCAGTTCCAGCCAAGCTGTTTCTAATCCCGCTCAGTCGGCATCACCGGAATCCTTAAGCGCACTGGCAGATGCCTCCATAGCTCTCCAGAATCTGAAGGTCCTCAAGATAGTTGACTCCCCTATCAGAGCCGATTGTGTGGGAGCACTTGGCAGCGCATTGCTCGGATTCGCGCGAACCCTCACCGAACTTGAGATGGACACCTGGAACGAGCAGGACACAACCAAGACACCACCGCAGCCCTACCCCTATGTGGCCCGTTCCAAGGTCCTCGATGTCTGTTCAAGACTGCGTAATCTGGAGCGACTGCGTGTCCGTGGCTGGAAAGTACTCGCCGGTGTTGACTGCGAGGGGGGCGCGGTGCTGCATGAGCTGAAGAAGCTGGCACGGGTTGAAGTTGGTGCCTACCCGTGTAGTGCATGTGTTGATACAGAGTGCCTCCACTTTGATGCCGACCTTCCTTTCCACGCTATGCCTGCAGTAGCTTGACTTTCAAACCAGTTGTTTGCATCATCCAACTTGAAGTCCGTCAGCAGTGACTGTGGCTACAGGGTGCTCACTGGAAATGTCAGATGGACATGACATGAACAGTAACATTCTGAGTTCGAGTTGAAATGTGCCATGTAATCTAGCTCATTTGAGATTCATGCTTCTTTATTTTTACGTTCTATGATCCCCGTTTTAGGCATTGCGCTGCCTCCTCGTGCCGTTCTCTGTCATACCTGCGCCATGTTCACTGCTCCACAGCGATAGCTGATCCTGCATTTAGCCTTTGATGGCCTAGACACATGCAGCTGTTGACTTACACAGCTGAGCCGGTACTCGGGTGCGTACCGGCGCTGCAGCCCTGCCCACCAGACAACCGCGCAACCACCTCTACGACCCTCACTACCAACAAATCAGTGTCCCGTCTATGCCTGTTGCGCGTCGCGGTGCATCATAGCCAACTCGACAGCAAGTGTTGCCACGGCAGCTACCATGCCCTGCAGCAAGCATCCCTTCACCATTGCCAACGTGCGAGCACAAATTCTGCCACACGCGATCCCCTCTTGTCCACTGCGCGCTCACCTCTGCCCCTCCTGTTCTCTGCAATCGCGTCCGCCCATCCCAGCTGTGATGTCTGTGTAGGCGTGTTATGGGTAAGAGCGACTACAGTCTGGCCTCCTCAATGCTGACGCGGCTGTTGTTTGATTCCATGAATTGGTCCACTTTTTTTTTTTGCCCTTGTACTCTTTTGTAACTACTACAGTCTGGCCTCCTTATGTGCAACCCAAAATTCATCTACAGGTATACCGGCTGACCATGCACATGTTCCTTCGTCGAAGCTCCCCTGGATGTTTCTTATTGGCACCTTGACAAACAGCCCCTCAACAGCTGGAATCGCGTGCATGCACATCACAATATAATGCCTTGCCACAAAGCTACAAACCACTCGTTCCCAGGAGAGCTCAGGCCGAGAACCTTGCAGCAATCGGCTCTCAACTATTTGGCCTGCGGCATCACAAGAAGCCTTGTCGCCTCCTGGATCCTGTTCACAATTGTATATTAATACCACGGCATGCAATACCAAAACTTTGGTCCGGCAGTTTCTACAGTGCCTGTAGCAGCAAAGAGACGTGGGCACCAGGGTTGGGCCGAACTCGACATCCCGTTACCTGGATTTTGGGTTTCGGGCCCGATAATTACTGTGTTTTAAAAGTTTTCGGGTTCTTTTCTTCATCAAGGCAGGAACTTTGGTTTTATGTTCCGAACGAAAAGAGAGCAGGCCGGTGTTGCTCCGTGTAACACTCTCCATGTAACACTCTCCGTGTAACACTACTGTATCGTAGCTCCCCGGGGCTGCACGCGTTTGCAAGCGCATGAAACCCATAGACCTCGAATCGTATCTGCCTGTGCTACAGGGTCAGGATGCCCCGCACAACACAGCCAGGCCATCCGCCAAGCATGCCTACAGTTACCGACACCATATCACCCCGCTCCACGTGCCCTGTTGGTGCCACTACACATCCATCCACTCGCATGACGGCCGCCGCTGCCACAGCCACAGCCCCGCGCGGCGACACATCCTCAACCTCGTTCGAATCATCCTACCTCCACAACCCAGCGGATCACAGGACTGTGGCTGCCCTGGCCACGCAACCGTCCAGCCACCACCCGTCCGACATCATGCCCCATTGCCAGTCTGGCCTGTCCAGCGACGCACGGCAGCGACTGCAGCCGCCTGGCCGGCCCAATAATGTAATCTCTACACTGATATGGTCTGCAGCATCTGCCTGCCTTCGTGAAGACTGCCACAGCTTCACAGACGCATGCGGGATCCCCACGGCTTACATACGCCGAGAACTAATGCTGCATCTCCAGCCAAAAGCACCCCTCCAGGCCGTGGCGCCTGCCAGTGAGCAGCGGCTCATGCCATCATACATGTGCTTCGGAAGCATATGCTGTCACCGGCCGCCACGACGCGAAGCCTCATGCGTGCGCGCCGCAAGCCGGTCGTTGCGCGTAAGCACAGCCACCCAATCCGGGAATCGCACTCAAACCCCAAATCCACTCCAACACCCGGCGTGCCGTCGCGCACAATGCCCGATCTATTCGCAAACTTATCTTTCCCGCCATTGGCTTCATCAAGAAGCATACTTCTGTCTGGACACCCCCACCACCAATACCGTTCCTATGTACGCCTGCCAGCGTGCCGCAGCACACGTAGCGTGCGCGGCACGCTGGCTGTCAATCAGGTCACAGCGGCCCAGTGTCCGGGCGCGCCTCACGTCAGTCCGCTCGCACCCCTCCCGTGCCATCCTCACTATACAGTCAACATGCATGCATGCATGCACCTTTGTGCATGCCGCACTCCTACACCCGCTCCGACTGCCCCGCTCCTCACCACATCCCGATCGCACCGTCATACGCACCGGAAACAAAGCTGTCCCCGTACGCCTCGATCACGCGAACCGCATCTGCGTGCCCTCTAGCCACCCGCACACACTCGAATGTCGCGATGTCCCAGAACATGACAGCACTGTCGTAACCCCCTGTAGCCAGGCGCGTCCGGCCGACTGCGAGCGCGAGCACGGCCTCGGTGTGGCCGTGCAGCACCCGTAGGCACGTCTGCGTGCGGGCATCCCACACGCGCACTGTCTTGTCCCAGGAGCCGCTGAATAGGAGATGCGGGTGGTGCGGCGACGCGGCGAGCACCCTGACGTTGTCCGTGTGGCCCTCCATAGTGGCCACATGGGTGAGCGTCTCCGCGTCCCACGCCCGAATTGTTGCGTCGTCCGACCCTGAGAAAACGAGGGTGTCTGTGGCGGCCAGCGCTCGCACAGAGTCGGTGTGGCCTTCTAGCCGCGCCGCAAGCTCGATCCTCTGCAGCAAGGCAACAGCAGGAGTGAGTCGACGGGGGCCAGCACACCCCGGGGGTGAGGGCAGCGGCGCAGGTGAGGGTGAACGGACACATGCACCACTGCATACGCAACGCCGGCATCACGCCGCCGACGAGCTGACCTGTGTCAGCACCCCCCCAGGTGAGGTCTTTGACGCAGGCATCCCAAAGACCCGCAGACACCACCGACCATGCAGCCGGGCAGTCACGGCGGCACGGGGCACCGCTGCACGAGGTTTGGTGTGCTATGCATGGCACCGGCATGGCACCGGCATGGCACCAGCACGCATGATTGGTTTGGTGTGCTACGCATGGCACTGGCATGGTTCCAGCACGCATGATTCACTCGAGCCAGGGACGGACTCAGTCTGCAGGCGTTTCAGAGTCGATGTACACTCCAAGATCACACCTCACACCATGCGGCTACAAGGGCAAGCCCAGTCGAGTCATGCACAACCACCACGCCGCGGACACGACCCACCAATCAGCAGCAGCGGTGTGTGCTACACGATGTGACCAAGGACAGGCTCAATTGACCAGAGCACTGTTGAAGATGTAGCAGCTACACCGAAGAGAGGCACGGTGACAAGGGCATCACGCAGCCGCGTACAGGTCTCGATGTAATAGCGGATGTGGTATCGGGGGTCGTGTTTCGCCTCCGGCGGCTGCAGCGCGACGCGCAGCCGCTGAACGGGACCGGCGCAGGCAGGACCTGGCCAGCGAAGCATATGTAAGCGATACAAGCGATGCATGCGGCGAGGCCGCAGGGGGGGGGGGGGGGGGGGGGGCGCAC
>JAUMHO010000008.1:5133467-5149578 GCA_032360965.1 Ulva armoricana
AGGGTGTTCGGCGGTCCGCCGTTGGAGCCTCGCTTGACGTTGTGGTGCAGCTCGAGCACCTCGAAGGCCGGCCCGTCCACCTGGACCGCGACGCGCCTGGTTCCGTCCACGAGGAAGGCGCCCTCGTCCTCGAAGACGACGCGCGACCCCGGCTGCGCGCGGAGGCCGGCGATGCGGAAGCGCACCGGGTCCGCCTCCGAGTCGGCGACGGGCTCGACGGCGGTCAGCCCGAGGAGCGCGAAGCCCTCGAGGACCCTGCGCTGCGACCCGGACGACTCCACAAGGCCGCGGAAGAGGACGCCGCCGGCGGCAGAGAGCGTGCGCACGGGGCCGCTGTGGCAGCGCAGCGTGCGCTCGAGGTGCAGCGTGGAGGTGCTCCATGCGCGCACCGTGCCGTCGTAGCTGCCGCTGAAGAGGCGATTGCCCACGACACGCAGCGCCCTCACCGCGTCGGTGTGCCCTGCACATCCGCAGCACCACTCAACACCCGTGGAAGCACAGCGGGGGGGAAGGGGGGGTGGGGGAGAGGGGGTTTGGGGGTGTTTGGGGTACAAATCACATGTGGCAACCACTCACGAATGATCCGACCGCCACCGCCTGTGTGCGAATGGCGACCATCACGCACGCTGGTCGATGTTGCTCGATACAGTTGACTGTATGCCATCAGCGGCGTGGGCACAGATGAACCTCTGCCCTCCATTGCCGCTCGTGGCAGAGCCAGGGCCTGCGACTGGCCCAGGAAGCGCCTCCTGTCCGTGGCTCCCATGCAGGCGGGTGCAGGGCACACAGCAGAGGCAGCAACCCCCCCTGGCTACAGGTGCGGTCTCCACACCAAGCTGCTGCATTGCATGGGGCTCATGCATGCCACATACATGCATGCGCGTTGGCAGACAGACAGACGCTGCGACGCCTTCATGAGCCACAGCATCTTCACACGGCCGGAACGGCGCCTGTGCGCTGCAGTGGCGTGTGTGACGCCCCGAGGCCGCTGCAGCCGACCATTGTTGCTCGACACATCCTGGACCAATTCGAGCCACAGAAGCCCGGAACCGATGCCCACAACCGCGAGCATAACCGCGCTTGGCGCACTGTGGAGCCCGGAGGGCACTGCTGTGGAAGTTGTGCAGGCGTCGGGGTCAACAGCGGCGCTGCACATGCGGAGAAGAGGCAAGCGAACCGTGCCGGGCCCATCTGGGGTCCGTCCGCATGGCACACGCACCAGCCACTCCCGCACACACGCGTGACCACCACACATGCCCGCCCGTCATTCCTACCAAGCCAGTGCACTGACCATCGCCCACGCCGCAGACCCAGCCCTCCCTGACGTTGCTCACGCCATGTTGCGTCGCCACGGTGCACAGGGCAGCGTTGCGCGATCGCCGGGGGGGGGGCGCACCAGAGAGCGCCTTGACGCAGCGCATCGTCGCCATGTCCCACACGCGCACACTGTGGTCATAGCTGCCGCTGAAGAGGAAGCTGTCGCAGGCCGCGAGCGCAAGCACCGGCCGGGAGTGACCCTCGAGCACATGCATGCAGCGCCCCTCCACTGCATCCCACACCCGCACGCTGCGGTCCGCCGACGCCGAGAAGAAGCGGCGGCCGTGCTTCTGGATCGCCCACACGATCTCGTCGTGCCCGTCCGCGATGTTGCCGTCATCCTCGTCCGTCCTCGCCTCTGCCGCGGCCGACTCGGGGTCGCCGCCATGCAGCACGTGGGGGGGGTCCAGGCTGATGTCGTGCCGCTGCGCCCAGTCCTGCACCACTTGCCACCTCAGCCACGAGCCGCACCATCATGTGTGAGACTCTGATCGCGCCTGGTTTTGCGCGTCGAGGGCCACTCCACAGGTCCGCAGTGAATCCGAAGAATGTCTGCAGCTGTGAGTGTTACGGCGCAGGAGATGTAGCAAAGATTGAGTCCGGCATTGCAGGGTATCACAGCAAGCATGCAGTTCACACTTCCTGGTGTCTGTGCAACAGAGATTTGTTTGTTGTTTGTTTGGAGGCATGCCGCAGAAAGTAATTTTCATGCTTGGATGGGAAGTGTGAGCCCAGCACTGGAGGATTGCCATCAGGTGAGATGAGGTAATACCTCGTGAGTAATGCGGTAGCTGAGGTAGTGAGGGCACTGGGCAAGCAGTGAGGTGCCTCTCAGCTGTCCATGGTAGCAGTGCTGCTGGATTGTTTGTTGCAAAGTGGCAGTCATGGACATCCATGGACAGAACCTGTTGCATTCGAGAGAGGAGCACAGTCAATACCTGTGCCAACCATGACCTCCACGCACGCCAAGTGGCCTGCAAAGTGGCCTGCACATGGCATGCACTTCATGATTGATCATCGCGTCCCATTGGAACCAGGGCTTTAGCTGTCCCTGTGCGGGTGCACAGATGCTGAGAGGTTCTGTGAATGCGGTCCAGCAGTCTGGCAGTTCTGGGGGGCCACATACTCGAGGCCACATACTCAAGCTGCACCTGGCCTGTGGGGCCAGGGTGGCACACTGCAGGTAGCATGGTGTTTGACAGGTAGCATGGTGTTTGACGAACTATGGTTGAGGAGCCAGTCATGTATGGCCACACGGGCAAGAAGTTGGCGGGCGGACCGGCGACATTTCAACCGGGCATAACAAGGCATGCATGACGGCGGCGTGAGCCACGCATGCGTCACAGTGAACACCAGCCCGCAAAGATCTCGCTGACGATGCTCGATTGAGGCTAGGGGCGCGTGTATGCGAATGCATGACTGGCCAGTGCCTATCGCACACTGTACTTGCAAAAATGAAGATGAGTCAGAGATACAAGCGCCGGCCTGTGGCGCCCTTAACTGTCGAACAAGTTCTACGCGTCCGGTCCCAGTGCGTGCAAGATCACGGTGGCCAACCGGCCCGTACGCGGCGCTGCATGCCACGCAAGCGACACAAGCTATGCATGCGAGCACTAAGCAGTTGGCATGAGTAAATCGGATCATCGCAGGGCACGCCGAAGGTTGAGAGCCGGTCCACTGACTGGGCAGCATGCGGAGTGGGGCTGCCGCAGATGGCTACTGCCAAGGAATGAGCAGCTGGCTATTGCCGAGGAATGACCACAAGCACCAGCTGCCAAGATACTGCGAATTGAAAAGACAAACGATGCCAGTTCGGGGTGGAGGGGTGCACAGGGACATAGCCAGCTGTGGTCAAGAGCATCAACAAATACATCTCGTTGCGAGTGAGATGTGCCAATACATAGTTGCTGGGCCTGTGTTCCAGCCTCCGCAAACAGAGAGCTGTGGAGAGCGCAGTTACGCCGATGGAATGGTGTGACAGGGTGCTATGACGTGCACTGGTCCATCACGGCAGGGATTGGCGGGGTCGAGAGGGTGGCAGCATATTAAGTGGCAAGCACGCGTCAGGCTCTCAGGGAGCGGTACGCAGATGGACTCACAGGCACCTACTCTAGAGCAGGGCAGCCGGAGCGCACGTTGATGATGCTGCGGAGGGCAATGTTGGGAGTCAGCTCTGTGTGGCGCAACCGGACTCCTGTTTTGGGGCATGTCCTCTTGCCACTGTGGATCCAACGCTCTATGCACGGCCGGTCATATGACTGCCCTGTGGCCACCATGACCGGATCCCGCATGATATCCATGCTTATGGGACAGCAAAAGTCAGCAGGGATCGATGGCCTGCAATGAGGGTCCTGGAATGTAGTGAAAGCATCGTCCTCAGGGCTTTCGGACCGTTCCAGGCTCAGCTTTGCTGGAGTTAAGACCTGGTGCTGGTAGGACCCACTACTAGCCCCTGGTGTTGAAGGCAGAAGCGGATACTCTCGTGCATCTGGCGAGCAAATGGTCAGCGAGGCCAGCGCATTTGCAAAAGCTGATGAGTCCAGTGAAGACCTTGAATGGTGCAAGTCTCTGTGCCTGCACAAGGAAGCACCCGACTGTGACGACACGCTAGAACATGCAGCTCCTTGTATCATGTCCTTTCAGAGGTCTCGAATCACTCGCCGTCGATGTACGCTCGACTGATGCGGAAGGACCTGCTGTCGGGCTATGTAGGGCGCCAGCAGCGCAATATGACACGCCCACTGTCATCACGCGAGATACAGATATCACAAGATCAGTACTCCTGGATTCACCGTGTGTTGGAAAATAACGTGTGAATGCAATTCTGGGCGCACACCTGTCTGCGTGTGCGGACCCGTCCTCCATGCGCCCGTTGTGATCAATGGACGCATATCGTGGCATTTGACTTCACCAGCTGTAAACCAATTGTTAACTGATGGTTTCAGAGGCGTTGAGGCCCAGCTTGCTGTCCGTATAGTCACTTGTGAGGTCTCTGGACCACCACTGCATCCATCAAAGAGCACCACGAAGTGCAGAAAAGGCCGCAGGAAGATGATTTTCAACACGGTTGAATGAATATGCGATCGAGGGTCGTGGCGGTATCATACGTTTACAGACATGGCCACGAACGAGGAACCAATCGGGGTTAAATACGCTCAATTTGTCAGCAACTAGCAGTTGGCAGTCCGAGCATGACAGAGGGTGAAGGTGGCATATGCATGATCATTTTGTACGATGCCATCCTGCGGAAAGATGTTGATCAGGGAACGCATCAAAAGGCCGCTTGATTGTGCGTGTCTCAGGCAGCCAGCCTCTATGACATAGACACCAGTGTTGCGTCATCTGTCACCGCCGTCTTTCAGCCGTCAGCAATGACAGCGACATTCACACTCGGTCGCGGCGCACTTCAGTTGGCAAGGCCAGTTGCCGCGATACATCGGCCAACTGGTTTTCCAAGCTCATGAACTGCTGCAACTCCAGGCCGCTCGAGCGAAGACATCTTTGCGAACTCGTGTCATACGCAGCATCCTGGCCTCTCCGCGTCTGTGGCGGTCAAACCGGTAACCCGAAGTTGCGTAAACGTCTACATTGAACACCGGCGTTCACATGCGTGCATGCATGAATGTGTCGCAGTATTCGCGCGCACCAGTGCATGCAGCGGCAGGCGCTGGCTCTCTTGGCCCGCATGAATACGCTCACCCAGTGTCAGTACCGGAACAATATTTCGTTTCAGTTCACGTTGCCATGCACATCACGAGTTGTACCATCGTGGCACGCAGGCTTGGCACGGAGCGTTCCAGCCAAAACCGAGCTTGCTGGCCGGACGCGCTGGGATAACCCTTGCGTGTGAACGAGTTGGGTAAGAGGTTTGTGTGAGCGGCGCCCGAGAGAGTCACAGAGAATCATCGTTTGCTGTGACTGTACTAAAAACATGTCTCCACAGTATGCACAAATCCAGTCACCTTGATCACCCTTCTTGGAGAGGGCTTCCTCCATGGCCTGTTCAGATGGCTTGGCCATGGTCTCCTGTCAACCACTTCTTCACCCCACTTGCCGCACCAGCCAGCAGTTCCCACCAGATGTACCACACACCCCAGCACACCAAAGCTGGGCAACCTTGTGTACAGCAGACTTGGCCTTTGCACCCAGGTCTGTGGCATGTATGCCTGCATTCCCTGGCGATATTCATGGTGTTACCCTAGGAATGAACCCACAACTTTGCATGCAGTCGGACAGTGACCAGGCAGCACAAGGAATGCGTAGCAGGCAATGCAACCGCTTGCACAGATACTTCTTGGCCATGTTCCAGGGCCTTCACTCCCAAGGGTGACCGAGTGCAGAGTGCAGCCTGCAGCCCCTCCAAGTGTCCAGCTCATGCCATGTTTCCAAACATGGTGTGCTTCATCACTCATGCCTAGACAGCATGAACTATTACAAATCCAAGCATGGCTAGAAGTATAATGTCTGCAACACACTCAGGCCTGCCCATTCAAATTCTCTGCGCCTCACAATTGCTTAACCACAATCAATTCTGGTTAACCGCAATCACTTCCTCCACTTCATCCACGACCAGGGCCAGGCAGGGCCCTCAACCTCACGGCTGCTCAACCCCAATCAACATTGCTTAACCGCAGCCAATGTTGCAGCCAGTGGCAGGCAGGGCCGTGCGCGCTGCCCTGACCGATGGCCAAGTGTGCCACCGCCACCCAAATAATTCCCAAGTCTGCCTCCGCGATTGAGTGCCACTGCTGCCATGGGCACTGTTGGCACATGCTGGCCCTGTACCCGGCACTAACAGGTGAGCCGAGTGCAGTTGGCAGTGTGTGAAGTGAACAGTGCGAGAAGTGGACAGTGTGTGAAGTGAACAGGCACATCTGCCTAGCTCATCTGCCAGGCCGCGACCAGCGAATTCAAACCCCAGATTCAAAACAGCACACCTGCGAAGGCATTGCACACTGCCAGACTGAGAGTCAGACAGAAACTGAGGTGCAGAAGTTAGCCGCAGTGCAAACGTGTTGAGACACTGGCCAGTGCACCCTGCCCGTGACCTCTCACAGCCTGCAGTATGAGGTGCACTTGAAGTGCACGGCATCCTGCCATGAAGTCGACGTTAGGCAGCGTTTGCCGCCACTGCGCAGCTTTCTGGAAGACGTGCTGGGTGTGGCGCCACCGTTGGCACAGGTTGATGCCACTTGGCAGCCCTGTGGCAGAACAACAGTGGTGAAAGGGCAAACTCACCTGAACTCTTGATGGGGGCAACAGGTGAACACACCGAGAACTAAGGACATGCTTCGTGCGCATCCATACCCAACCAGCGCTGAACACGTTGCTGCTGGAAACGGGCTGTGGTGCCGTTGACATCGCTCGCCCCCTGCCTTGGTTTCTCTTGCTTGATGCGCACTACATGCTCGATCGGCTGTGTCATCCGGCATGCAATGGAAACCTGCAATGCGATGTCCTGCTGCAACTGCAGCTGCTCCGAGTATGTGCTGGGGTAGACTTGCGATATGTTTAGGTTTCGTTTGCCGTGAGGACTCGGATGTCGGGCAGCGTCATCTCCAGCAGTTACTTGTTTTGGGGCTTGCACCTGGAAATTGTTCCCCAAAATTCACATTTGTTGGCTTTGCCAGGTACGGTAAATTTAACACTGCAGTCCACCATACAGTGCTGGTGACCATCGCGTCCATAACAGGCACAAATTGCCTATATGCATGGTCATCCCCAAGCCATCGGACATTATAGACAAATGACGCCCCCCCAGTCTCTAGACGCTGCTGAAGTGTCACAAGGGAGAAAATACTTTGCCAACTTGTTGTGAGATATGCATGCAGTGCATGTGAGTGGCGCCTGTCGCCACACGTGCATGGTACTGAGAGGTCACTGAGGGTGATCAGTGATGCTGGAGTGCAGCACATATAGGTGCTGTACTCGACTGTAATATTTGTCTGGTGCATTGTTCCCAATACAACTGCCTACGACAGGTGTAACACGGGAGCAGAAGAGGGCACAACCACAGGGGCGGCATCAGGTAGGGGTGCACAGAGTTCAGCCGCGAATCGGTTGGTGCCAGCCGAGCTGTCCAAGCCGCGGTGTGGTGCAGGATGCCTTGGAGGCTCCACAAACTGTCAATCCGGAAACTTGGGGAAGGATGAACGAGGTCCGGAATCGCCTACAGTGGCCGAATGCCCCTACAGTAGTTGGCAAGCGACGCCGTTGTGTTTCATCAGGCAGAGCGATGCCTTTAGCAAGGGTATTTGCTAATGGCTGGCGAAGACCATACAGACAAAGCCGGCACGTGCTTGCTGAGCCTCGGTGCAGCCTCCGTCACAGAGGCCAGACCAATGAGTGGGCCGGAGCAATGTGATCCTCATTGCACCCCTACACATGAACCAATCCAGGGAAGGGGCATTGAGAGCCAATTAAAGGACAGCCCAGCCTGAGCCAGGTTTCTAGGAGCATGTTGTACCTGAAGAGCTGCCCGGGGGGCTGTCAGAAGTAAAACTGGCGACCAGCCCCAGTGGCAGTGCTCCACCATCATTTTTGGGACCATCTCTGGCCCCAAATTCGGATTTATTGGGTCTGGGAGGTCTCCTAAACGGAACACAGCCCAGAGGAGGTCATGGCATGAGATCGTGGCTGCCAACATCTATGTATGCACGCAACCGTGCTGCACATGCCAGGGCACGTAAGCCCACTCCTCCAGATTAGGGGAGATCATCCATGTTGAGCTGGCACGTGTGATGCCGCGTCAACGGGAAGGCTTGCCGTGTACGACACTGTAATCTAGGCAGCGTTGCGCGAGGGGTGCCATTTATAAATCCATACAGCGCTTGACTCCAGCAGTGAGATGAGGGAAATCCGCTGCCATTGCCAGCGCAGAACGTGTCTGTAAAGTAGTCCATTGTGGTACCTGATCGAGTGCGCTATGCGGACGATGAAGACAAACACACAATACGGTTGCAACGTAGGCTTTACTGACTCGAGTAAAAATGCACAGGCTCACTGTGTTATGTTTGGTTTGCATTGCATGTTCCGTCATCAGGGAGCTGTCTTCGCACGGGAGTGAAGCACCAGCACGCAGGTAATTGCAGACAAGTGAAGGGCGGCCTGCCGGCAAACACACCTGGCAGCTTGCCTGTATCAAGCTGGTTTGTCATTCGCCGCCTGCCTGCTACGATGCTGTCACAGGTCAAGACGTGCTGCGAGTCGAGCACAAAGCGTCTTGATAACTGCTATGGGTTGCCTGGGGTACAAGAAAAGGCGCCCTGATCAGCTTGAACAGCAAGCTACTGACAATTAACTTTTGGTTTTTCTACCATCCAATCGTAGCTATAGGGCTGGGGTCCGTCAACTCAACATTTGTCGCAACGTCACCAGCTGCACCGCGCGAGGCTGGGCAGGTTATTTCATCAATTTGAAGCATTGACGCGTAGACGCTGCCGATGCCATTGCTGCCTGTTGCCGTCGTAGGCACAGTATATGCATCGAAAGCGCTGCTGATTGACCGCATCGCGACTGGGCATGTCATGCTGGGGTATGCATGCATTTGACCCAAGAGCCCGCAGAGCCGGAGCGGAGATATTGTAGCCACAGAACTGGTCATAGTCATAGTCTTGCGGATAGACAGATCGCGGCTATGTAGATAGCGCATG
This sequence comes from Ulva armoricana, assembly GCA_032360965.1. Classification (NCBI taxonomy): domain Eukaryota; kingdom Viridiplantae; phylum Chlorophyta; class Ulvophyceae; order Ulvales; family Ulvaceae; genus Ulva; species Ulva armoricana. The sequence continues at coordinate 5,142,437 of JAUMHO010000008.1, forward strand.
GGTTTAAGGGTAGCAAAATGGCCATCCTGGCCTGGTCGATCTCGTTTCTCTTGCAGTGCGCACATGCGGCGCTAGCTTCAGAGTGGTGTCGCGAAGGGTCGTGAAGCTGCAGGCCGCGGTTCGCGAGGCCCTGCGATGATCAAGCCAGATGTGTGAACATCTGCTTTCTAATGACGTGCAGCCCTGTTTGAACTGGATGTGAGAAAGTGAGTACAAGGGGGTTGTAGTTGCCGAGGTGTTTTCCCCCACGGACATCGTGATGTGACGAGTGCGACATAGTTTCTCCGCGAGTTTCACCTGATGAGAACCGATCACGGCGGATGTATCTGTACAGCTCGAACTCAGTCAGGTAGACTCGTGAGTAAGGTTGATGGAACTGATCCAAGGTAAGCCCTTTGTGCGCGGACCCCGATATTCTTCTGAACGCCCTGTCGAGATCCGGCAGAGCAGCGCTTGGCAGCAAGGCATTAACGGCTCTTCATTGAAGAGGCTTTGGCAGGGTGCTCGTTCAAAACGCTGCCTTGGCTGTATGCCAGTGTGACGCAGTATATATAGCTGTTCCTTAGCGGCCATTGACTGCAATGGGTTGACTGCAATAGCGTGGTTGCAGCCCAACTGGCCATGCGCTCCAGTGCAGTACCCCCAATGGCGAAACCTGAGGGCTCTATTCCTTGTCTGCGGTTATCGGCATGGCTTCCATCTGATCATGGTCGATTGAGGGCGACGATTCATGCCCGTCCTGACAATTGTGCAAACCAGACCATGTCATGTACTACGCACCATCGCCACAGTACAACACAGACAATGTGAACTTGTTTCCGTCAGGCTTTCTCTCGTTTTTGCAGTCTGTGTGGGTTCCTTAGTGCAGTGTTTGTGCCATTCTGTCTGGCCCGAGTGATTTGAGTTGAGGCACAGTTCCATCAAGCCGTCTCAAGGGAGGTGATGAGAGTCTAGATCCTTAGCTGGTAGATAAATAACAGGATTTTACAAACGTGGGGTGCAGCACTGTGATGACATTTGGTACAAGGGGTCTGGAGAGGCAGCAGCGCCCACTTTCCTTTTACACTGCAGCTCCCGTCATTGTGTGGCCTTTTCGACATTGGCATTCAGTGTAAACGCTCATGATCTGCTGTCTTGCCACGTGCACTACTTGTTTGCCACATCAAGTGCATGCCCTGTCAAATCCACGGCTCATCGTCTCGCGCGGAACGACGGCCTGTCTGTTTGCGCCTTCCACTACCCCTGCGTTTCCTCGTGTGCTTCTGGGCCGATGCAGGAGTAGCAGGTCCTATTTCATGCTGAGCTGCCTTCGGATTGTAACCAGGACTTTTGAGGGTCACCTGCAGTGTATTCAGCCGATTTGTTGCTTGCAGCCTGGTGACCATATGACACCCCGTGCGTGGCTGCACATTGGCTTGGGCATCGCTTTCTGCAGCCACATGTGAAACTTGCCTGCAAATACAGGGCCAGGCAGTTCCAGTGTCACTCTGCTTCTGCTTTTGCTCGTGGAACAGTTCACAAAAGGGTCTCGTTTAATCTGTGACAGCATTACAGCTCACTTTGGACACATTACTCATGCTCGAACAAACAAAGTTACACGCAGGAACTTTGGGTTCTGCTGGTGTGTGTGATTGCAAGCGCACCTGATGCATACCGGGATGGTGACCGTCGTGTTGCATATCTGACAGTGGCAGTTGACCAGCCCTACTTAGTGTGCTGTCATGTGGCAAGTGCGGAATGTCTTCAGAGGGCATGTCTGGTGCGGTTGGCTGCATGAGCTGAGAGTTTCTGGCCATGTGTGCACTGTCATTGTAAACTTGTGTGCTGGGAGCCTGCTCTTGGGTGTCAAACTGCTGCATGTCCGGCCGAGTCGGCACCCAGGGTTGGTGGGACACGTCTGCCCCGTGAGTTGGCAGGACTGCGTGATGTTGCGGCTGATGGGCGTCAGCGCAGCGTGCCTGCTGAAATGACTGGACAGATTCATAGTACTGGTCATGGCCTCCCTGCGGGTGCCCGTGCATCATGGTGGCAGCCGAGAAGCCTGTCCATGGATGTTGGTGGTTGTAAGGGTGACCGTTCCAGTGTGGAGGGACGGGCATCTGAGGTTGGACAGCGGGCATGGGCATGCTTCCAGGCCGCAGCTGTGGAGGACCATTGAAAGTTTGAGGCATGCAAGCGGAAGATGTCCCTGCAGGGTTGAATGGGTGTGGCACGGGTAGCGGTAGTACGCCGGTGGGGGGGAATGGGGGAGCTGTCGACATCATGGGAGCATGGTGCGGCATCATGAATGCTGTGGGCATCGGCTGCATCTGGCATGCACTGCCCGCCAACGGGAGCATGGTGTAGGGCGACCATGGGTGGTGCCCACCGTAGGCATCAGCCCAGTACTGTGGAACACCAGCGGCAGTGTGGCCGTGAGGTGGTTGTGGCATGTACTCCACACTCCACCCAGGGCTGTTGCCATACTGATACATGGATTGAACGGGCTGCTGGTGGTAGGCAAATGAGTCTGGGGCGTGGACTGGCCCAGAGGACTGGGCAGAGTCTGCCGGAGGTTGACCATGATGTGCCCAAGTACTTGGAGGGTATGGTGCAGAATGGTACAGCATGTACGGCGGAACAGAGCTCTCCTGGTGATGGACGCCTGCTCCAGTGTCGGTCAAAGCCATGTGGGACTCCTGCAGCGCCCTCTCCTTCAACTTTGGCACAGGAGGGGACCGCTTGGCTGCAGTGCGTGTTGCTGGGCGGCCAGATGGTACCTGCGTCGCGCCGTCTTGACTCTGCTGTCGAAGCAGGACTCGTCTAGCCCCTCCAGGAAGTGTTACATCACCCTGCGATGCAGCTGGAGGGTGTTGAGGGGCCTCTGCAGAAGCAGGGCCACCATCCACCTGAGCCTCACCACCTGCTGTGCATGGCACCGTTGCCACAGTTCGTTCGCGGCCCCCGCTCATGCCTGCGCTGGCGTTGGTATCCAGTAACCCAGCCTCTGGCATAGGCGGATGCAGGTCAGGGTCTGCGCCGCGTTCCGGCGTGCTCTGTGTGCCACCCGGACCAGGGGCTACCAGCTGTGTAGCAGCCTCAGGATCGATTGACAGTATGGATGCGGTGGTGGCCGAGGCAGGGGCTACCCGTTCGAGAGCGCAGTGGCTGTCCGACGTGGAGCGTGTGCGGCGGATGAGCACGCCCCCGGCTCCATTGCCATGGCAGACCCCTCTCAGGGCCTCTACTTTGTTCACGTGGTCCGGGAGGAGGCGGTCATAACGGAGTCGCTGCGTGTCAGTCTGGATGCCTGCGCTCATCAGGGCACAAAGGAAGATGGGGAGGGCAAAGTTGGCTTCCACCAGTGGGGCCTCAGTCGATGACGGTGAGTGAGAGGCGAACAGCATGGCGAATAACTGCACATGCACAGCTTTCAGTCATGACCATGCTGCGCTTGCTGCTTCTGCTGATGTTGTGGAGGTTGAATACACAGCATTACAAACAGGCTGCCTGGTGGCTAGGCTGGGTGACAGACCCACCCACAAGTCTACTGTGCTTTGTTTGTGATAGGCAACACTTTGTGCCAAGAATTTTCCTGCCCACCACATGTGCAAGAATTCAGTTGGCATGCTACTGCAGGTGGCCTCAACCAGAAACATACGTCATCCGGTCCAGTGGCATGATCCCCTCACAGCGCAAGCAATTCAGATTGAAGCGAGTGGCTACTACCCAACCTGCCGTCTATGCGATGGAATTGAACGTGATGCTTGCAGACACTCTGCCGGGGTATGGTTGCACTGTTTGTACTGTTTGTATGTGTTTTTATGTGCAGCATGCCACTGCCACACAGCTGCGGTGGCTGATGCAGTGTCCAACTCAACTAAAATTTGAATCACCAGATGTGTAGCAGAACAAGACCATATCATGCACCTTCCTGCCGCTGCAGGTGACTGTTGTGCCTCTGTGGTCGGACCGAGCGGCTCAGCACTATGCAGGGAGTACAGTGTTCACTGAACGAGGTTATGCAGCTGCATGCACACCTCGCTAACGGTGAGAAGCCCCTCGTTGATGAGGTGCCCAGCATGCCGGCCGATCAGGTCCACAGATGCCAGGCGCACTTTCAGAAGAGCCGGGGCAATCTCTGACACAGCAAGGGCCATCCCCGCCTTGATGCTGAGACCGGCACTGTGCAGCGGCACCGTAATCAACTGCATGCAGCACACATGTTCGGTGCACTCTGAGTCTTGTGCCGTTCAGGCCAAGGGCACGATTTGAATGAAGGGCCTAATGCAGTGCACATGTCGAAGCACCAGTGAACATATTAGAAACAGCATGGGCAGAGAATAGGTGGCACTGCACAAGTAGCAGACATGCCACATCAACCTGTGCCCCAGCATGCCATCAACTTTGCAAATAACACAGACAAGATCATCTATGCCTGACTGGAATACCTGCATCTGTGACGGGAGCACCATCGGATGGTAACAATCAAATAAATACAGAGGCTTTTGGGATAATATTTGGGAGCAGACAACGGTTGGCCATGCACACCTCCATGTACTCCGCATGCCTTGTAGAAAATAGCATGGGATCACTGTGTGAGCGTGCTACATGACCCAAAACCGACGCATAGATCATATCTGGTGCAGCACCAAGGTCCAGCATCCGAGAGACAGCCTGCTGGAAATGGGTCCCAGAGTCTGGCAGTGAGGTCTCTGCCATTGCCTGACCGACCATCAAACAAACAGCGCTTAAGGTAGGGAACCTGACTGAGGTTGCGGATGTCTTGGGCTGATCGTCGTGGCTCTCGGATGCGTGTCTGTTATCAATTGTCTCTGCTCGAGCTGGAATGCGCTGGGTACAGGGAGCCGTGTCATTGCTCTGGCAGGTATGAGAGGTGCAAGGGGCATCCGGGGGTGCCTCTGGCTTACGCCAGTCCACAGCTCTGGGATCATGCTTTTGCTGCGCTGCAATGTAGCATGGGTTGCTCAAGACTGTTCTCGTAGATTGATTATGCACAGTGCTCGTGGGTGTGTCCTGATGGAAGGTGAGGAGCATGGGCAAACTGAATGGATAAGCCCTAAAGGATGGATGAGAACAGTAATCGCCCAACCAATCCCAGTTGATCATAAGATCGAACTGAGGTAGGGCCACAACACATTGTTGACTTGGGCTATGTTTGTGTCCCGAAGAACAGGCAGCACACCTTTCACACGCCTCGAGCTGCCCTTTCGTTTGGGCCCGTTCCACCGCCCGGAATCCTGCAGCCAAACATGCAGTCCGCTTCTGTATGATGTTCATGCATTTTCTCCGTTCACTCTTCAACATATTGCCACAACGCTTCTTTGCTGAGCAACCCACCACTCTGCCGGAAACTGTCAGCAGGCGCGTTCCAGAAGTGTAAAGGCAAAACGGAACATACGTTATCGTTGCCGATAGGAACTTGCTTCTTGGAGTCGCGCATCAATTGTCCGGGCGGGGACGAGCGAGTTTGATGTTGTGCATAGCCGCTGCTAGTCTCCGCGGGGGTTGACATTTGTCCCAACCTTCAGGACGAGATTAGATGGCGTGAACCTCAAGAGTATACTTTGATGTGTACAGTGCACATCTGATACCTCCACGGTGCAGCAAACAGCGCTGTTGACGCAAACGCGAGCCTGCAAAGGACGCACGTACTCTCTCAATATAGGAGCTGGAGCTACATCACATCTACAGGTTGCAGACACTTATCAAAGAAAGAGTTAATACTTCAAACAGCCAGTTTCTACAACTGGGAAAGCACTCGAATACGTCTTCCACGCGAAAAGACGTGGACCTGTTCGATGAACGCTGAGCGATGAGTTTGGAAACGGAGAGCCTCGAGAAGCATCAACAAAAGGTGAGAGATTGTTGAACTGTAAGATTTCAAGGCTAGGAAACAACAATTTTGACAAGCATGGCAGGACAACGGTCACTTTATCACGCGAGATACGCACACACGCTGCCGGATAACGTAAACGAGCATCGCAGAATGTCTAGACGAAAGCCCAAATATTTCTGCGCGGCTTAACTCACACGCAGGTGTGCACGAGAACAGGTGCTCGTTCCGAGGCAGACACGTGGAATATTACCGCTGGAGCGGGCGTCTCTGGCTTTCAGCGCACCTGTTCAAGTACCAGACAATCTTGACAAAATCTCAGATGTGTAGCATGTTATTTCGCACAGGCAGGACCATCACAGGCAGGATTCCCTTTCTGTCCACTCTACACACGCTGATGAATAAAGGAAGACAACCATTCAATATTGTCGACCAGATTCGCAATTGAGGGCACAGCTGCTGTACGCAGACTCTGAAATATGTGTCACTGAGGTCATTCGCGCAGGTACGTGTCACCTTCCAATCGTGGTTCGACGCGAGCTGCCTGGATTCAAGCCGTCTGCTGGGGAGGACTGCCCCAGTCGCCACTTGATGCTCACAGCGCATGCATGGCTCATGTCGTTCCACACCACTTTGTCAACACGGGAAACTACGTGTCCCTCGGATATCACCCATTGTCCAAAAGGGAAAAGGAGATCGCGATCAGGTGTCATTCCAAATCCGACACACCAGGTGACAGGGCCACAGCACATGAGTTTGATGGTCGCCACATCCCCCCTGTCCGCCCCTACCAGTAGGAGTACTGTGGCCGATGGCTGCTTAGGTTTGGCATGGTACCGGATGTGTGTGTGTGTGTTTTTTTTTTCTTTTTTTTGGTGGTTACTGTGGTTTGTGTCTACTGGTTACTGATGTCCATCTGGATTCCGAGGGGATTGATATGATGCCTGATTTCTGCTTGGTTGGTGTCATCTGCAGGCAAACAGATACCCTAGAATCTCCGGTGAATGTTCACCTGTGAAGTCTAGCACAAACATTATAAACAAAACCAACAGGCATCAGGCATCAGGCTTCACGCCAAACCCAAGCGTGCATCGGCCACAGCACGGGTACCATTTCAACAGTCTACACCGTTCCATTCCTCCTTGACCCTGTCCTTGCGCTTGGGGGTGTGGCCACAGTGCGTTTACATCACTGCTGCAGTGCCCTTGTAGCTGCTTCTCTGATTGCGTCGTCTGTGCGTGTTGCGTCCTTGTTGGAGTCCTTGCCTGCAGCCTTTCTCCACTCGCACGACAGTGTCACGACAGTG
>JAUMHO010000008.1:5149678-5196253 GCA_032360965.1 Ulva armoricana
GCGGATGCGATTTGCCCGTCTGCTTTGTCCGCCCCTACTTGTAGGGGTGCCGTGGCCGATGCTTGTTTGTGTCTGGCGTGATTCTTGGAGATTTTTTTTGATTTTTTTTTACCTCTACTGGTAGGGGTTGAGAACCGCAGGACGGGGGTGCCAGTACAGGATTGACGGCCGCTGTGGCAGCAGCAGGCAGGGGCTCCGGGCAGCGGGGCTAAGATTGAGGACAGACCACTCAGGCAGACACAGCACACAGCACGCAGCACACGCAACACCGAAGCAGGAAGAGGCTGCGGCAACATGCAGCCAACAGTAGACGTCCCCGGCAAGAAAGCTGAAGACCCATGGGCGCCAGAACTGATCTTGCAAGAACTGATCTTCCACACGGCTAGAGGTGCGGCTACTGGTGACTTCGAGCGACGATGCAGCTGTTGTGGGCGCAGAGGATGCCGCAGTTGCTGCGGCCACCCCCGGGCGAGAAGGTGTCGTGCCGGCGGGCGGGCCTGGCGAGGAGCACGGGTCGCGGTCGGCTCCAGCAGTGGATGCCGCGCCTGGGCCCGCAGCTCCGACGTGTGCGGATGTGCGGCCCAACGCCGCAGCGTCACCACATGATCAGCTCGAGCGCCGGGTCATGTTCCACGCAACCATGTTTTCTGCACAAGGCTGGCGGTACCGGTGTGGCGGTCAGAGGCACTGCTGAGGATCGGGATGACATATGCCGGGGCGGCATGACCCGGAGTGGGGTCACACAGAGATTGGGGTCACACAGAGATTGGGGTCACACAGAGAGGCGGCTTGCAGCACGAGGCGGCTGCACGAGGCGGCTTGCAGCACGAGGCGGCTGCACGAGGCGGCTTGCAGCACTGCATCCGAATGCGTGTCTCCGGTACAGGCCCCAGAGAGGGCTTCGCGGAGGCCAGTAGCTGAGCCGCCATCCGGACCACGAACACAGGGACATGCGAAGAGCAAAGGTTCAATGTGACGCCACCGACACTAACGAACTGGCACGTTCGGCTGTGCCTCTTGTATGTATGATTACATCGCCTCTTGTGGCCGAGGTATTTGTGCGTGTGCAGTGTGCACAGTCCTTTCCCTGGCTCCCTTGGCACAGGCAGGCCTTTCATCCTTTCGCCGTGTCACGCCAGCGGACGAACGTCAACAAGGCTGACAAACGAATGTTAACACGGGTAGACCACATGATCACAGGACACCGGGACACAGACACTGAAGTGACACACAGCCGCGCCGGCACTGCATGCTGCGCAGTTGACGTGCATGCACGCAGACCCCCGCAGGAGGTGCACCTCAACGCGGTACATGTAGCAGCGGCGTAGCTCTGACGCCTTACATGGAGCTGCACACCGAACACCATGGAGCCACTCACTGATGCCACCCAAGTGGGTGTGCGCCCCTTCTGCACCTGTCCTCCACTTGTCGGCCAATAGGGGTGCTGCGGCCGATGCCCGTTGGGGATTGCCATGATGTTCGGTCTTTCCTCATACATTGACAGTGCTGCATGCCTCTGACGTCTGTGTTGCCAAGCCTGAGGCATCAGACCGAGCATGGGAACCTGTGCCATAGGCACCCGTTTTGGGGAAAGGGCGTGCGAGGGTTGGGCAGGGCAACCCGTCGCAAAGGATACCGTCTGCAGTGGAGGCTGTCTGAGTAGCATGGACGGGTCTGTTTTATGCGGTTGCATAGAGAGTGCGAGGATCTACGAGCTTCGTGGCTCAACACAGTTCAGGTACTAAGTCATTGGCAGCGGGACGTTGGGTAGCATGTCATGTTGCTGACACATTGACTCCGTGGCTTTGGCTCGGCCACGAGGCAGAGTGTTAGTACTGCCGCCATGTCTCTCGTTAGGCCCTAGTTTAGGCGCGAGCCGACTGTGCCTCGACGCACGCAAGTTTCCAGCCATCTTCACGGTTTATGGCACCGGTGCCATACACCGCGCACAATCCCACAGCGAGGCACAGATGAGTGTGGCGCCGAAGAGGCCAGCTGGGGTGGTTGATATTCTGCGGGGCACCTGGTGCTGGACACCTGGGATGTGTCGCCGTGGGTAGGGGACCGTGGCCAATGCTCACTTGAGTTTGAGGTGATGCTTGTGCCGTTCCCCGGATTTTTGGCGGGTTTGTTTATCCCTGGCAAGCTGTGTTGTGCAGATGCATCTTCGGCACAGCTCGCCCCAGCACCTGTGGCAGCTTTTCGTGGAGCAGATCAAAAACATGCAGAGCAGGTCTCATCAGTCAAGGCAAAACGTGCACTCTGGATGGCGCTAGGCTCCTGGGCGTTCAACTTCTTGGATAGGCTGCACTGAACCGTTGTTTGATCGCAGGTGGAGCACGAGACAGCGTTCGGCAAGCGGTGAAGCAAGTCCCATCAATGGCAAATGAACAAGCGAACCACGATGAGAAAAAACTCGACTGCGCATTTACACATTGATGCCCTACAACACGTCCCGCAATTCCACCAGAACCTTCCTGCCAGGAATGGGCACTCCCAGCCAGGAGGGCACACTCATGTCCGCCCTTCCCTGCAACACACCCGCAGCAAACGAAACATCACCCACAGCGGGCCGCCCACAGCTGTGTCATGATGCATGTCCAGCATGCATGTCCAAAAGCAGCAGCCCCTCAACCGCCACCATGAACAGATGCTGTGCCTTCGGCATTCGCATGAACAAATACCGTGTATCTGCAAAACTGAGGTGAGAAATACAGATACTGTACCTTCGGCATTCGCATGTATGTCGTACATGCATTAGTGCAGCACATACGCCTCACCCCGGCCACGTCAGCAGACTTCCTCTGACACCCTCAGCCTGCCCCCCCTGATGGCCCCAGCAACCCCACAGGGACAGCGGTGCGGAGCGTGATCATACAGCTACAGCCCCTGGCCTCTGGACCGCGCTCAGGCGCAGCACAGCACATCGGGCAGCACAACCCTGCAGTGTACGCCCCGGGCGCCTGTTCTCTGGCCTGCATTGTAAAAAAACCAGCAGCACAGGAACCCTGACCGGGGGAGCCAGCAGCTCAGAGGCCATACTTAGAGAGAGCGGCTTGCTTGGCCGTGTCGGACTTGTACGACGGCATGAGCTCGGCGTATGGCACGCTGAGGGACGGGGGCTCGATGCCAGCGCCCTCCAGCGCAGCCATGAAGCATGGCAGAGCAAAGTCGCCGTCGACGAGCATCGACGCGTCCATGTCCTCCTCCTGTTTCGCCAAGAGCATCTTGAAGAACTGCACGGCCACACCACATCTGAGCAGCTGACGAGCATCTCCAAAATAAATCAACATTTCGCCATACAGTAGAACAAGAAAACACATCGGACATCATGCCACGCCCAGCCGCGCATCGGCCCCTCCAGGGTTTCAGTGACAAACATGTACTAACGTGAACGCGGCATGTGCAGCTCTCGAGTGATGGCACAGTTGAACAAGAGTGCCAGCCACTGATCAAGTGCGACGGGCTGCTCGTATGATGCCGGGGGGGGGGGGGGGGGAGGGGATTCTATGTGCACGCCCAGAAGAAACAAGATGAACAAAGAGAGACCAAAGTTGTGGGACGGCGCACATCCTCGGCTGACAGCTTGCCCGCCTTAATCAGCAAGCCGATGTGAGCACCGACGAGCTTGATGGCTTTGATGTTCTCCTCAAAGAGCTCCGGCGCCACCTCAGCCACCATGTAGCGCACCACTTCGGCCTCCTTCAGCCCAGCTGCATCTAGAGGCTCCCGAATAACCTGCACCGGCACCAGAGATGTCGGCCCATACCGACGCATCGCCGCTGCACGGCCGGGGGGATACCCGGCGGGCGATCATCGCTCGCGCTCTGCGGGGAAGTGGCCAGGGAGCGCACCCCAAGCAGAGCGGCGGTCCTGTCCGCGTACTCCTCCTCGTCCTTGTGCTTCGCGGTCAGCATGTACAGCAGCATCGTGTACAGCTGCGCCGGGGACGCGCCGTCCTTGAGCACGTCCGCCACACTGTCCCGCGCCTCCACGTCATTCTGATTCGACTCGTGCTCCTCCACCAGGAGCTTGACCTTGCGCTTGAGTGTCGCCACGTCCATCGACGGCCGGGCGGCCGACGGCGCCGGCGGCGACGGCGCGGGGGGCGGTCTCGCAGCCGCAGCGTCGGGTGCCGCCCCGCTACCGTCTCCCGATCCCCGTGCCACCCCCTGCAACAACGGAAGGTTGGGGTCCCATGTAATCATCACTCACATGCACCACGCAGTCCTGAGCGTTGACAGCCACCAAGCGTTCAGGCTGAGCGCTCCAGGTTGAAAAACATTCGCTTGCGTCTGCGAGGCGGGCCTGATGACATGCGATGCAACACCATGCGATGCACAACCATGCGATGCACAAAGCATAGGCAGCAGAGCACCGTCTAAGCGGTCGGCTCTGGGAGGAGGGCAAAACCACAGGAGCAAGGACCCGGATTTTTATGCATGCGAGGCGTGTATACAGAGAGGGTGAGAGACCTCGAGTCAGCGGAACACACTTCGCACTGTGACCCCAAGCGACGATGCGAACTTCCTGCTTGTGCAGGTAACATATGCCAGACAACTGCAGATCACTGTTAAAACAGTAATCCGAAATGATGTTGACTCAGGGCAGATCGCCTGTGAATCACGTGCATGCCCCAGGCCAACCAGAGGCGAGGCGCTGCGGAGCAAGGAGCCGGAACGAGACATGGGCGGGGCCCGTACCTTGTCTTCAGGAGGGGGTGGAGGAGGCGGTGCCCCCCGGGGAGGCGGCGGCCCACGCCAGCCTGGGCCTCCGCCAGGGCCTCCGCCAGGCCGACGCCCCCCTGGACGCCCCCCAGTGACACTATGCCCGGGCAGAACGTTCATGTTCATAGCCCGCGGCTGCACCCGCATGTCAACCTGAACAAATAGAGGCAATGTCAACCTGAACAAATAGAGGCAATCGTAAATGTGACTGGCGATTCAGACAGCTCAGCAGCTGATGCACCAGAGTGGATGTGATCCTGGCACGCGCCACGGCAGGATGAGCCGCATGGGCGGCGGGGGAGGGCGAGCGCGGCACACCTGTGGGCGTGGCGGTGGCGGCCCGCGGTCAAAGCCTCCCCCATGTCCCCGAGAGTGCACGCTGTTGCGGGCCTTGGCAAGCTCCTGCTCGCGGGCGGCCTGGTCGTGGATCTCCTGGATGCTCTTCGGGCCGTCGTTCTTCAGCCGGCTCTGCCAATCGCTGTTGTAGAGGTCCACAACATCGAGCAGCATGAAGCGGATGCGGGAGTCATATTTCTCCTTCATCTGGCCCAGCTCCTTCAGCCGCTCGATGTAGAGCTGAATCATATGCGGCATCTGGTGCGCATTCTACATAACGGCACCCTGGTATCAGACGGCATGGTGATGCAGCTCACGATCGCTAAGATCTGGTTGTACTTCAGGAGTGACCACTGCAAACAGGCGGGGGAGAGGATTACCAGCGGTGTGACAGCAGACGTAGGAAGACCTGATAGCCGGGATGCGAAACGGTGAACACGTGGGACTGCTCACCAACTCACATCAACATGTGGGGGGAAGGCTTGTTGTGGCCGGGAGCCCAAGAATGTGAAAAAGGTTGCGTACGAGGCATATGTGCCATTGAGCGTGCAGTTTGGGGCTGTGTGCGCCTTGGACCACAGAAGCACATGCTGCGAGGCATGAACAAGGAGAGTCGCATGCTAGAAAGCTACCCATACAGCAGAGTCTGATGGTACAGACATGCACTGTATCAAAGAAGTTGCTGCACACAAGCATGACAAGGTATTGTGCAACAGCAGGTCCTGCCAGTATCGATCCGGGAAGAAAATGCTCCATGCCTAGCGTATCTGCCAGACCTGTCCGTAGTGCAAGGACCAGTGGGAAACACACCGCTAGAGCAGGGCCTGCTGTTGAGATGAGCTTGGATGCACACTCGATCTCCTCAGGCGACGGGTCGCTCAGGAGGTCTTGTATGCAGATGTGCACGATTCGCTCAGTTACTAGAGCCGCCCGATACAAGAAGCCCACAAAAGTCATGTTTCCCATTGCCTGCCGCCGCGCTTGCACATTCTTCTCCTCTAACCGTGCCTTCTTAATCTTCTTCTCTTGATCCGTTAGATCTGCAGCTCAACATCTCCAACGTTCAACGATGCACCACGGCCGGATACGCCTACTGCTCCCAATGTGCGGTGCATTGATCCCATGTTCGGAGAGGAGTGCAAACGGCAACTCAGCAAAGCACTGCAGAACGCATCTACAAGATAGTGAAGCTGTCCTGTGTGCAGAGACAGAAGGCATGGGGGTGCCTGGTGAATCAAAGGCAAGAGGGAGATGAGGACGAGCTGCTGCTGCCACCAGGCTCAGACAAGGCATGACCGGGTGGGGTCGCACTTGGATCATCCAAGACGTCACTGCCGATCGTCATCTTTGCCTCACGCCCCAGTGTGAACTGATACTGGCACTCTGCCAGCACCAGGGACCGAATGTCCTGGCGGCTCTTCTTCTTCTTGCCATCGACTTCTTCATCCTTCTCAAACCTGCAGCAGCACTATCATTTGAGACGTGCCTCTGCGTGGGCATCGTTTGGCACTTGCAGAGCAGCACAGCGTACATTTCCAGAGCTGTAAACAGCAATACAGTCGGGCTCGCACTGATGGAGGTTATGTCACGCACAATTACATGACGCTGCCAAACCCCTGTGAACATGGCATGCCAAGCTGGAAGAACATCCATCTGGCAAACAACAAACGTGTCTCCATCTACTCACACCTGCCAACCAAAAGAGCAACAGGCCAGAAGGTTGGGGACGGGCAGTACACAGCATGCAGCGCCACCATGCTGTGACTGGAACGACAGGATCCCAGGACAGAGAGTCCAGGCTGCTCGTGTTCTTCGCGCTGCTGAAAGCAGCGGACTGGGATGGGAGCGCACCTAGGGTAAGCGGCAAGGAGCTCCTTGCAGAGCCGAGCGTAGAGCTCGGCGAAGATGCTCTCCACGAGGGCCTTGTTGAAGATCTTCTTCACGAAGCCCCGCAGCGTGTGGGCTTCCTTAATGTCAATGTCAACCATCCGCTTCACGATCCGGTCAAAGTTGTCCACGGTCAGCTTGTTCAGCAGAGACGTGAACTGCCGCTGCATCGCCTCCTCCTCAGGGTCGTCACCCTGGGGCACCCCCACTCTGCACAGGCGGCCCCTCGATTCACACACACACAGCACCGCGACCATCACTAGGACCATCCGGGCAATTGGCCTGTGATTCGTTCCCTTGAGTGGACCTTCTGGTGCACATGGTGCTGTCACGAAAAGCAACTATGGTGAGTTTTTCAGTTCTGTTATAACTGTGGGACGATGGAATGGACATTGCACCACATTGGACCTCACATCAGCAACATGCATGGCTGTTATGTGGGCCCGAGAGCCTGCATGGTATACAGGGCCGGGGACAACGGCAACGTAATCCGATGGACTGAGCGTTCCTGCGAGCGTCGCTCAGTTGAATGCAGTCAGGCAAGCACGAGTGAATGTGGACTGTCTCGCAAACATCAGCACAGGGGGGGCCGCACTTGTACGAGTGCTCTGTGCGATGGATCTCCGCAGAAAGCGACACCGGCGGCGGCTTGGAGCGCGACCAGTCGTCCTTGCCAGACGGGCCCCGCCCCATCGGCCCTGAGTTGTAGCCGCCCCCACCCTGGCGACGGCCCCACTGGTCGCCACCCCCGTGATCTCCATGGCGTCCCCCCCGGCCTGGCCTCGGTCCAAAATCGTCCTGCCAATCGCCGCGGCCACCGCCACCGCCTCCACCGCCGCCGCCGCCCCCGCCGCCGCCGCCCCCGCTGCCGCCACCTCCTCCGCGGTCGCGAGACTTTTGCGGACGAAGCTGCCGGGATCCCTGCCGCATCATCGCGGACGCGCGCTCGATGCGCTCAGCCGTCTTCATACAGCCAAAGTCCTCGTTGTTCATGCGGCGGTTCAGCACACCCAGCCAGCAATCATCCACCGTCTCCAGGGAGAGCTTTGCGATTTCGTCTCGTGGATACGTGAGCCCAAATCGATCGGTTGGCTCACCAGGTGTGTTGAAGATGGCGACCATCTGATCCCGCGTGTACCGCAGTGTGGCCTTGCCCGGGCGTGGTGCAGGCGCCTCCTGCTGTGGCGCGGCTGCGTCGGGCGCGGTCTTGGCTGCTTCAGCGGGCGGCACAGGAGGAGGGGGCGGTAATGCAGGTGCATCTGCCACCGGTACTGGAGGCGGTGCAGGGTCCGCAGGAGGCGCGGGTGGTGCGGCAGGCACGGGTGGTGCGGCTGGCGCGGGTGGTGCGGCTGGCGCGGGTGGTGCGGCTGGCGCGGGTGTTGCGGCTGGCGCGGGTGTTGCGGCTGGCGCGGGTGGTGCGGCTGGCGCGGGTGTTGCGGCTGGCGCCGGTGTTGCGGCTGGCGCCGGTGGTGCGGCAGGCGCCGGTGGTGCGGCAGGCGCGGGTGGTGCGGCTGGCGCGGGTGGTGCGGCCAGAGCGGGTGGTGCGGCTGGCGCGGGTGGTGCGGCTGGCGCGGGTGGTGCGGCTGGCGCGGGTGGTGCGGCTGGCGCGGGTGGTGCATCAGGCGCCGGTGGTGCGGCGGTCGGGGGAGGGGTGGGCACGCTCACCTGGGCGGCCTGCATGGCTGCAGCAGCGGCCGCGGCAGCGGTCACTGCGCTCACTGACTCCGTGGGCGCGGCCTTCCGCACCGCCTCAAGAACGGGTGGAGGCGGGGGCTTACGGGAATCCTCCAATGTAGACTCGGCTGCGGGAGGGACAGCAGCGTCACCGTTGTTGTTGGAGTTGCGATTCTCATTGATCGCAGTCTCAGGCGCTGCCTGGGACCCGTCTGTCCCGTTGGCTGAGTGGGGCGCTGGCTTGTCCCCAACCGGTGAGGGCTTCCCAGGCGGCCGCCGGATGGCAAGCTTGCTGGGAGTGGGCTGGTCAGGGGAAGTTTCTCCGGCGGTGCTGACAGCAGACACAGAGCGGTCTTGATGTGGGGTGGCTGCCGATAGGGTGGCTGCCGGTGGAGTGACTGCCTGCATGCGTCAGCAGAACGTTAGCTCTTGGCCGCCCATCACCGCAGACATCGTGGCAATTGAGCAGACATGTGCCTGCTCAAACGGACGGAACCTTGTTACAAAATCCACTGGCCAAAGGAATAATCAAGTGCACAGCAACTGCCCCCGACATGGCATACCGCAATTGGCGGTACAACGCAGAAATATCAGCGTCGAAGCGAAACGCAGCGGCAGCACGAGTATATTCTCAGACGGGGAAAAACTGCCTCTGCACATGTGCAATTGACAAGTGCCATGCATGAACGTCATTGACGAGTGCGACGACAACCAGAAACGAGGTCAAGGCCATGAAATAAATGTTTGCGGAGGGCTGCATGTGTGATGGGCCGCACCATATGCACAGGAGACTCCGGCTTGGCACCCTGGGAGATCTCAGAAGCGCTGCGGCCACTATCCCCACGCGCACCGCCCCCCGGAGCACCCTTCCGCCGGATGCTCAGCTTGTGCGTCTCGTTACGAGACTGGCTGCTGGTGCTGATCGAGCTCGTGCTGCGCTCTGCAGCAGCGGTGGGGTGCGCAGAGGCGGGCCCTGGTGCCGCATGGCCACCGCCACCGCGACCACCGCGCATAGGACCCCGTCCGGCGAATTCGCCGCCGGGTCGCGGCTGGCCGGTGTTGTACGGCATGCCCCATTGAGTTGGCATGCCCGGGCGGGCACCAGGGACCATGTACACTCCTGGAGCCGCTGGAGAATAAACGAGTGCAGGGGGCACCATGTGGGGCTGAGGCTGCATGGGCCTGCTGAAACCGGGGGCGGCCTGAGGGGCATACATGCCCTGGGGGTAAGACCCTTGCATTGGGGGCCGCCCGGCAACCGGGTGCTGTGCAGCCATAGGTGCGACCGAGACCGGAGTTGCGGAGGGCACCTGCGCACCGCCATGACTTGCGCCTGACGCGCTACGCATGCGTGGGGATGCCGCCTGGGCCACGACCTCTGTAGAAAGCACTGTCTCCGGGCGAGGGTGGGCAGCGGCGACCGGCGGAGGACCACGCTGAGGGGGACGGGGTCCGGTGTGCACTGGGGCGTGCTTGCGTGGGTCCGCCGCAGCGGCCCCCTGAACTGGCTTTTGCATAGAAGGGGGAGATTCTGGGGCAGGTGGGGGGCCCCCGGCGGAGGGAACAGGGGGTGGGTGAGGGGAGCGCGGAGCGCTTTCTGACGCAGACGCGCTTCGGGAGGAAGCTGGCGCCATGGATGACGTCAGCGCGGTTGCATAGCGCTTGACAGCCGTGGATGGGGCTGGGGGACGCACGGAGGGCTGTGATGGCGCGGAGACGGGGGTGGCGACCGGAACTGCGGGCGTCGCTTGTACGGGAGGAGCAACTGCAGCGGGCACGGCCGGAGGGGGTGCAGCAGGTTCCTGTGCCGGGGGGGTGGAAGTTGCTGACTTTGTGGGGGAAGCGGCAGGGGGGGCGTCCCCAGGGGGGCCTGCCGGTGGTGGTGCTGCGGCTGGTGCAGGGGGAGGGGCAGGCTTCTTCAACATGTTGGCCCATGATCCACCGCCACCGCCACCACCCGTGGCTACACCTGCAACACTGGAGCCGCTGGGGGCCCGTCCGGTCTGAGGTCGAGGAGGGTTGGCTTGCGTTGGGCGAGGCACCTCACCCGTGGTAGCAGAAGGCGGAGCTGTTGAGGACTGCCCTACAAGCATTTGTTCTGGGTCAGCAAATGCATGCAACATGACAGGCTGGCACTGCACGTGCTACCATTGGCATCGAAGCTCAACACGTTTGCCTACACAATGCAAGTTAAACAGGCCGCCGTGGGTTGCCAGGGGTTGCTAATAATCTATTAAATGGCGATTACTGCATACTGGTCGACGGATCGCCACGTCATCCCGATACATGCTGTAGCAGCTGGGATGCAGCGAGGTGCAAACCGGCGGGGAGACAAATACTCGCGGCAGTTGCGATACTGCGCTGACGACGCAGCTGCAGCTTTGCACAGGGACACTTTTGACGGACATGTCTCATGAAAGAAGAGCGTCGCACTACTGGGCGGTCGGGAACCACCAGAACGACCTCCATCACGGCTGTTTTCCCCACGAGATCGGCCATCCCGTGGAGCCTGATCTCTGTTTCCTTTTCCACCTGCTCCTGTGCGACCTCCTTGTCGCCTGCAGAAATGAACAAGCGGTTCCTTCCCGCATCACAGGGACGGAGCGCACCCGTGCGTATTAGGAACTAAGAGGGGCAACACACCAGGGCAGAACACAGATTATCCAACGTGGACTGCGTAAACAGGCTATTGAGTTACTCCAGAGAACTTGCAGCTAGTAAGAGCGTCCAATATGGCGCCGGCGAGGAGTGGGCAAGTTGACACTGTGTCCGCAGCACATACATAGACTCAGTTTAAGACTGAATTCGCAAACAGGGCTTGCGGCATCCAAGAAAATTTTGAGCTGCAATCGTAGGACAGGCATCGCTCACACGACGACCATCGGAGATCCAATGGCGGGGTCGGACAAATGGAGGAGCGGCTCCACAATGGGGCTGACTTGTAAACAATGCATAATAGAATCGGCAGCAGCTACACGCCAGCATACCGACGGAGCTGTGGTCGGGAGCCCTACATAGAAGCATCAATGGCGGCCAATCATGACACAGAACCCGAGGCCAACAACGCATACACAACACGTTGGTACATGATTCGATGCATGAAAGGATGCGCAGGCCTGCCTGGGCAATAGAGCTCAGATCCGGCCAAGAGCTGCGCCAGCCGTACGAAAACAAACATCTCGTCAGCGTACACCAGAAAGACAGCGACTCCAGCCAAGACCGAGGTACGAAATTCACATTCTTCAAGTGAAACTGTAAGTGGGTTTGCGTGGTACAGCTCGCAAAGGACGCAAGACGTGAGTTTGCATCACGAAGGACTGCTCTGCAGCTCATGAGAGCCTCTGTGCACTACACAACCCAGAAAACATGAAATATTACGACAGATCGCAGCTGTATAGCCACATGCGCATACTGTGAACGAATTCCAACGCAGCGGAGAGATGAGGAAAGCATACCCGTCACCCCGCCCCCTTCCTGCGCCCGAGCTGCGGCCCCTGCCGCGCTGCGATCGACCTGATTCAGGCCGATTCATAACAATGCCCTGCGGCGATTGGCAGCCAATCAGCCGACCGTAAGGCTAACACACTTGAGGCGCGCTACAGATTACCACAGGTTCTGAACTTGTGTAAGACAATCGTTTAGATAGAATTGTCTTGCGGTATACGGATTGATGCTTGTGTTTAAGAGCGTTCGGGGCTGCCAATGGCACGGCGTCTGCAACCGTGGGTGTAGAATTCAGTACGTGCTCGTGTCCGCGTTTTCATGACGCTGGATTGAGGGATTCACGCCATGACAGCAATCAGCAGCATTCATCCAGACGCGAGGCAACGCAAATACACAGCTTTTGTAACACACTGGTACGCTGGTGGAGCAAGCGGAGTAGCTTCCCGTCGCTGGGCAGAGACATTCATCACGAGTAGCATTCCGGAGCAGTGTGGCCATGAATGCCTTGCTCGCGGGATTTCACCAGATCTCTTTGAATTGACGTGCCTAGAACGAGTTTATCGGACCGTACTCAGCTCTTTCGCGACCAGGAAAGAGACGTAGCTCTATGTTTACAACAGCAAATCGCCACACCACGACAGCGACATACCGAAAAGCCACGGATGGGCGTGTAACACCAAATACATGAAACCAAAACATGATTGTCATGTATTTACCGTAACTACCAGCGCACATCGGTACCTTATGTCAAATTTCCCACCCCCAACAAAGTACTAGGTTTAGCTGCATCATACACAACCTGAGATGAAAAACAACATACCATACAACGTCGAACCCATCATACATTTATTTAGAGCATCAATTGACTGGACAGCAGCGCTGTCTCTTGACAGGCAGCGCAGCCGATCGTGGTATGCAGCCGAAACATTCTGCCCAAATTCTGTTACTCCGCTACACAAGATCAACATAGACACGCATTGCATGCTACATCAATTAGCGGACAGGGGCGCAGTTGGGGCCCACTAACGCCAGGACCACAGTCCGATTAAAGCTTAGGCCATGCCTTCCACCTCACGCTGTTCCTCCGCTTCAGGGATCAGATCAGGCCGGTCCAGGCGGTCCCCGACTGCAGCACCGGCAGTCATCTCTGCTCCCTGATGTACTTCCATGAGCTTGGTAATGTCAAACTTGGGAGCCTTGAGAATCTTCGCCTTGCGGATGAAGACATTCTTCATGGGGTAGATGCCCTGAATTCCAAGCTCAGGTCACACGTGACAGCTGTTAAGCAGAGACGTAGAACAACGAAGCACTTGCAATCATGCTGATTCATACAGAGACAATTGCTGAGTAAGTGACAGCTGCAGCATCGCCTGGCTGAGAAGAACAGGTACAAGAAGGGCTGCAGTGCCATGCGAGTGTGCATAGCCACCCATCATCAAAGAGTTTTACGGCCTTGCATTCATCACAAGACGTAAGCATGGAATGAAGTTCTGTCACAAGCTTCTTGGAATATGAAATGTGAACCATAATTGGTTGGCAAATGGAAATGCTTAGCACCTGTTGCACCGATCGTTGGATCACAAATGCAGATTTGCTTGCACGGTACGAAAAATAATGCACCAGACTTCCATGCTGCGGGGTGCATTGTGCAGGTTTGACGATGCGTGCCTGGCAAGCCTTCTCGATCTCACGTCCAATTGACTCGGGAATGAACTTTGCCACAAGATCCTTCAGGTCACAGTTCTCAGCCTCACGGATCATAATCTCCGACATCTTCTTGCGGATCTGCTTTGCTTGAGATGACTGCAGCAATGAGTGTGGGCTCATGCACTCTCTCCATGTTCACTTATAAAAACAATCCTGTCTGGACGCGACGCCTGATGTGCGCGTGGGTCCAGAGACCATACAGGCAATACAAAAGAAAGCACATGGCTGAATGGATGAGTACAAAGCAAGCAGTGCAAGAACATTTCCTCTAGTGGCATAGAAGCAACACAAGAATTCATCGCACACAAATGACATCCACCAGTGTACTGCATGCCTGTCCATGCCAGTACCGCTGACATTGGGATGGACACCAGCAACGACCTGACTGAAAAGTCAAGGATGCTGGATTGCAACGAAGCAGAACGGCATTCATGCGAGCAAATATACTGGAATCGGAGGAATGGACCATGACCATGGCAGGATAATCGTAAGGATCGCAGGGAGCAACGCAGGTAAATCAATGTTAGTTATCTAATCTTTGGCGGCCACACAAAACGAATTTGCACCACATGGACCTCTGCTTCATCCTTTAAGATGGCGATTGTTAGCAACTTTGCAGGCTTGCATGAACAAAAAGCGATGCTGCATGCCATGTGACATTGCCTCAGGCGGCTGCAGGTACCTAATTACCCCTACGTAGATGGAAAGGGTACTGCTTGGCAGGTATCGTACCTGGCAGTAGCAGGCCTTGGAGGTCTGTCCCTGGCGCTTACGGGTGAAGCCGATGCAGAACAGGCGAAGCATGTAGCCGTCTGTTGTCTTGACATCGACATGGGCCTCGATCAGAGACTGCCATTTGAGCACAAGAGAGCGAAGCTTGTCCGTGGTGAAGGACATGCCCCAGAAGTTTGTGAGGCAGGAATGGCCCTGAACTTCCTCCACACGCAGGCGCATCTTGCGGTACGAGTGGTCCTCGTCCTACACACAATAGTGACATTGACAGCTACTTGCACTATCAAATTTTGATATATCCCGTCTGCTGCTGTCGAATGTTGCAATGAGTCCAGTACAGTGAACACTGTCATTGCAGGGGCTCACCTTTTGCAAGTCCGCCAAAGAGATTTCGAACACACGGCCCTTGAGCCCCTCGGAGGCAATCTGCATGCGAATTTGACTATACTCTGAGTCACTTCAGCATGGTTACAATCTTCGAAAGGCGACAGTTTTGGTCGGCAACCGGCAACGGCGACTTGCTTGACATTCAACCCCGCCAATGCTGCAGCCGTGAAGATACAGAACAGAGCCGGTTAGCCTTCACGCGAGTAAGTTGACCCCGGAGCATGAATGCAGACACGACAACATCGAGGATGCCGCACCTTCGTGCCCTGTGTGCGAGTAATCAGCGTCTTTCCCTGTTGGCGGATCTGAAACATTGTGGGAGCCTTAATATCATACCACTCCTTCTTCAAGAAAGGATCGACGGCCCTGCAGGACAAGGTGCAGAACTTGCGCTTGAACGCTATTCCAATACAGGCACACGAGCACTGCCGCCTACAAAATAAATCATCTTGAGCTGTCAGTATTAAATCATTCGCCAACGCACTTCTTCTTGCCTCCGCGCTTGCCTCCCTTAGAGGTGATCTTGTTCTTGCCGACAGCCATGATTGCTGGTGCTGCAAGGAGATGTCAACACAACACCAGAAAGGAAAGACCCAATGATAACTGCTGGATTTCATAGCCAGACAGTCCGGGGCGGGCTCAGCGTCATTCGCGACCCATCGTCAATGCACTCATGCCACAACTAGCATGACGTCAGAACAGTGGACCGCGGTTGACATTGCGGCGCAATGGGCGGCCATGTGTACGACCCGTGAAGACGGGAGAAGACATTGCAACGCACACCTTCTAAATTCCTTCTCCCCGTGTGCTGACGACCATATCAGGCTCTCCAACTTGCGCCAGCACTGGAGGACTTTGATTTGTGTCTGACGTACATACTTGAACGGCAGAATTACTCCGGAGGATGGCCACAGGTCGTCTAGACCAAGCGCGGTTTTCATTGCTGACCACCTGCATTTCCAACCGAGCCTAGCCTTGGATATCACACGACTTTGACACTGAAGTTGGCTTTGTATACTCGAGGCCTACACGTTCACGGGGTTGATAATCGAAGGTCTGATTCCTTTCTTTCGTGCGAACGTACCACAAAAGCTGTCCATCACCTTCTATCGGCACCCACCTTACAATAGTACTTAATACATAATAATTGTATGAATATATGCTTCCTGCAGATGACGGACGTCGCTAGCACATCGAATGCTGCCGCTCCGATGGACGTCGACAGCGCTGAGCGCCCACGCTTCGAGATCAAGAAGTGGAATGCCGTTGCGATGTGGTCATGGGCTATCTGTACGGACACTTGTGCCATCTGCCGGAACAACTTGTACGAACCAAGCATAGAGTACTCTGCCAATCCTACTGGTGATCCAGACCATCCAGGCCTCTCCATCGCCTGGGGATCGTGTGGCCATGTTTTCCATCTTGACTGCATTCAAAGGTGGCTGAAAACTCGATCGGCGTGTCCACTGTGCAACAAGGAATGGGAGTTTGCTAAGATTGAGAAAATCCTGCCCAGTGGGGGCACAGGTGCCGATTAGGGAGCCTTGCGCTTAAAATATTGTAGACACAGTGGCTTTGAATTAAACATGTTATAATTCTAGTAACATCAGGCGTTGAGCTTAAATTAGTGTACATTTTGTGAGTGTTTTGCGGCATAAGAACTGTTTTGTGCACTTTCGTACATTTTGCGCAGAATACAGCATATGTACCCGTTACACATGCTTGAATGGAGTCAGGAACGCTCCAACAGGACCAGTGATACACATATCACCCAGGTAATGGCTGCGACAGCCAAGGCAACATGCATGGATTCTGCTATTTCAAGCCACACTCGCGGACTCCACTGTGTGTCATACGTGCGGCTACGACACAGCCAATCTACTTCTACCTCATCGGCCAGCACGACTGTGACTTAGAAGTTGAGGGGTTCATGGAGCGCCATGCAATGCGCCCGCAGGTGTTTGGGCCCAGCCTGGTTGACTCTGACTCCACTATTGATCTCTCTGGCAGTAGCTGACGTCAGTGCTGTAATACCCGCGAATCCTCTCAGCACTGCTTTGTGGCCGGAACCTAGCCGGAACCTTCTTCCGCGCGGCCTCACCCAAAAGATGATGCAAGTCACACCCGCTGCAATCATGCGCTAGGTACCCTACCTGCCACACCTGTTCATACATGCTCCGCAATGTGTCAGTCAGATAGTACCACTCGCCACACGCAGGCAAGACGGTGTACCGTTCAAGGTGAAAGTTATGGAAGTAGAAGAGCTGCTGTGCATGTACCAGATGCCCTGTTTCCTTTCGTTCTTTGTTGGATAATACAGTTAGACAGGTGCCTGAAACTGTACTACATGCATCTGCACGAACGGGCGACTCCGCGTTGACAGGCCATTCCGTGACTCTGTGGCTTCAGGTTCCTGTGCAAGGCCCACAGCCGGGATTATCACAGGCTCAGGTTGAAGCATACCACTGCACCCCATAATTGCGCAACCACATGAGTCACCTCCACAGCTGTTTCACGTGTTTGACATGTCCGTAACATGTGTGTTCCAAGTGGTAATTACCCCGAGCTCCAACCCCATCAAGAGTACGCAAGGGCATGTTACAGTACACATAGTTATGTCGCATCACGTTACATCGATACTCCTGTTATTGCGTACCCACTCAAGTTCAATTGGTTCACCACCACGTGCCACAGGTTACCAGCCGGTGAGGCGCGCATGTCTCATCATGATGTGACTAAACATGGCAGTATGCTTTCACCACAGCCTTCGAATCCTGCAGTCTGGGTTGTTTGTTTCAGCAGGTTCGTTTCATCTTGTTTTGGCTCTGGATCTGGGCTATTGTACACGAATTCGGGGCTACCAGGGAGCAATGACCTTGGGTGTACGTACCACGTGTACTCATGACTGCAACTGAGGATGCATAAGAGCGTGAACCGGCATGGCGATTGACCGTGTCGCAGCAAACAGACTTCCTTGCTGGACTGTAAGCGTAGCAGCATGGACATGTGTTTCCGCCGAGCCACAGCTGGAGCGATGCTCATCCTGGAAACGTAGCTACCTCTTGGCGAGGTAATGTCAGGCTCAACATGCGGCGGAGACAGGGCCATGAGAACCCCCCGCTCTTCTCTCACGGCGCCAGATTCTGGTTCCACGCTTTGCTGGAGGAGTGTGTCTCGATCAGCACGGCTATAGCTAGGCCCCATCAAGTTAGGGGCACTGTGGCCGATGCCCGCTTGGGTTTGGCGTGATACCCGAGTTGGGATATTTTTTGTATATGTTTTTAATCTGACGGTGCGCGGAGTGTGGCGCGGTACGACCGCGCCATGTACATGCATGTACATGGCGCAGGCGCATGCAAGGACGTGTATGTCGAGTACACCGCAGGATGCTTTACAGCTGGATGGGGCCCACAGCTAGGTCCCATCCTTACACATGATCACAAGTGTTCTGCCTCAGGTCATACGATGTTCTCCACGCCTCCTGATCGCCCGCGCCTAAGCGTACGAGGGGCTAGAACACACAAGTAAGACAATTGTGCCGTCAGCACCGTGAACAGGAGGTCCTGACCCCATGCTCCCATTTTCGGTTTTGGCACTTCAAACCCAAAACTTTGGGGGTGATTTTTGCGGGTGATTTTCCTGCGATTTTCCCCAAACTTTCAGATTTGGCTTTGTCAGGCCCAAAACACCACCCCAGACTGGAGGTGAAGAAAAAAAATAAAAGTAAAGGAGGACCGGGAATCACACCAGACCCAAACGGGCATCGGTCAGACCTCCCGAAGACGTGGAGAACCTGATGCATCCGGCTGCGTGTACTTCCATGTAGGTAAGCCTCATCAAATTCTCACCCCGTTATTTCGTACAGATAGCTTCAATGTAGGTAGCTAGGTCTCAGCAGCGGCGCGCAGCCGACGCGTGGTGCCCCCATGGCCTGTGTGGTGCTCCGGGAAATGTAAACGGAAATTTGACGCTTACTCGCTGCATCCTACAAGGACCTTGCCATCTCCGGATAACCAGGACCACAAGCCGTATGGTGCCCCTAAGCGCTCCATCACTGGAGGTTCTTGGCACAGTTTCCATATTCCCAGCGCAGGTCACCTGCGACAAGCTGTTGTATATGGGAGGTGGCAGCTATCTGGCACGGCCTTAACACGCAGTCTGTGTCCATCACGGAGATCTATCATCGTTGGTGGGACTGTTCACGTGAGCCTGTCACAGCAACCGGCCTTTTGGCGCTGCAGTCTTGGGCAGGACCTCACTCAGACTTGTGGATGGATAGCTGGGCTTGCGTTATATGGAATGCAGGAAGCAGCGCACCGGGAGGCGAGGTCCTTGCTGGGCACTGTTCACCTGCATTGTTCAACAGCTGAACGTTGTCCACCTAGGCCACGGGCTGTCCGCTGCTGACTCGCATGACAAGTTTAGGATCGGCCACCTGGCCTGGCAGGGCAGAGATGCTGTCCGGGTGATAGGGCATGTTGTGTGCAATCCGTGGAGCGGGGACCTGCAGATGTCGAGGTCTCTTGCTGCAGGTACACTGTTAAGTTTAGCAGACCTCCCGAAGCCAACAAATTCGAGTTTTTGGGAACAAGTTTCAGGTCTGAGCCCAAACAGAAGATTGCCGAGAGTGATACTGCGCAGGTATATACAGTTCATGGTGCGTTAGTTGTACTGTGATCATGCCTATCAACCTGTGCATCGTTTGGTGACACTGTTGGGACTGGCTAGCTTGGAGCGATTCCTGCCCATACCTGTGAACAACTCTGGATAGTTGCTTGTGACGATAGTTGTAGATGATGCTGTTGCCCCAATCCGTGTGGCCTCGTAGTTTTGGCCATGCATCGTTGGTTCATATACCGCCCAGTGGATCACGCTTGCCACCTTGCAGTGATCAAAGGCAGGCTTGAACTGGTAGTACCTCAAGGGACTGTGTCACTCAGCTCTTCAGAAATGTGCATCTGGTAGCTGTGCCTCTAGCTATAGGCAGCTGTGTTTGACGCATCCCCCCTCCCGGCCCCTACTAGTAGGGGCACTGTGGCCGATGCCCGCTTGGACTTGGCGTGATACCCGAGTTGTTTGATAATTTCCCCCCCCCGATGCCTGTTTGGGTCTGGTGTGATGCCCGATTCCTTTGTTCTGAATGAATTTGTGTAGGTGCAGGTGTCTGCTCTTGGGAGATGCAGAGCAGATGCAGTACCTGCATAGTGCCATGCATGCCCTGTTGTACCGCGTATGCTCATCAACATGTCTGGGCCCAAACTGCAGCACACAGCCGGGTCCAGCATTAGAATGGTCCAGGAGTTACACGGCAAAACACAGAGACACACCATCCCCACACTGGAGACACTGGGAAAGGAACGCATTAAAATCTGTTGCACGATTGGAGGCGTTGCTTCTGGCTGTGGCACGCATTGTGCGTGCCACAGAATCTTATGTGATGTGCTCTACAGGGATCAATGAGAAGACACACGTCCGGTAGTTGTGGCCCACGTTAACAAACGAAAACGATCCTGCAAACCGGGAGTTATACTATGGAACTTTGGGCATGCTAGCGCATGCAGCGGGTGGGTGAACAGCAATACACAATGGACCTTCAGAGTACTGTCACGCCCCTGTGACAACTCATGGGCACCTCCAAAGCAATGCAACACCCCTGCTACTCAGTGTCAGGACACCAAACTTGTGGGCTTGCTGACAGTGACTGTAATCACTGAGTCATAAGGCGAACCTCTGTAGTAAAAGTAGCACATGTTACATGTTATATCTGCCAGTGGTTGCAGAGATAGTGGGTGCAAAATCCCCAGCGGAGCAATACTAACAAGAAGCACGAGCTCTGCACCTACATGCATAAAGGCTGTGGAGGCACAGACGCCCTTGCTCATGCTGTGTTGAAAAAAATGAAAAATTATACAGAGGTGATCTTGTCTGCACCTCCAACATCAATAGATCAAGTCCTTTAGTCACACAAGCAAAGCGGTAAAATACAGGCCAACCAGGAGATCAGCAACAATATCTCGACAAGTTATGAGAAATCGTCCCTAACAAAAGGTCACGATTCGATCATGTGAATGCACCGGAACACCTGCGCCATGCAGTGCAGTGGGCATCTGCCAATCCTGGCCGCAAGATGTGGGACATCTTGCAACAAAGGGCAGGGCCACAATGTGGCTCGCATCGGGTGTCAGTCATCGCCGTCTTCAAATAGAGCATTGTCACATATCTTCGACATGGACATTATGTGAGCTTCTTTCAGCGTTGGACGTTCCGGCCTGTCGTCGAGGAAGATGCTGCCCGTCCGCTGCTCGTTCACGTCTGCTTGCGTACGCTCTACGTCATCAGTACAAGATGAAGCTGAAAAACAGGCAAAGAATCGCTTGCCTTTGCGGTGCTGCTTCTTCAGAGCCCAGGTAGAAACAAGTACTGGCGCTGTGCTGCCTGCTTCACTTGTCATATGACCGTGGCTAGAACCAGACGTTGCCCACGAAGTACTAGATGCTGACTCAGAGTCTGCAAGAACGCTGGAAGCAGAGTGAGGCCTTTCCTGCTCGGCTCCGACGCAGGTGTGCGCGGCAAACATGGCACAGCTCCAAGCTGGATATCGGGCTCCCTACACTTAAACTCCTCCAGCGGAGATCCTACAAACAGTCTTCCTCTGTACACTTGCTTTGTAGTACAGTGTGCATGTGGTTTTGCTGACATGACAGGCAGGTAAATTCACACATCCTGCGCCCTGTGACAAACAACTGATTCTCCCTACAGTCCAGTATATATCAGAAGCCAAGCATACTCTACTCAGCCATAAATAAATTGCGCATGCCAGGCACGACCTGAAGTGTCCCTGTGGTTGCGCCCTGGCCCCGTCGACTGAGTGCGGCGAAGCAGAGCCAGCTGCCCTCCAACCGGCGACATCGCGATGACCACAAGCACTGCGATGCGCCAGTACATGGAAAAGTTTACATCAGTATACGAATCGCACGTTCAGAAGAGCAGCCGCAGGAGCTTCGATCTATGTCTTCGGTCTCCCTAGGTCTGCCCAGATGAGGTCTTCACAAGTCCCAATCAAGGACTTACAGAAACACAAAAGAGTATCCTTGCAGAGTATCCGTAATCTCCGAGGCAGAGTTAACGTGAGCTTGAGGTCGGCAGTGCTCGTGTCAGGCAGTAACACTGCTGTTTCGTTCTGCCGAAAGTGAAAGAAATGTTAGCAGCTACTCGTATGCATCAATCCCTACCTCTGTGAGTTCAAGCTAAAATGAGGGCTTTTGCAATGGATCTAGCGTCGGGTCTGCGATGAGAATGCGCATCCGTAAATAGGCAGATGGAAATGCCAGTTCTAGCCTGCCAGCACGGGGAGGCACATAATGGCATGATTCACGGGAAGTCGTGCAGCTTGGTACTGTGCATATGCCGTAGCGCTCGTGGCTCAGTATTGCTCCTGCCTTGAGCCGTGGCGCTCGTGACTGTTGTTTTACACGTGAGGGTGGTCTCATAACCTGAGAATAATCCAGGCCAATATCCATTACAGAACAGCGCGTTGACAAGCCGGTTGTGTTCGCTGTCGAACACAATTCCCAACGGCAAACAGTCGCACAAGATTGCATGCATGCACACTAACTTTAAAGTGGTTACAGATAAAGCGCTCAAAGATCCAGGTGTAAGTCACCGCGACCAGGCCCAGCTGATGTTGAGAACGATGCTATTTTGACGATGTTATGATATTCGTGAGTACCGCCACAGAAGCCTTTTCTGGACCGCTAGGTGAATTAACCTAGAACTCTGGGTTCCGCGAAGTACGAACATCAACAGCAGCGTGAGTGAACTGGACAATCTTACCCGCATGCTGTTATACCGCGTCAGACCGTCGAACAGGCCTAGGGCGTTGCAGGGACCGACCGTGAACCCTGTTCAGCAGCACCTTTGCCAGATAATACGATGTAAATGGTTTGAATACCGCTGTCCGTGATTACGTGCGTGCAGGTTTATTGTCGTGTACACGCATCGCATGTGTTTATCAACCTGCAATCCACTGTCTGGGCTGCCATATTTGCAAAGACTGGGACTGTCGCAAGCTTTGGCGCGTACCACAATACAAGCTTGTTTGCCCTACTGTGCAGCGTCCGAACCTGTCGAACAGTACCGAACGCGACCGGGCGGCGTGAGCACGATAGAAGCAGTTGTTTCGATGCAATACTGTACTTGAACCCGCATATCTTTCCTGTACACGTATGCTGAAGCAGCGCGGCGTAGTAGCTTGACAGCGCTTGCTAGAAAGCTGACGAACGTCTGCCCTGCACCTACGAGTTTGCGGAGCCAACGGGAAATCCTTCGG
The DNA here is from genome assembly GCA_032360965.1 of Ulva armoricana. NCBI lineage: Eukaryota > Viridiplantae > Chlorophyta > Ulvophyceae > Ulvales > Ulvaceae > Ulva > Ulva armoricana. The sequence continues at coordinate 5,172,902 of JAUMHO010000008.1, forward strand.
GAAAGGCGATGACGAGGCGGACGAATCCCAACTTGCAGCGTGCCGCAGAAAGACGCCATGCATGACAGGCACCCGAGCTCCAATGATCCCTGCATGCGTCAGGCCCAGCCCAAGCCTCATCCCTGCAACTGAGTGGATGCCTGGAACATCACAGCCCACCAGTGCTTACGAATACCGGGCCCTGTACCATAGGCGGGTAGTCATTACACATAATGGATGATGTTTTGTGTGCCACCGCCGTAGTCAGCTGCCAGCTCTGACACATCTGAAACCCAAGGCGCCCATGCAACTTCTCCTTTTCGTGGCACCACCCCTGCTCTGGCTCCACAGTCAACTCTGGCAGCATCAAGCAGGCACTCAGCTACCACAGAGCACGCGCTACGTCCTATCCGATACCCCTGTGCAACCCACAGAGCCCTCACACCCACAAGCGCTCGCGGTTTATCCTTCTTACGCTTTCTATCACCGCCGACACACGTCAGATCACACCCGTCCCCCTGCGGTGTGCTGTGCTGCGACTGGGGCACTGCCTGCAAAGAGCCCCGAGCACCATCCCCATGCACGCTCTCCGCCACTTGCGGGGCCCGGGCTGGCACAGCAGTTGCACCTGCATGACCACCGCTGCACCCACCATCAACACACGCATGTGCAGCGCAGCGGCTACCAGTGCCCTGTGGGGCAGGCACCGCAGCAGGCACGTCACCTGCGCCGTGCACGCCGGGTCGCCGCGGGCACCCGTCTGCATTGGCAACCTGCGCAGCAGGACACAGCAGGCGGTGATCACCGGCAGGAGCTTCCGCCACGGAGCGGCGCCCTTCGTCACAAGCACACTGCAGCGTGTGGCGGGTTTGCTCCGGGGATGTGTTCCTGCAGTTGCATGGCAGCTGTCAGGTGCTCCTGGCCTGCAACCGCTTCTGGTTTTTGATGCATACGCTGGGTGAGGTGCCGCTACACCACCAACCAAATTCACCTCACATGTATCACAGTGCCGCCGCTCAACCGTACACGGGAAGAGGTTGCATGCAAATTCTGGCTATCTGAAGACACGGCTGACAGCAGGGTGTACAGGCGGGTGCGCACCAGAAACCTGGTGGTGTCTTCATACTTGCATTCGAGCTTGCACGGCTTCTTGTCCACTGAGTGGACAAGCAGTTACTAACGCTGGTCAGTGGTGCCCGGCCCTGGTCTAATCGAGGTCGGCACGCAGACGAACTTGCAGGCATGCTGTCCACGTTGTCCCCTCTCGGATGTTCGGTCTGGCTGGTGTTGCAGCTTGCATGGGCGGCATGCATGCGGGCAAGTCGGCCCCCACCCGAACTTGATCGCGCCTGCCTGGGCTGCACCCTCACAGGCAGGCGTGGTGGGGGTGATGCACAGTCATGCTTCAGGTTGTTGATGGCCGCCATGGCCTCATCCATGGGCTCCCATGGATCAGCGTGCTGGCCGATCGCCATGGCCTCACTACTTACTGCAACAGCGGAACCCTCGGCGGAATGCATGCAGGTTGCGCTGTTGGGGTTGATATGGGCGGGATGGCTTGGAGTGTGAGACCAGAGACGCCGGTGTAGCTCGGGGATGAGTGCAGGAAAGGCTGCATGTGGACGGCTACTGCACCGGCGGGAAACTTCGATGCGTGGCTCAGTTGAGCAGCGCGGGGGACTAGCTGGGGGATTGGCGGAGGATCGGTAGAGAAGCGAGTCCGTGGCGGGCCCGGCGCAACGCGGTTTGGCACATGGGATGTCCATCAGTGCTGGACGCAACGTCGGTGTCGTCTGATCGTCTGAAGAACACAAGAGATCAACCGCGTCACAGCAGGTGGTCGCAAAGGATAGGTCTGGGTTGGCTGGGGACCGTGTTTGCTTGTGACGGATGCTGTTGCCCAGGGCCTGGAAAAGGGTGAGCTGCTTTTTTGCTGGAGGAACCGTGCTTAGATGCTGTAGGTGCGAAGGGCGGGTGTTTGGCTGTGTTGTTGACGGAGGAGCAGAAGCAGGTGACCTGGGGCATCTTTCTGAGGCAGCAGGTGGCTTGGTGAGGTAGCGGTGTGCGATTGAGACACAGTGAGCAGCTTGTGGACTAGGGACTGCACGGGTAAGAGAATGGTTCCGAAGAATGCTCTCTGTTGCCAGCAGGCCCACAATCCGGTGCCGCTTATCTACACAGAGCAGCACGCATGGGTTGCTTGTGCCTGACAGTGCTTTGATGGAGCTGCCAATAGCTGAAAGGATACTCTGTACCTACAGGCACCATGGACATGTTACCGTCTGAATGACGGATGGTTGGATTATCGGCTGACAAAACTTTGGTGCTTGCATTACACTGCGAATGTCCATGCTGGCAGGCCATACAACCTGTGGTGGTAGGAAACCATCCAGCGCGCTTTAACGCTGCACAGCACGGTACACATAGAGCGAGCATCCAATATTTGGGGCAAGTGCAGAAACGATCGTGCGATCGTGGTGGGGATGGAAAACGAAGGGGGCATTTGGCTTTGAACGCCGACGCACCTTCTCCTGATGTTTGGGTTGGGATGACAACGAAACGCGATAGATGGTGAACGAAATATTCTTTGAGCTTGTGAATGGAACGATGCTTTCAGGTGGCATCCTCGTGCATGGCCATCCAAAGCGCTGGCCCTGGCTGGTCTTGGCTCCGAAGGAGTCCAGCTCTTCTGCATCTTCAAGAACACCAAGCTGATATCCACTTGAAGTTGTCTGCAAGTGAAAGGACGTCGTCGAAGCTGCCACGGCCAGTGTTGTCTGTGTTTCACTGCCCGTCGAAGTGCACCTTGCCAATGTTCAGCCGCGCTTGCTGCCGTGGAGGGTCAACTAAGCCATGACTAACATGACTGTTGCTTTGATTCTGCACTTGAACGCCTGGAACCGGCAATATGCAAACACGCGCGTTCGGCAGAGCTGCCACTCTGTCGAATGTTAGCTTGCACGTCAGATTGGCAGAGGCAGACGCAGAGGGTGACCATAACGGAGCTTTCTCTCTTAATTCAGACATCAAGCAGGTAGTTTCTACTGCTGGGGTGCAATCATTGTTAGGCTTTCTTCTGATAACAAAGCCTAGCATGCGCTTGTGACAGCGTCCACATGCAATACCGTTGTAAACTCTTCGAATGCAAGTGAAATCAGTATCATGTGCATATCTAATTGATACGCTGCAACGCCTGCAACATTAGCGTCTCATCTGCATCGTCGGCACGTCGGTCGCGTCTGCTGCCCCAAGACGCAAGACGCGGGTCGACTCAGCAGCACTAGTTGTCACCGACGCCACTGGATTCATGATTGACATCTCTGCATGCCGAGGCCCAAACCTGCAAACAATCAGACACGGTCAACATAAGTAAAAAAAGTATATATGTCCGAAGATGACGTTCGGGATGAACATCGCGATCTGTTGTAATGCCCCGCCGAGGGGGGCTTACGTTCACATTACTGCCCATATCAAGTAGGACAGCAATAGCTACATAGGTGGCATCACGATTTGTTAAACAAAATTTAATCTGGCTGTTGCTATCGACGACGGCATTTTGGCCTGCAAGGTTGGATGCGTTTGGGTACATGTGCCTCGGTCGCTTTCGTGATCTCTGTAGTACAGGCCTGCTGCACTCCTCCAGGACCTACTGTACCAATCCTTAGTCTCCCTGCAGCCCTGCCTGCGTGTCTGCTGAACTCAGATCTACAATGCTGCCAGCAGGTGCGGTTTGTAGACTTTGTCAACGACTATCTTGCATGTACGTCGCCCACGTCTGCGCTTCGCACAAGGATGTCTACAACATATCAAGCGCATGGTTTTGGGACCTACTCAGGTGTAGGAAGGATTGCTGGGATGCTCCCGCGCTTGCGTGTTTGAACGAGCACGTACCATAGCTGCTAGGTTTTCAGTGGCGAAAACCTTGCTGTCATTGGATGTCGGCGCTGGGTTTTTTTTTCTGTGTGAAACAACAATTTTGCAGCTTTCGTTTCGTCCGTAGGGCTTTGATTCCGCATTGGTAAAAGGTGTTGACTCTTGACCAGTGGGATACTCTGTTGTGGTCAGGCCGCAAGTTCATCGCTGCCGTAGCTTTGACCAGAAACTGCGTTGGCTTATATCTTCATGTGTAGTGGCATCCTGATTAATCTGCATGCCGTCCACAATCTTGCGCGGCCTCATCACCTGCACTTCGTTAGGGCTGTCACGAAACCTCAACCATGTAGACGTCGACAACTTGTTTACGGCGTTCCATCGACAATGTGGTATCACTGTGTCTGCTGTGGCGTCGCAGGCTGCTCAGCCTGCGCGCTGTAAATGAGTCGTGCATCAGCGCTGTAGACCAACGTTGCGACTCTGCGGTGCGTCGGACTCTACATACACGCGTGATGCTGTGCCGAAACTGAACGCAATTGTTGATGGCAACCTTTGATACGAAGCTTTCGAACCTCAGGTGAGTGATTCGTTTGTGTATGCCTAAATGTCATAGCCAGTTGGTTTGGCCATGACTGCAACGCTGTCCCCTCATACCAGGCAAGCGCAGAGAGCTGATCTTGCATCCTGTTAACCTTCGAACATGTTTATGTTCCCCTTGTTGCCTTGTGTTCTGTGCCATCTGACTGAGGACTTGCACTGCAGTCACTTCATCAGTCCCCAGGATTCAATCTGCTGTCATTCTACGACTTCAGGGGAGCTACAGACTCTAGTGACGTCCAGTACACCAAGCGTTGGCCACAGCCCGTGCCGGATGGAGAAATCCCTTGTTGCTCTCCTGGTGTGCCCTGGAATTTCCAATCTTGCGGCAGGTCAACCACCGCTGTTGAAGGCGGACACGACTGGCTCGGACTACTTCAGTGGTCAAGTACCCTGTTGATCACGAGCAGTGCCGTAGTGTAATCGCGGCTTCTGCAGCAGAATATGCAGCGTGCAGTGTCCGATGCAGGAGACAGAAGGGACGTGGGCAGGACCTGCTTGCTGTCCACGTCATCCATGCAGACTTGCCCACGGTTCTGCGTATATCGCCATCTTGCAATTTGAGTTGTGCTCGAGTGTAATTTGTGTGCATGCCTTGTTGCAGGTGCAAGCGTGTCTGGTGCAGCATGTGACCAGGGCTTCAGAGAGGTGCCATGGGCCGAGGAGGTCCGTGTCAGGCGCCGTGCAGGCGACACGGTGATACAGAGTGAGGACATTCAGCTCGTGGATGGCGTGGCCCGTGCTACAGAACCATTAGACAAGCGGCAGGATCTCCTTACCTCCGATGGCATTGTGCGTTCTTTCACCTATTTCCACACATTCCTACCCCTCCTGTATGCCCTCTTGTTCACAAGCAGCAACCAGTTGAGAGAAGCTCAGAGGTAGTGTTCAAAACCTAGCAGGTTTCTGGTCTGCAAAACCTGGCAGGTTTCTAGGTTTTAGACCTAGCAGCCAGTCAAAATTAGACCTGGCAGTCACAATCTGCAAGTTTCTGATCTGCACAAACCTAGCAGCGTTTAGTTTCTCCAAACATAGCAGAGCTTCTGTAATGCTGGTGTCTCAGCAGTGGGGTTTGGATTGTGGTTTCCTGTTGACAAGGGGTTTTGGACAGTCCAAGGGTGTATGAGCCACATCAGTTCCGGTTCTAGAACAGACAGTTCTGTGATACCACAGCCTTGCAACACCCTTCAAGTTGTCTGTAGTGAAGTGTGTGGTCCTTTCTGGTGAAGGTTAATGAAGGTCACACCTTAGGTGAGCTGTGGCTGTTGTGTCCATGGCCAAGCTGCACTGTGACCTCTTAACCACTTCAGAGCGGGCCAGCGGATCAGTTTGCAGATTTCAAATACATAGCCAATGGTCGTAAGCCTACCTACATACCCCAGCGTTGCTAAGGACAGGACAGGGCATAGCAGGGCACACCTGGCCCTTATAAAGCCCTATTTATTTCTTCAACGCCGCCAGATGTGGCCAATCTGGGGCATTCCGCTGCCTGGCCCGGTGTTCCTGCCCTAACGTATCTGTCCGCCACGCAGGCAGTAGACGTGGAGGTGGACTTGTGGGAGGTGGAGCTGCCGCTGTGGAAGCGGCTGCCAGCACACTGCAGCACGAGAGAGCCGCACGCGCTGCGCTTCGACGGCGCCGCGGCATACGGCGGCTTTGTCAGCTTCCGTGCCCGCCTCTCGCCTACCTTGCCGGACGCACTCGCCAACGGCACCTTCGCTGCGCCCATCCTTATTACCCTCGCAGCCACCGACGGCAGCCTCGATGAGATCTACGGTACCGTTGGCGGGTGTGCCACCACCTGCTGACCAGCTGCCACTGGCCCACGCACTCGCCGCTTGAGCATGCGCGCCATACTGGATTTCCGGTACCCGCTAATCGCGCTCGACTCACCTGTAGCTGCGGCGCTCACGTGGAGCGGCATACTGTCCAATACCTTTTGGTCGTTTGCATGTTGAGATCACACGTTGTCATGATACCGAGTGCACCTCCACAGATGAACATGCACTGCTTCACATCCTGCCGGAGGACATCGATACTGGTGGCTGGGGTCCTTGACTCACGAGGTGTAGTCGTCTTCTAAGATGCACTGCTCACCTGCCTCAGCAGGTTTTAGCACGTGCATGAGCTTTTCCAGGCAGCCATGCTGAAGCAACCGCACGACCTATCCGGCATGCTCCCATGTGAATGGGGATTGTATGGCAGGGTCCTCACGCGGTCCTGGCAGACGTTCGTGGCATGGCTACACCCGGCTGCGGGATGGACAACCGCTGAGGGCACTGACGTCACCCGTGAGGAGCTGCTTGCCATGCTGGACAGTGGCGGCGTCGGGTCAGAGCCGCGGCTGCGCATCCGCGGGGATGGCGTGCGGATGACGACGGCGCTCGCCGACGAGCTCGATGCTGCGAGCGGGGGCGGGGGGGGCGCCTCGTTCATCCCTGAGGACTACACCGAGATCGAGTGGGTCCGCACGTTTGCAGCCATGGCTGCCGACTCTGCTGTCAGCGTGGAGGTTGTGGCTGCTGCCAGTGGTCTGGTTGCGACGGCCAGGGAGGAGCCGGTGACAGTCAGAGTGACGATCGCGAAAACCGTGGCGGATGTTGAGCATGTGGTGCGAGCATGGCTCTTGCTTCTCTTGCCGGTGAACAGTGTGCAGCCGTGTCCAGGCACGTGGCTGCTCGCCTGTGATGTGAGGCATGCTACCGCTTGTGGCCCTCGATGTGCATGTTCATGCATGCGTTTGGTTTGCCCATCTACAGCCACAGGCTTGCCATGCTGGAACACATTGGTACACGGTCCCAGCCGTACCCTCTCTATGCGTTCACGTGCGCGTAGCCTGTCTGCAGCTTGAGACCGAAACGCCTAAATCACCTATTCGCGTTGCGGGCACAGCATGCCGCTACGTGGGCGGTGTTTGCTCATGGTGACTTCCAGCGGCAGCATGTTGCATGTGCTGTCTCGCAGAGGATGTTGTGGTGGGTGTGCGTGGCAAATCCTTTCCTGAAAATTTCCAGCAGCGGGGCCGCATCAGGTCGCAGCACAGCTCTCTGTCCCAGGCTGATGCCATCATTAGATCCACACCGCGCTCGATCATGGCATTGCTGACGGTGCAGCCACATCCCTGTATATTTCACTCACATTAACCATGCATGCCACATGCTGCGGGACCCGACAGCTGTGCACTGTGCATGTAGATTCGCAACCCGAACGGGCTCGTGGATCAGTACCGGCGCTGGTGGGGGTTTGAGGGTGGATCTGCCGGTGCAGCTATAACGTGGAGCATGCCCGCAAACCATCTACTCGGGTTTGAAGCCCGGGACCGTGTCGGAGAGGAGGGCTACCTGGACGTGTTCTTGGATATGCCGCAGCCGTTGGTGTGCCTGTCAGTGCGCTCCTCCCGGCCAGCGCCGCCGCAGCAGCAGCACACGGCCTGAGCGCCGCATGCGCCTCATGCATGCACTCCGCCCGCGCACCCGCACTCCGAACCATCCCCTGGCATTGTACCCTGGCCTGCTGTCAGTACAAGTGTACCCTGTGGAGCCGGCCGCCGTGTGATTTCCGGTTTCTTGCATTGCTGCATAGGTCACTGTAATTCTTCGCACACATGGCGGTTGGGCCACAACTACGCTGGCAGGCTTTGATCATGAGGAGGCAGTGCAGGCGCGGTTCGTCTCCCCGACGTCCCAAAGCCTCATGGAGAGGGTCTCCCCGTACCAGTACAGTGACGTCACCACTTTGATCGGAGACTCCTTGCCTCTCTCGCAGTTCTATCTCCACTCGTACATCTCGCTTCCCTCATCAGACTCCTTCCTCCTGACGTTGAAGCCCCCGATCAAGACTCCTGGAAACGCGTCGCTGGCGCTGTCACTGAGCGAGGACCCTGTGGTGGCGGGCTCAGCAGTTCAGGTTGCAGGCAGCCCTGTGGACTTTGAGGTCGTCGTGACTGAGATAGCGGACGTGACCCTGGTAGCGCCGGCAACGCTACAGGCAGGCCTGACGCTCGCTGTGGGTCTCAGCGCACAGGCATGCTTCACCTCAAGCTCACTCCCAAACCGTGGGATGTTACATGCAGCTGTTTAGCTGTTGGTCAGGGCTGGTGCCGTCAGCCTGTGTGTCGGCGTGGATCCATGTGATTCCAGTGAAGCGCCGGAAGCCACATGGACCACCAGTTGTGGTTGTCGATCGCGATGGGTGCGTGCGGGACGGCCTACATCGTCTCGCCTGTGTGGGTGTCTGCTGTACGGTAGGGGAAGCAGTGCTTAGCGTCACATTCCCTCGTTCAAACCTGGAGCAGCAGCATTGGGCCCTTGCTGGCACAGTGTGTAGCACTGGCGCTGTGCACGGCGTCAGTCCTGCGCATGCATGCAGGACCGGTACAGCAACCCTGTGACACAAGATGCAGCTGTTCCCGGAAACTTCCGGGTGGATCTGCTGGATGGAGTGGACAACTCGACAGTGGCGGCGTGCAGTGGCTGGGAGTTTGTGTCTTCGTGGACCTGCTCCTTCCAGGACAGCCCCACCGCTGTGGGAGGATACTACCTGAAACTCGTCCCGACCTCCATGGTGGCGTCAGAAACAGATGCAGCACAGTTGGAGGCCATTCTGCAGGTGCATCCATATGCAGCTACCTGCATATGTACCTGTCTGTGTATGTCTGTGCAGGCGGCCCTGTGAGGCCCTGTGTGGCTTGTTTGCGGCCTGTTTGGCTTTGTATCAGGAGTCCATTTGTCCCAGAGGAACCTGTGCACCCTCACGATTATGTGGAGACGCAGGCATTGATGTCCCAGGAGGTGTTGGCTATGTGTTCGTGCACGGCTCGCACAAGTCCGTCACGCTGCCAGTGTTACCGGACTGTGCTTGGATCTGGTTTTTTCGTTCATATTGTTGTTCTGCCATGCCTGAGATAACACGTTCTCAGAGGTGCATGTTTCCAGCCTCAGGTTTTAACACGTGCTTGCCTGATGTGTTGCACATGGGGTGTGACACAGGATGTGGGACGCATGTGCAGGTCCTGCCGTCGACCAGTGTGGATCTGAATCGTACGCGGGAGTCTGTGACCGTCACCCCAGACACCCCACTCTTGGTTGCCGGTGCGCACCTTCTGTCAGCTACGACACGGCGGCACACGTACGCTCGGTCGCCCGTTGCCATCAGTATATGCCTTGCAGCTGTGCTGCATGGTCCAATCCATTCTGGCCCGGGTTCCGAACCCAAGAGTCAGTGCATGCTTGGTGGCCCTGAGGTGCTGGCGCAGTGTGAAGGGCTGCTTCACAAGATGGGTTTCACACTAAAGAATCACACAGCAGCTTCACAGTATAGCTTCACGTCGTGTACATTCACACTAGAGCCGGTGGACAGCTCCTCACTACAGCACCTCACTCACTCAGCGCATGCACAACCAGATATCTTGAAAAAGAGGACGCTTCGCTTGTCCTTGCGTTGGGCAACATCCCCATGGCTGCAACAGCATCTCACGACTGCATGTGCTCGCAGGCGGCGAGGTTGTCATCGCTGTGACCGCCTTTGACGCCTATGGCCACATCGTGACAGCTGGCAACCCAGACTTCCAGTTGGAATGTGCCAACTGCAGCCAGCTCCTTCGCACCGCTCCCTCCGTCCTCGCCCCTGGCACAACTCGTTTCACCTTCTCATACACCGCCGCCGGCTCCTCCACCCACCGCCTCATCCTTAACAGCACATCCCAGGTCATCCGCGAAGACACCGTCTCTGTATCCGCCACAAACGCCACAGTCGCAAGCAGCCGCTTCTCTGGGCCCTCCCAGTGGCGGGCCGGAGAGTCGGTCGTGTTCGAGTTCGAGCCGTACGATGCGCACGGCAATTTCGCGCCGCTTGCGGCAAATACGAGTGACCAGATGGACCTGCGTGCGCTGATGCGGGAGGCGACCACGGCAGGGGCGGCTGAGGGGTCGGAAGTGGAGGTACCTGCAACCCTGAGGGACGACGGATTGGCGTATGCAATCAGCGTGCCAGCGAGCGTGTTGAACAAGACAGGGCAGTACTACGCAGTTGTCCAGCTCCACGCACGGCCGGAGGACGCTCGGCTGCGGAGTGAGACTGAGATGCGGCTACCGGCACGTGTGATTTACGAGAGACTGGACATGGCACAGAGCCAGCTCGAGGTGCGGGCGCTTGACAGCTTGGCCGTGGTGGCAGATGCCCACATGGACACCCGCCTTAACTGCTGCGATGTGACTGCGGGTGGTTGAACCAGGCTCTGGCCAGTCGCGCTCTTGTCTGCTGCGCTGCCGCCATGCAAGAATGGTCTTCTACGGTGGGTTTGCCAGAACCAGTCTAGGAGCAGTCAGCCGTCAGCACAGGCTTTCGTCAGTATGAAAGATACCATCCATCCGATCGTACTTGCATGCATGGCCCTGCACGTTGACTGGGCACCCTGTTCTCGACACGGCTGCACAGCCACCTGTTGTTGGCTTGCAGAATGTGTTCTCTAGAGCGGCGGTCGGGGTGACTTCGCGGGCACTCGTTCGTGGAGTGGACCGGTTTGGGAACTTCTTTGCCAGGAACTCAGTGGCCCGGGAGCTCGGGGCACCCTCCGTCGCGCCCACTGGCCCAACAGTGGTGCTCTCTGACTCCACAACCGGCTACGCGGCCCTGGACTTCACGGCGGACAGTCTGGGGACGTTCCAAGTCAGCGTGCAGCAGTTTGGCGTGCATGCCGCCGGCTCGCCTTTCACTGTGGTGGTCGAGGACCGCCTCGAGCCGGACATCACGCAGACTCGAACATGGGGCTCCGCTGTTGATGGTGCGATCCGTGCTGCTGCTGCAGACTGAGCGATAGTCCAAGGTAATCTGTTGACAGTGTCATGCCATCGTCCAAGGTAGCAGTCCAATCTGTTGGCATGGTGGCAGTAGGTCACGTGTCTGACAGGACATCCCTGGCCTCTGTCATCAACGCATGCAGTTCACCGGATCCCAGAAAAAGGTCAGTTGCTGAGGGGGGTGTGGACAGCGGACGGGGGAATGCGGGGTTTCGGCCGCGTCATGAGGTCACACCTGCGAGGGGCCGCCACCAGCCCGGGGTTTCCGCTCTACGCATGGCCGCTCTACGCATGGCCGAGACGGGTTGCGTAGAGCGCATGCTCATGGCCACTGCCTCAGCGACGCTGCCTCAGCGACGCTGCCATGGCCGCTCTACGCTCAGTGACGGGGTTTCGGCGGCCATGCGTAGAGCGGTAGCCAGCGACCGCACACCAGCACTGTGCATGCATGAATGGATTGCACCTGCCTGTCGACCTGCCATGGCCCATCACAACGCTGCGTGTGTGTAGGAGAGCCACGGGCGGGAGTGGAGCATGACTTGTATGTGCAACTGGCCGACAGCAGCGGTAGTCTCATCGGGGCGGCGTCGACTGGATTCGCAGCGGACTCTGTCCAGGTATGCCGTACGAATTAGCATGCTATGAATGCGTGTGAAGAGACCTGCATTAGAAAACAGACTCCAAGTTCAGTGCGGTCGGTGAGAACGCCATGTCAGTCTCCCTAGTTCATCTCAACATGATGCGAGATGCCGCATCTGTACCTGGGCAGTGCCACTTTGCCCCTTGTTCCGGTATGCAGGCACCTGTTGAATCACCTGGGATCCTGTTACTTTGGATATCGTCAACCGTGTGTGATGCCTCGCATTTTGTATGTACCATATGTGCCCCTGCCTTAGCCAGCAATTCACACCATTCCAGGGACTCTTGCCCCGCCCATGCCCTTGCACTCATATGCCTATTTACTGTGCAGTTGGAGTGTATGAAAGACAGCAACTGGTTGCTCCATGTTGAGGACTTTCCTGATGAGCATGATCTCTGCGCGCCAGGGTATCCACAGCTGGAAGGCTTTGATGGAGGAGTTTGGCACTTCAAAGTTCAGGTATTGTACCGATACACTATTCGTTTGTGCCTGTACCGAAAAGGTCGGCATACATAGCCTTCGGTGATGTTCTTTGTGAAGACATGCAGCTCCGCATTTTGGTTACGACTCTGGAGAGTGGCGTTTCGGGTCGGGCTGGCGAGTGCCTGCTTTGGCATCTCGCATCTGTTTTCTGCTGGGTGTTGAAGTGGCTTGCTACGCTCGTTGTACAATCATACCGTGCTGTGATGTTCATGTCATCGTGGCTGTGCTAGGGCCATCCGGGGGCTCCCTTGATCATGCCTCTCTTGCCAAACAAGGAGCTGCGTATGCCATCAACGCTGGCTTGAAACACAGACTTGTTCAAAGCAAGGATTCAGGTCAGGTATTGCCTTGTTTGGTTTCGACCACGCTCCTGCAGGCTGTTGCAAACGCGGCCAGGCATGTGTGCGGGCACAGGGCTTGCTGTGTTTGCGCTGGTTCCCAGCACTCGCTTCCGCCTGGACCCACTGCGAGCAGGTACAAATGTCTCCATAGCAGTGTCACCGAAGCATCATCCATTGCCCGCAAGTACCACTGTCACAGTGTCTCCGTCGCAGTTCTGCTCGTGCATACCCGTACTCGAACCATGTGTGTCGCCCATAGCAGCTACAGTCCATGCATTCCGCTGCAGCTGCTGCATGACCACCCCGGCCACGGCAGCCGTTTGATCTGGGTCATCCGGAACCTGCGATGTGGCGAGCTACTCTAAATACCCCTGCAGATTCTGGTGGCAGAGTTGTGTGCATACCACGGCTCTGTCACGTGTCTGTCCCTGTCTGCTTGCAACACACAGCACGATGTAGCAGCCATGGGGACATTTCCACTGCAACGTGCCCGATGCTCGTCTTGCGATCTGATGGTGACCTCTTTTCTGGATCAATGCATCACCGGTGACCGCCACTGAACTCTGGCCATGCCCACGCAGTACCGATCCTTCAACCCCCAGTACATCTCCAACCGGCAGCTGCAGCACCCCTGCCGCACGCCGACTGGCATCACACAAGCCTGGCTGGACATTGTTCAGACGGAGTGGGCGTCCCAGGACTTCTACACCCTGTTGCCCGAACACGCATGCACCCGTGCGTCAGATGCCCGACTGGCAGTCACTCTGCAAGGCCAGGACGTCCCTGGCAGCCCGTTCCAGCCTCAGTTCCGTTCCAAGGGAACCGTGGACCCAAGCAAGAGCCTGGCGTACTACACAGGGACACCCTTCTTCTTCGGCTTCCATGCCGGGGATGCCGCGCTTTCCGCTGTCACCGTGGCAGAACTGCGGGATGAGTATGGCAATGCGGTTCGTGAGCCGCCCAGCGAATCGGCACTGTTCTATATGCCTCCGCTGCAGCTGCTGCGTGACTTTGATGACCAGGTGTGCTCCCTCGGCTTGACATCGGTACTCTCAGCCACTTCTGGCACATCCTTTGGCTCTAGCGCTCCCATCAGTCACTGATTTGGGACGCAAACCACCTCACGCCTGTCATGATTCGCACTTTCATCTGGCACCACCCCACAGGGTATGCTTGCTGCACCTGTAGCCACAGTTCCACTGGAGTAGCCCCATGAGGACGTACTTCCCGCCGGCGGTGCCAAATGCCCGGCCGGTGCTGAGCCCAGGTGGGACTCTAGCATGAGACGTGGCTGCAGGGACGCGAGGGGCTGGAGGTCCCAGTGGAGCCGTGCCGATGGTACCTCAACTGGTTCATCTGGTGCCCCTTCACCACCACTGTTCCCGGCGCCTACTTCATCCAGCTGCAGTACCGCAACGTCTCCTTCCCTCTTGCCAACGCCCCGTTCCTCCCCAACCCGGACGCCGGGACCGTTGTCCACGTCAACCCGGCGCCGCCGTCCCCACGCCACTTTACGTCCACCGCCCTCGCGACCGAAACCTGGCCGGGTGAGACGGCGCGGGCCTCCCTGCAGGCGCGGGACCAGTACGGGAACCGGTCGCCGCTGAACCGGGTCGTGGCCATGCAAGGCGAGCAGTACTGGGAGGAGCGCTCGTTTCTGCAGCCGAGTCGGGGGGTCGTGAACCAGACGCAGACCCTGGATGTCCTGCGCGTGACTGCAACCCTGCAGGACTGCGAATCTTCATGTGACTACAGTAGCGCAGTGGGGATGTCGCTGGACGGTGCCGTGCCTGGATTGGTGGAGGTCGCGTATGCCTTCACGAAGCCTGGGATGTACACTGTCCTTGCACAGTACCGAGGTGTTGCTCTCTCTGCTGCGTCTGCCTGTTCCGGCGTTGCCTTTGCGCTCTGCTGTACTGGCTCAGCAGAATGTGTGTCGTCCACTGATGCGGCAGTGGTGAGCGTGTGATGTGCGTCATCGGAGCACAGAGTGGCGATCCTGTGATGCACCTGATTTCTGGTGCTGTGTGTGCTGCACACTGCTCGCAGAACGTGTGCTCCTAATGATCTGGGTCATCCACCCCAGACTTGTGCGGACTTATATGGGTGACACCTGGTGCAACCAACTGCGACCGCGGTGGACTTTGCCATCTGCGGTCGTGCATGAATACGGTTCTCCACTGACCGGTGTCTCTTTCTTTTCGTTTCTTGCCGCGCAGCAGCCCCTGCCACCGTCTAAGGCTTTGCTGCGTACCATGTTCGGAGCACACCAGGGTGTTTTGCTTGGGCATGGCAATGATGCCAGCATGTCAGATGCACGCTTGTTTCTCGCGTGCATGTGGCTGGCGCTAGCATGACCCGGAGTGCCATGTTCGCATAGCACATGCAGGGGCCCAAGAGGAAGGTCAAGAAGGAGCTGTGTTTGAAGATGTGGCCGGAAGCCCATGGGAGGTCAAGGTTCATCTGCTGGCGCCTCAGACCCTGGAAGCCCTCAACTTTCCCGACTTTGCGATTCTCACTGCTGGGCAGTACAAGTACCTGTATCTGCAGCAGGTGGACCGCTTCGGCAACGCTGCATATCATCCATCTATCCAGTCAGACCTGCAGGCTGTTGCCACTCACACCGAGGGCCTGGCAGCCCCTGTCCTGTACTAGTGCGCCTCTACCGCTGCCTCTTGCACCGCACGGTGTTGCATGTCTTGATTCACCTTGGGCCAGCTTGGGCCCGGCAGCTTCAGTGCACGGCCAGGACGGGCTATGATTTAGTGCGGTTCTGTTTCCATCTGCTCGAGTGGCCACGTTCTGTGTGTGTCGCGTCTGCATTCAACACGTTGTTGGTTTTGTGTGGATCTCGAATCTTGAAACACGTGTCTGTTTGTGACGTCACACGCGGCTCGCCTGGTTGTGCTGGCTAGCATGGTTCACCGATCCCAACTGCGTCACCGTTTGCCGCAGCACATCTCCACATTGTTGGTGTTTTGACAGATGGGCATCGCAGGTGGCTTCCTCGGAGATCCTGCACGAGTGTGAATCTGACACAAGCCACTTGTGTTTGATCACAGTCCAACTGGACCTCGTTTGCCCTGCTCTTCTGGCCAACTGTTTCAAGCTGTTTCAGCTTGTCGCTGCGGATCTCCACACGGTTTGCGTCCTTGGCGGAGGAGCGCCTTGGATGGCTAGCCCCGACATCGTGCACGACTGCGAATCTTACGCACGGAACTTGTGTCAGTTCATAGTCTAAATGCACCACTCGTTTGCACTGCCTCTCCAGTAGGGGCCGCTCAGTGTGTGGTGGCACCCCGTACCACGCGTTGTGTTCGGTGCACATGCATGCATGCACCAACAAATATCCATGTTGTGTATCAGTTGCCATGTTGTCTGAAAGTCTTCCTGTTGCATGGGCAGCACCGGAGGGCTCCTTCTGTGCAAGGCCAATCCGGCGGTGAAACGGTGTTGCGGGGCGTAGACGGATGCCACACCGCCATTTCAGCGGAATGAATGCCACATCCCTGGAGCGACACCCATGCAGAGGTGTCACTTCAGTAGAGAGGTTCTCATTTTGCTGAAATGCTAAAGAATCTCCGTGGAGGTGTTGCGGATATGGGCTGTACAGTAGTTCCCGGCATGCTGTGCAGCCCGCAATGAAGGGCTGCACAGTAGTTCCCGCTTCATTGCGTGCCATGTGTCCCGGCTCCCTCAAAACATTGGAGAATCCTTTGCCACCGACGCCTGCCGCGCACTCTGGGAACAGGGGATGCAACGCTGGTCTAGTCGACAATGGGCGGGTGCTCTGCACCGTTGCCGTTGCCGATGACGGCGTGATGAGACATGCCGTGCATGAGACATCGATCATGTGCGTGAATGAGGGCAATGGCAACTCTGTGCTCAACCGCGACATGCACATGCTGCCCCTCAGGTGTACGTCACAGGACACAGGACAACCTAAACGCTTCGTCTGTCGCCGTTCACGATGCATTGTGAGACACGAGTGCTGGCGGCTATTGTTCTCACAGTGTCTCGTGTGTTTGCCCTGGACACCGCCTGATGCGTACCCAAGTGGCCTGCCCACAAGTCCTGGCGGCTGTGGATGGTGCCCTCCGCGTTGGTCCTGCATGCATGTGGATCCCTCCGCGTTGCCGTCCTGCATGCATGTGGATCCCTCCGCGTTGGTCCTGCATGCATGTGGATCCCTCCGCGTTGCCGCCCTTTAGGGGCTAGGGGCATCTCCAAGATTACCACTAGTGGGGATGCCCCCGGTCCTGCACTTTTCCGGCCCGTCCTTCAAGAGCTGCGTCCCGTGGCCGCATGCGCTGACCGTGATCCCCAAAAACGTGCCCCTGTCAACTCACGGGCAGCAGGCTGTACACCTGCCGCCGCTGCCGTGCTGTCAAACAGTGTATCGCGATGCTGTTATGTATGCTGCCTTCCCACTTCCGCCCAGCCCTGTGCTGGCCCACCGAGACGAAGGTGACGGGCGAGTGATGTGTGCAGTCTTGTTGGCTACACCGGCGAGCTCGGGAAGTGGTGGATGTGGATTGGCGGCCTTCCTGCGGCTGGCCTGTGGACTCTGACGCTGAATCTGGATGGCGTCGCTGTCGCTGCGGCTCCAGTGCAGGTGTGGACTGCCTGTGAATGTCATCTGCTGCATGTGGCATTCGCACACAGGATCCGCACACACATCTGGGTGCTCCAAGGCAGGTGTATTGTGACTCGTTGGGTTGGTTAGCTGACATTGCATGTTCGCTCAGCCCCTGTTCATTTCAAGTGCATTACTGCTTTGTTGCAGCATGTGCTTGCCGACTGCTGGTCAATCTGCACATACATCGTTCCAGCGGGATTTTGGCAACATGGCCGACGCTTGGTTGCCTGGCTCAGCCATGTCCGCCTTGGAAGTTGGAAGGACACAGGCAAGCTGCTCCACGTGGCGGCGCCAGTTCATTCTTCTGGGTGGCATGTCTCTTAATCTTGCAACTGACTTGGCTGCGGAAAGGATGCCGGAGGCTGAATCATACTTGACGGCCGTGCCTGTCCAGGTGGTGCCGGCAGCGTTGGACCTCGAGATGTCGTCTGCGTCTGGTGATATCGGGGCACACTTTGATGATGGCATGGGGGCCGATGTGGACATGTTCTACGATTTCAGCAGCGAGCCCCTGCAAGTGCGAAGCCCGCCTAGAATCTGTGAGTACTGCACGTGCAATGGCGATGGTCAAGCCAGCACCAACGCGCGCCTTGTCCACCTTGTGTACACGACTCTCTGACCGATGGCCAGTATGTTCCCGCTGCGGACGTGTCTGTTAGCCAGTGGTATGTTGCACACACGAAGCCCCTCGAATGTCACCCCGCTTTCCAGATGACAACGTCAAATACATCCAGTATCTCCTACCCGCTTCACGCCAGCTGAAGACCTAGTAGCCGGCCCCCCTGTGCCTGGCACCACAGTACCTTTGTCAGCGTCGTGAGCGTGCAGGCGATGTGCATGACCCCTTGGAGCGCATGTGCATGACTGTTTGGTACCGATGGCTTGGTGCCTGGAGTATTAGGAGTAAGCACTTTCATGCAGATGGACGTGACTGCCCGAGACCGCTACGGCAACGAGATCAGCACCGGAGACCCAGGCATCCAGATCATTGGGCAGCTAGATGAGGACACCCTGCGGGACACATTCCAACGGACCGTTGCCGGTGCAGTGACGACTTTCAGCTTCTCCGTGTACCGGTATGGGACCTACCTGTGGCGCTTCGAGCTGCCTGACGGCGGGCTGATTCATCAAGCCAGGACACACACGTTCCAGGGGTGGAACCAGAACACAAACAGCATCCACCTGGGCGTTCCGTCGACCCTGCAGGCTGGGGAGACGATGTTTGCTGGCATGAGGATCCTGGACCTGTACGGGTGGTACTTCCATTTCCCACAGAGTGCCTACTTCACCCACAAGCTGCACAATACAACAGAGACAAACATGAATGACTTTGCCCTGAGGGACACGACGAGATGGATCGAGGTGTGGCCCGTGGTGGACGGCTGTGTGGCTGTGTGGCGCTCCGCCTAGTACAAGCTTGACTTGATTGCCCCCCGAAGTCAGGGGGAGGCCCCGCAGGCGCACACCTGCAGATTCCAAGTTGTGGACCTTGTGTGTTGAGCAGCAGGATGTCACTCTGCCACGCTGGGCGTTGCTTGTGTTAGTGGCCTGGCTGAGATGCTACGCACAGCCTGCGTCCGGCACCTATGTATCAGCAAGACCCCTAGCTCCCAATCTCAGTGTGGAGCAAACACTGCCATGGCAACGTCCGTGTTTTATTCTGGTTTCCAACTCAGTGTGTGGCCACGGAAGTCTTGTGCAGTCTTGTCGCCTCCACATTCTCACAGTCAAACAGCCTGCCAGGAGTCGTTGCTGAACCGCAACCATCATGCCCATCGGGGCGGCCCTGCTTGCATCGAATCTCGCTGACCGAGTGCCTGCTGCAGCCCTCTCCGTGGCTCGGCTTCTTCCGCATTGACGAGTTCTACAATGTCTTCATGTGGCGCTACGATGTGGTGGGAACTTACACCATCTCATCCCTGTGGACCGGCGGCGGCGAACCACGGCCTTTGGAGACGATGCCAAACCAGTACCAGATCTCCATCGTCCCTGGCCGCGTGAACGCGTCCGCCAGCACCCTCTCGTGGGCACCTGCAGCCACAGACACTACTGCACTTCCTGCCGGCCAACCGATCGAGCTACACCTGGCAGCTGTGGACAGCTACGGTGTGCTCTTCAGCTGCCTGACTTCCCTCGCATCCATGCTCCTGTATACAGCTACTGTGCAGTGATGTCTGCTCTATACCGCCGTGAGAGATGCACCCGCGTGTGCGGATACACATGGCACTCCAACTGGCTTGGCTCATGCTGCACTCCCGAGTCCATGCCTCGCTTTGTACTCTGCTCATTTTCGTACACCTCCCAGTGTGCAGCTGCATGCATAGTGAACTCTGGTCATGGGAGTTTTGAAAAAGATATTTCCCAACGCTGCGTAGCACCAGGCATGTGTCTGGGCTGTACTGTGTGGAATGCCGTATATGTCATCAAGGCCGATGTTTATGGTGCCCACTGGCATCAATTCCGATGATGCCAGAACTCCCACCACTCTGTCTTGTGCGTTGTGCCCTGCAGTGTTGTTACAGCTGCAGCGACGCCTGCCGTCTTGCGGATGTGAATCCATTTTCCATGACTTACAAGCTCTCATGCATGATGTCTGCACAATCCTAGATCTCCTGCACGCGTTCACAGCTCGAGCCGTGATCCCCAGTCCGCTCTACACAGGTGTGTGCTTTCTACTCAAGGTACACCTTCAGTTGCTGGCCATCTGCCACAGGCGTCCCTGACCTCACCCATGCCATACATGTGTTCACAGGTAATGAGATACAAGAGGACCGTTCTTACGCCCTTCAGCCACAGCTATACCCCAGTCCGCCGTCGGCCACAGGCTGGGAGTACTCCACCTCATGGGACGCCGCCACCAACATCCTCTCGCTGCTCTTCACCATCCACGACCCTGGATCCTACGCCATCACACTGAAGATGGTGTATGACGACTTTGCCCCCATGTCGTTCACCGTCATCCCGGGGTCGCTCAGTGTTACGGCGTCCGTGGTGACAGGGGCAGGCACGCGATTCGGCGAAGATAACGCGTGGAGCTCGCTGCGCATTGTGCCTCGCGACAGCTCAGCCGCGGCCAACGCGCTTCCCTCCGGCACCCTCGACGCCGCTCAGTTCTCGCTCCTTTCCTCGCCGGCTGTGGCGGACACGACGGCAGGCGGGGCAACGGTTCGTCGCACTTGCTGCTCATCTCTATGTGCTTGCCGTATGCTCATGCACATTCATCGCCGGTGCTTGTGGCGCTGTGCTGCACTGGTGGGCAGTGTTTCCGTCGAGACGACTGTTTTCTTGGTTGGGTTCAATTTCGGGTAATTGCCCTAAAGTCATCAGCCTAGCCGCCCAACATCGCTGGGTTGCAGCTGGCTGCACACCCTCACATGTTGTAGTCTTACACCGCCGTGGTGTCCTGTGGTGATGGTGTGTGACGTTTGTTGGGAGACAAGAAACCGCACCGACTACTCGTGGCGAACGCCCACATGGCGCCTGCATTCGTGGTCAGGAGGACACCCCGGCTGATTTACTGCTGATGACACAGGTACCGCCATGAACGGGATGCCAATGGCCACTTGGGTACGTGCAGAGGACCTATGCGCAGGCACGATCTCACTTGCCTGTGTGCAGGAGCAGCAGGACGGGACCTTCATTCTCGAGTACCAGCTGACTGCTGCCGGCACGTACACGCTGCAGGCCCAGTACAACAGCCAGGATGTTGGCCCCGAGTTCACCATCGTCTCGTCGTCAGGGTCCACCATTCGGCCGGAGAACTGTGTCGCCGCATTCACCGGCTGGGACGGCAGTGCGGGCACCGCGCTCGAGGCGGGGGCGCCGCTGGGCATCTCGATCACAGCCAAAGACAGTAGTGCGAACATCCCTCCGGCAGCAGCTGCCTGTGCTTGCATGGGGCCCATGCTTGTGCCGCGTCGATGCCGCACTGGGTTTCCTGTCACATGCCGTCGAATTCTGTTTCGCCCTTCTGCCGCCTGCCTGCGTATGCTGTCACGATGACCGGCGCAGCGGCTTTTGCACCGTCAGTAGGGTTCACGTCTCGAGGTTGAACAACGAATCATGCCTTACTCATCCTTACCATCAAAGAGGAGTGTCGCGGACGCAGTCATGCTTAGAGTTGCGTTTGTGCCCTTCTCTTGTGATCGAGCTGGGTATGCACGCAGTTTCTGTGCCGGGGTCCTCAGGTGTGAATTGCATCTGCATCAGCTCTGCATGTGCACGAACTACGCATCAGCTTGTCCGCCGCACACCTCCTGCGCTTTCTGTGTTGCACAGCTATTATGAAGAGCGCTGGGGCCATGCTCAACTGGCACCCCAAGGCGCAGCGTGCATGGCCTTGCAAGTGCTTCCAGCACGACTGCATTGCACACACGTGCATCACACTGGAAGGTCCATCCAGGCCTTTATTTTAAGAGCCTTGCCGAAGTGTATTGGCCTGCGTGGCGGCCGGCTGCGAGCAGCATAGCAAGGCGGTCATGTCCCCACGTGTCGCGGTCTGCTTTGTGTCACACAGCTGTTGAAGCAGCACCTCTGCCGCTGTTCACACGTCCGTGGCAGCCAGCCCTATGCTGATAGCATGCTCAACACGCCCTCCGATTTGGACAAGGCTGCAAGCATGGCGTAGGCTTCCAGTATGTCTGCACCCCACCGTGTGCATCATACTGGAAGCCCGGCCATCTTAAACAGCATGTCCATCGGCTGGCTTGGCTGCTGACTGAAACTGTCGTGGCCACGTGGTGATGCTCCATGTCTTCGTTCATCTCTGTGTCACACAGCTGTTGAAGCAACGCGTCTGCCGCTGTGCTTGGTTCGCACCTGGACCATGCACAGCCGCCACGCACAGCCGCAGCGGCCCACCCCGGTAAGCTCACCTACCGTCCCGTGTTGAGCAAGGCATCGTGTGCATAGCCTTCCAGTGCGACTTCACCGCAAACGTGTGTGCATCATACTAGCAGATCTCCGGCGAATGGTTGCGCAGAGTCGTGCCAAAGTGCACTAGCCTGCTTGGCTGCTGGCTGTTAGCAGCCCGCCCAGGCGGTCTCGGTTGTCGCCACGCCTGTGTTCCATTCCGTGTGACACAGCCGTTGCAGCACCGCTGCCGACAGGCACACAGTTTGTCTCACCACCTGCAGCTCACCCGGCGCAGGGCACCGGCCGCAGACTCGTGGAAGTGCGTCCAGTCTGATTGCACCCCAGCGTGTGCATCGTGCTGGCAGCTCCACCGCACTGGAGCGTCCAGAGCCTTGCACTGGTTTCGTGGATGTGTCAGCAACATACGGCCAGCCATCCTGTGGCCGCACTCTCCAACTCTCCCCAGTGTGTTTGCATGCCAGCATATTGCTGGTTTGCATGCATACCAGCTGCCTGCGGCCGCCACGGCGAGGTGGCGAGGTGCATCATGCGCCGTGCAGGCGGGGCTGAGCTGGCGCTGTCCCCGGAGGTGTTTGAAGTGCACCTGCGGGACTATGGCGCGCAGGTGCCGCATGAGCCGGTGCTGACCGCCACGGCCACCCTCAACGCGGCAGCATCTCGGTTCCTCGCGCTTCTGCCGATGACCGCTGCCGGGGAGCTGCACCTTGACGTGACCTACCTCGGCACCTCTCTGGCGGGCTTCCCAAAGCCTGTGGTGGTGTACCCTGGTGTGGTCACGCCGGGGGCGTCGAACATCACTGCGCGGCCGACACGGGTTGGCTCCAGCATGGAGCTGGAGCTGCAAGCACGGGACGAGTTTGGCAATCTGGTGCGTTCAGCCTTGATGGGTGATCGGGGGTGTTCGATGTCTTGTAAGGTCGATTCGTATGTGCTTGTCCCCGATAATCAGGCCCAACAGGCCAGCACCGCCCGTCACTAGTACAAACCCTGGATGCAGCACACTTGTGATCAGGATGGGTTTAGAAGTATGCTGCATGACTGCTCTGCACATGTGGCTGCATTGCTGGCACCCTGCCTCACGGTCATTGTACACAAGTGCGTCATCCGCTGTCGTCCACCCTATCATGT
>JAUMHO010000008.1:5196353-5248219 GCA_032360965.1 Ulva armoricana
CGGTGCCCACCCTGCAATTCTGGGTGCCCACCCCTTGATGCCCACCCAAGGTGGGCACCCGCGGCGTTGGTACAGTGAGGGGGTGGATGTCAGCAGCTGCGGGGCACGGGGCTGGCGGTGGCGCTGACCGGGGCGGTCACCGCTACGCGCATGCATGCATGCACTTGACTGCGGGCGAGCGGTGGTGCTGGTGCGCGGCCCGGCGCTCGGCCTTCCTTTCCTTTCCCTTCCTTTCCTTTCCTTTGGAGGAGGATTTGAAGGGGGTGGGACCTGAGGACGAGTTCCCGCTAGCTGGCAGAGGTGGATGTCACTGG
Source organism: Ulva armoricana (assembly GCA_032360965.1). Classification (NCBI taxonomy): domain Eukaryota; kingdom Viridiplantae; phylum Chlorophyta; class Ulvophyceae; order Ulvales; family Ulvaceae; genus Ulva; species Ulva armoricana. The sequence goes on from JAUMHO010000008.1 coordinate 5,196,668, forward strand.
TTTCTGTCGTGAGCAATGATCATCGCCAGTTGTCAGGGGTAGTGGGGGTGGCACTGTGGTGTTGGGGCCTCGAGTGCATGCACGCTTGATGTCGGAAGAGCCCGGGAGCGCATGCGAAGCGGGAGATGATCCGAAACGCTGCGTGTGCGTGTAAGTTGAGACAGGAGTTCTCGTGTCGGCTGGTGTTGCAATCGCAGAGATCACATGCCTGGGATGTCTTCCAGTGCCTGGCCGTGCAGCCTGCTGATTGATGTGCCAATACACCACCAAAAACTAGCAAACCTGTGTTTGCCAGTGCTTGCTCAGAACTGGAGCGCGTGCTTTGTGGCAGCATGCAGCATTGGGTGCGCAGAGAAGGTACCAGAGGAGGCAGCAGTTGATGCAGTACGGGCTGTCCAGATGCAAGGGCATCGGAAAGAGTCAAATGCTGTTATGGCAGCAACTGCAGTTACAGCTGGCATCGTAATCTGCGTTGTGAATCACACTGCTTGGCAATCCGAGGTGAATCCCTGTTGAGCGCGATCAGAACAACTCCCCGAACCACTGGCAAGTCTATACGTTGAGCCCTGATCAGAGCCCTGACCTGTAGCTGCATCAGTCACCATCACAGCTTGTTGTCAGAATGCACCAGGAAATGATGTTTGGTTGTCGGCCACTGGCTGGCTCTTACCTGGTTGGAAAGTTTCTACTCCAAATCCACACGAGCACATCTGCGCTGTAAACCAGTCGTTGCGGCTGGTGAAAGCCCCTTCGCCACCGATCTCAAGAATTGCCTCATCATCGCCGCTTACATTGGTGAAAGGATCAACCACCTGGCAGGGTAAATCGTTGCCTAGGGTAGCCACGGCAGCTTTTGTACGGCAGTGCCTTGGCGACTTTTCGCACTTTGCTTCAAAAGCTGGCTTTTGTCGAGCATCCGTGCCAACGTGACTCTCTTCCGCGGTCGGTAGCACCGCATGTGAACTGAATTTAGAAATACGCGGCTATCCTGCGCTGCTATCCTACGCTGTAATCCTGCGCTGCAAACAGGTCTTGCCTTGCTGTTCGAGCCTCCTTCGCATGGAGCATGTGAAGCGAGCTGTTGGCGAGTTTGTCGATAGGCTAAAAGGGCCGGAAAACGGGAGTTCTGCTCCTCCGAACACTGATGGTGTGTCGCTGTAGCAGTATCTGCATATCAAGCCAAGCCTGGACGGGCATCGGGTTGGTTCTAGAGCCAGCGCATGTGTCACAACCGATCAGCGCACCCTTCATCTATCAGCCGGGCTCCTAGCCTGAGCGATATATTAAATTCTTTGCTATCATCTGCTGCGCAACATACAGTGCGAAACACACGAATGGCGAAGTAGCCGGTCGTGTTTGAGTGCAGGGAAGGCAGCTCTTGGAAACGCAACGTGGACGTTTCTGCACACATTAGCTGCTCAGTACCCCGAAGCGCCCACTGGAAGACAGAAAAAAGATACAAGGTCACTTGTATGTTCTACCCCGCATCTGATAACTACCAGAGAAACCCCTGCACACCTTGAAGTGAACACACCGCACGGTTGGCTGTGCAGATATCATGTATGTCGCGGATGTACCCTTGCGCTGAATGTGCTACTCACTTCGAAGCATACGTCAGGTAAATCTCCCGTCCCACACGTTCAACACCAGACAAGGCACCTGTGGCCAGCATCCCACAAGCCATCGTGTGTTCAGCGCACACCATGGGTGACGGGATTGTTCCACACACCAGCAGCTTCAGTGTCTATGACGTGTATATGGCTGCCTATGCAGACGTAATCCCCCCGATGTCAGCTGCAAAGGAGATTTAGAGCAGTGGGTGTGCACTCTGCACAACGATGTCAACTCTCGCGTAGGCAAACCAGATTTTAACTGCCGCTTTGTTCGATCGAGATGGCAAGAACTAGACTGCGACGTGCAGCAGTCTTGCAGCTTGCATGGCCAAACGCCCCCGAAAGACAGGGAGTTCCCGTGGTCATGAGCGGTTCGGGGCGTGTCTTCAACAGAACTCTCCCAGAGCAGAACAAGCGGACACAAAGGTGTCGAGAAAACATTGGCGCAGCGAAACTGTGTCGCCAGTTTCAGCAGCATAGCTGCACAGTACCCGGCAACAAGGACATGCCCTTACAAAGCTTTTGTAGAGACTTCCTTTTCGTTTTTTTCAATGTGCTGGGTGTTTGCTGGCGTGGAATGCACCAGCCATTTCCACCATGTCATCAGTGCAGCTGCAGTCAATCAGGCATGCTGCGCCTACTGCCACCTTGCTAGTGCTAGTTTGACTAGATCAGGTTGAACAGATCAGGCTGCTGTAAGGCCACATGGCACCGCCGGATGTCAGATCTTGCTGATGTGGCAGGGCCAGTCACCTCAACCCTCGGTGTTGTGCGTGTAGCCACGGCTGCTCACGCTCCTGCGCATGCTGTGTAGCCAAGCCGCACGTGAATGTAGCCCTGAGTCCAATCACGGAGTCTGGAGGCACACTTCCGACTTGTTGTCCATCCAACACCTGCAGCTGGCAGCCTGGCGTCGAGCAGGGTCATTGCAATCTGCACACTCAGATGGTGCAGTCATCATGCTTCGTGCTGATCTGTCCATGAGTGCATATCTACTACACATGCACTGGGGAGTGAAGCTGCCCGGTTGGCCCTCAGTGACACTGGGTCACCATGACTGGACCAGTGTAGCTACATCACCATACGTAATGTAGCTTTAGCTACACTATCAGTGCTACATCACCATACGTTCACCATACCCGTCACGGAGATACAAGCAGACAGCAGGACTACAGAACTGGAAGCGCAGCGAAAGGTGGTGATAGGCACACCACCAACACAGCGCAGTTGTACACGACGGCATGCTGTGCTATCACTGAGTCATGCAGCGCACAACCACTGCATGAAATCAAGCCCGCAGACTGTTGCGGAAGATTCAACCTGAAGCACGGACTGTCGACATCGACCGTGCAAATGATTCATTTACAAGGTGCATCTATCCCAACTCACTCCCAGGAGAGTACCACATTACTCACTTTCTGAGCAACAACACAGGTGGCACCAGCAACATCTGTGCACATGACGGCCCAGAAGTCTCAATCGACCGCTCAGCTGAGCTGGTTGCCACCATCAGCACTGGCCGAATGCAGAGATTTCGAGGCAGTTCGATTGAGCCGCGGCCTGCCATGTCCAGCCTGTGCTGCCGTTGCCTACAGAGTCACAGGCTGCCACATGCATGCCAGACGAGACATCATGTACATCCGAGGTGCATGCTTACAAAGCCATACCAGGCTCACGCCCAAACATAGGGTATTGCTACGCAGCACCACTCGATCGCAACAGTGTTACCTTATCGTCACATAAACGAGTGACGTCAGGGGTGCACTGTCGCGTCCGCCTTCAGGGCAGGGGGCACCTAGCCATGAAATCGCCTCGGTGCCCACAGCGCCTGTCCAATTTCTCCCCACGCAAACGAAGCCAGACGAACGCGATGGGGAGACACCCGTGTCCCTCAGGCTGCAGCTCGCAGGGTGGATGCTGCTTGGCCGAGGCCACAGGTGTTGATGCTGCAGCACGTTGCCGCGTGCCCCGTTCCGGCAGCCGCTAATCTACAAAGAGCTTGATGGCGTAGGCGCTGCCACTGGCGTTGTGAATTTTGGACGCACTCGGCTCCACGAGAGCCCACTCGTACCACACCTGCAGCCACAGCCATCCCTCTCTGCAACGGCAGGCATTTCTGGGGCACCGGACAGCGGGTCAAGCGATGTAGAAGCAGCCGCAGGGAAGAGATCGAGACTCAGATGCCATCTGCTGGCTGTTCACATGTGGACAAAGCGACGGGCAGGTGGCATGCCAGATGGTCACGTGGTAGTGATGCTGGTAGTGATGCGGCTGTGGTTTTGATGGTGGTTTTGATGGACGACTGCATCTGTAACGACTGTCAGCATGTGGACACAAGTCAGCATGTGTGCACAATTCAGCGCCTCCGTGGTCGGTTGCATGATGGTGAGCCCAAGCACCATCAGTGATGGTGGTGCTACAGCTGCCAGGCAGGTCAACCGCTTGGCCGTGTTGCTGTGGGCCACAAAAACACGTGGTACACTGGGTTGGCCACATAACGGGACTGCACCGTCAGATGAAAGTGTGCAGTCAGATGAAAGTGTGCAGTCAGATGAAAGTGTGCGGTGGGCAGCAGAGCCACAGAGGGGATGAATGGCGGCAGGAGCAAGTTACCTTGGAGGCAGATGCAACCCGCCACATCGACAGTGCCAGATCTGCGCCCGGCTCAAGCCGCAGAGGCTGTGCCAGCGGAAAGAAGATGGGGAACCAGCTGTGCATGTCGGGGGTGTGTGTCGAGGGCAGTGTGCTGATCCGGACGCCCTTGTACAGCTCTGCTTCGAAGTATCCTGCGAAGCCATGTACCGTGGCCGGGAGCATGTCGCGGTTTAGCGCGAACTTGACGGTCCGCTCCCGTGAGTTGTCGGATGAGTTGTCCCTGCACACTGTGAATGCAATCGCGGCGAGAAACAGGTGCTGACATGGCAACAGACGACACTGCCTGCGAGCTTGACCGCACCGGTGTTGTGTGGTGGTTGTGCTGGGTTGCCCCTCCTCACCCGACGGGTTTGTACGCTAGGGTGAGGCACTGCGTGAGGTGATCGGTCGGACAAAGCATCAGGAGCCAGGCAGGCTACCAGCTGTGCGGGCACTTTCACAGCTGAGTAGCCTTGTGTCAAACCATATCTTCCGGCAGAGACACAGTAGAAGGCGTCGTAGGTTGAGATGCAGCAGGAAGCGACACAGGTGAAAAAGCAGACGAACACACAAGAGACACAGGTACGAGGCCATGATCGGCGTGTCTGATGGCAAGTACCGTCGGCACTGCCTGTCGCACGAGACTGCACCGCCCACGGAAGGACATCACCAAAACGATTAAGGAGTGCGGGTAGTGTAGTGAGCAGCCCCCGGCACATGGTAGAGACCGCCCCCTGATCTATGCCTGCGCATTCGGCCAGCACAGTACAACGCTGCACATCCGCAACGGCCACATCTGGCGGGGGGTGCAGCATCGGCACCTGCTGCTCCGCGCATTGCCATCATCGCATGACACTGGAAGAGGCTGGACTGGCTGGTTGCCCTGAGGAACGATCCATCGCGTCCACAGGTGGGAACCGGTATGAAAGGCACGAAGCATGAGAGCAGACACGGTGTGACGACGCACCCACGGGGATGAGAGAACCCGAAGACCGGCTGCGGGCTGCTGAGGGTGACGTGCTTCCAGAGCTTGACAACCATCGGCACCTCTAGCCGGTCGGGGGGCGGCATGTGCTTGATTGCGGAGTAGACTGTGTGTGCACTGACTGGTGCGAGGAAAGACGTGTAGGAGGAAGGGATGGAGATGCCTCCGGGCCGAAGCAAGCCCGCCGCGCCGTCGAGGCACTCCGGGCACAGCTCGTTGTCGCCAAACGACCCCAGCAGCTCGCTCACCTGTGACAGGTGCACAGGTCAGTGGCCGCTACACGGACGGCGGTTGGCTACTGGCACTGTCAACGGCGTGAGCAGCACACAGCCGATCACCTGCGGAAGCGAGGGTTGACGCAGAAGCACGGGGACGCTACAGGCAGAACAAGGGTGAGAAGGATGGGGCAGAGACAGCGTAAGGGGAACAACGGGGGGTAGAGTGGGAATGGGAAACTACCAGTAGGACAGCAATGACGAGAATGGAGCCGCGGCTGTTGTGATGAGATGGCATGGGCGGTGCCTGATGGCAGTGGCTTGCCACATCGCCAGTGGCTTGATACATGGGCAGTGCTTGATACATGGGCAGGGGCGCACCATGATATCGGCCTGCCGTTCGATGATCATCTCGCGCATGTCCACCGCCACGAGCGCAACACGGCCTTGCCAGTGGGGATCCTGCAGTCGGCCACTCAGTACGGCCACGGCGTTGGGGTTCTTCTCTATTGCCATGATCATGACGTCGGCACCGACCGCGTCCGCTGCGTTCAGCGATGCCTCGACCAAGGGCCCCCGACCCGCCCCGAGAACAGCGATGAGTATTGGACCTGCCTCGGGCGGGACCGCGCTCTCATGCTTGAACTGGAGGTCGTGCAGCGCCTGCCGGACGGCTTCTTGGTAGAACTCATACTTCGGGCGGTCCCGCTCGAATGTCTGGTAGACTGAGTTGTCGAGGTTGTCCGCGAGGGGCTGCAAGGGGACTTGCAGATGGTCACGATATGCAAACCCGGACGCTCCGAGGCCACGGAGGGGCGGAAGTTTCTGGAAGAGGAACGCAAGGTACTCGAAGTGAGCCCGGAGTACGTCCATCGCACTGCTCGGCGCAAACTCCACAGACTTGGATGTGACGGCAAGAGCCGACTCTGCTGGAGTGGGATCGGCTGATGGGTTGAGAGAAGCCAGAGGCCCATTGACCAGGAGGGTCACCTGTACGCGGCATCTCTGGAAGTCCTGTGCTGAGATGGAGCTCTGTGTTGAGATGGGCATCCTGTGGACGGGACTACAAGCAGTAGCTCGCAGCATGTAAGACTACAAGGCCTGAAGGAGAGAGGTCACATGGCTGATCGCATGAAGAGGTTGATGACACATCTAGAAAGAGCATCTACAATCAGGTTGGCCCTTTCAACACATGAGGAACGTATGTCGTATTATTCAATGGGATGCACCTGGCTGCATTGTAGTTGGAACCTGGATGATTCCTGAGGCATGGCCTGTTATAGAAATGTCCAGCTAGTGGTACATGTGACAGTTCAAGCATTTGATCACATACCAAATTGATACTTATTTGAATGATACTTATACCAACCACGAGCCTAAATACTTTCGGGTGCTGAAGGCATATTGGTGCTGCAAACTGCCCCATGCCAGGTGTGTGCACCTACAACTGACACAGTAGGTCCCATGCACACCGACTTGTTGGCTACAATCACGCCCATCAACAGTCATCTGGTGGATGAGGTAAGGCATTCAAATAGAATGGCACCCAGGTACACGCATTGACTCGTGCATGCCAAGCTTACGACATCTTGTCCATCTACGGAACCTGGCGCATGTTTCCATCCTGTGCGAAAGTCGTACCACGCGAACGTAATACGGTACATATGGTGGGCAGCGGCTATGGTCGGGGTCTGACGTAGCGTCATAGAACGAAGGGGTCGGTGCAAGCGCACCTGCTGACCGAGCTTGAACACTTGCAGCACCACGGTCTGCAGGGGCCGCGGGAGAACTGGGAATTGTCTCTTGTTACGAAGAAATGATGTTGTGCACACGAACGCCCCTCGGATCGGCTCTCCGAGCCATCGGCGCTCCATCAGCTCGGGTGTCATGTCATGGGGGCCTTGAATTTCGATCAAGACCCCCAGCGAGGAGTGGTAGTTGCAAAGCGAGCGGACTGTATCCCACCATCTCCAAGTTGCGGCATTAACTTCTGTGTCTGTAGACATGCAAAGGCGGATCCACAGGCCGAGGGCGGAGCAGTTGTCCAGGAGAGTATTGAGCACCTGCATCACCAGCTGGCTTCAGCGTCGCGCACCCCAGACAACTATTGCATGAACTGGCGAGGAGCACCACACCTGTGCGTAGCCAGCTGCACGCTGCACACAATGAAGCGCGGGTAGCGCAACAGCCTGAAGTCCGAGGTACTTCGACCACTCCACCTCTGACCGCATTGCGATCTGTGATGCCCTCCGCAGTTTGATATCGTCGCTGTCAGGATCAATCCATGGAGAGACGATTCCGAGGAGGCGCGATCCCGGCCTATCGTCGCCAGCCGATATCATTTCTTGTCGAGCGAAGTCCATGCGGCTACACGCATCGCGAAGATCAGTTCGTGGCTCGAGGGATTTCGCCAAAGGTATAGCTAGAAAATCGAATCCAGCTGACTGTGATGCATCATCCAGATGCCCTGCGATCGGCTCACACGAACTGACTGCCAAGCCAACAAATCTGGCATCCTCATAGTCGACACGTTCAGCCAGCGGCATCTACAGAATTGCGCTGTTCCAAATATTTAAATAAATTGAGATGCCAGACACTCTATGCGGACGTATAAGGGATGCGCCCTTGTTGGATCGTCTAGGAGCACATCGTTGACGCAAATACACTGCTTCATAGACTCCATGCAAGTCATGCTTCGGTACACTGTAAACGAAGGAATTGTGGGAGAACTTAACGTTCGTGGCGAACGCCTGCGACGTCTTTACCGCGGTGCACACAAGGTCGGCGAATTGTTGGCGCGTCAGTGGCGACGGTGCCTCAATGCGAAATTCAGGGACAGGATGCACGTTGCATACTATGGACACATGAGAAAGGTTGACCGCAGATATGAATACCACCGGCGCTATTACAGGCATTTGTAAGGATAATCTGTACCTATTTCGTTCAACTCAGCAACCTCGTGGTATACTCAAACGGCCACATGCACACTAGTCTTCATCCGATTTCTTGATTTCGTTGACATTCATCCCTTGCAATGTTGTCCCGGAGATCACAACCTTGCTTATCCTTGTGACCTCTGCATCCCCTTGGTTGCTACCAACAAACACTGACAAAGTGTTAACAGCCTGAAAGAGAGCCAGCCTGCACTCAAAGATAACGTTGGCAAAACACAGCGAAAATTCCACGTGTATGAGAGGCTGCGCTAATGTGCCAGCAAGCGGTGTTCGCGGCTGTCTCACCGAGACCGATGAATGCTCCTGAAGGTGCGTCAAGGCAAACCAATGCCATGTTGTTTGCTATACATCCAGATGTTTCTTGCAGCAGGCATTTTATTGAGGCCATCCTGCTTGGAAGCATTGTCCACACACACTCAAGGCAGTGTCCTGCAAGTGCATACTTGAGTGGCACTGGCTTGCCAGCAAGGTTTTCCTCACTGAGCTCGAAGGACTGCACTGCTCCTTCTTCTTCCGCTTCAGAAAAACCAATGGTAGCTCTGTTCGCGAAAAGTTTCACATGCTTTGGCGCGTGATCGTCGTTGGGAGCTGCGATTACAATTGACCGCAGCTTTGCTGATGCCGTGAAGTTTATGTGCATCAACAGCTGCTCATCTGCATCGCTTTCCAGCAGGAGTTTCTCATCCTCTCTATATCCCTGCAACGATCAGAGCTTCCCAATGATTCGCAGAAGTGCGGGCTACCGGACCAAAGTCGAGGGGGTGCACGACAGTGCACTCGAGAATGGCATGCATAGAAAATTCCAAAATACCACACGCTGTATCACTAATTTAGCTATTTCGGGGTACCGGCAGCTCTAGCATGTCACGGGCTTGACATCCTGTCGGACTGACGCACATGGATGCGCCTATGCGTGGCACTCCGGCAAGCACGGCAGACACCAACTACATGCAAGTCATGCTACGGGACACGACGGCACACAGAATTTCAGCAAACATAGCACCACGCATCGTCCTCTGGACGGGTCAAGCAAAGCCAGAGAAGAACCTGTTTCAAAGCGTGATCCAGTGGCCTTTGATGACTGGAATTTAAGCACTCTGTTGCAGACCAATCGATAGACTCCAGTAGATCTGTAGTAGGTGCTGTGGAGGACATGTTGGCTTGTGCACTCGCGGCGAGCGAACACGGCCGTCAATGAACTCTTATGTACAGTGATACAAACAAAATTGTAGACATGAACAAGTACAGCTGACAAGAGTACTCTCTGAATCGCTGTTTGCATCAACAGGCAGATTCCCTGTCTTGATGTTTTAGACGTAACGGGGAATTCGAAGCGCTGAACAGGAGTAAGGACACTGATAGCCACTGCCTGACACGGCGCGTGTCTACACATCGGATGTGCCTGCTCCACAGCGCGGCCCTTTGTATCAACTGGTTGTGGTCCGTGGGAGTACTTTAGATAATAGAGCGAAAACCTAGCTTTCCCATTTGTTAGAATCATCCTCACGTATCAGGCCCTTGCCAAGGTCTGCACCCTCGTCCAAGCTGACGGCGTTGTTCCGGGCATTAAGTCTATATATACGAGTAGTTAATGGGTGTCACTATAATAGGACGAATTCTGGGATATGGAACGGTCGGTGCGGCGCTTTCAGCCATGTGACGCTTCCCGAAGCTCCTCGGAATGGAGAGGACAGCACGATGAACTCCGATCGAGTATATCTTCAGCCTCGCGTTTATATCTAATTATTCAGGTCCACTAGTTTCAGCGCACCGGGATCACGGGCGAGAAGCAGCAGAGCAGCGCAGTGAACCGGTGTCCACATCCCGCCGTTTGGATGCAGTAACGATGTCAAATAAATCCCATAGTATGTAACTGTGACCATGCAGGAGGGGCTGCGTATGGAGCTGGATACACCCAGAAGTCCTCCGAGATGTTCGGGGATATAGCGAGTGGCATCTCGACTGTCTCACAAGAGGCAGCAGAAGGATTTGGAGCACTTCTGGGAGCTGCGCGGACGGGTTTCAGTACCTCTCAGTCGTTGTCAAGGCCTCCGCCACCTATGGTGACGCACATATACCATGACAAGGACTCCGGAAAGTCTAGCGTCGTCACGTTTCTTGTAGTGGGCGGAATCGGACTGTCTGGGTACTACGCTGTATGCTGGTGGAAAGGCTGGGACTTTTTTGGGTTGTCCCAACAGCGGACGCAGCAGATGTTCGTGACGCTGAATGACAGTGCGCCCTCTGCTGCACACTGCACGCACACTCCCATCCCACCGCCTATCTATCTTTGCCCGTTAACTGACGCTATTCTCAATCAATCTGTCGAGGAGCGTACCTCGGAGATCCATGACAGCGTTCCTGCCAGTGAAGTGATATGGGCGTGAGATCCACAAATAGACCTGCTCATTGGACACATGCCCACATACCCAGGCAGAACGAAACTAGTCCTTATGCTTCGGTGCTAGTGATTTTGTCAGATCTAGTCATGTGGCACTCCAGCAGTGAATCGGTAGCAATACTATGATTCGCAAATAGAATCACTGGTGATGTGCAAATAGTATTTCTTGTCTTATTTTTGTCCTTTCTTTCTTGGAGTCTCTGCAATGCCCTGTCTTATTCCATTGTTGCGCTGGGAGTCGAAAGTTACCCTCGCTGCAGCCATGGCAGTGTCTTTGCAAATGTAGAACTCCTGATGGCACGTTGCAAACATAACCACACTCAGAAGCACTGGGCACCACCTGCCACCGCCAGTGTTATTCACGTATCAGTCAAGCATGGGGAAGAGTCGCTACACATTGCCGCACGTCCGTGCCCTCCTGGGGTTTGCGCCCATGGCAACTGCTCTGTCAATGTCACAGCCGGACCTGCTTGTTAGCAGGCCACTCCAGCCGTGCTTGATCGCTGGCACACCTCCTCTAATGCGTATCCAGTGTTGTGGGATCTGCGCGGGCCTGCAGTCTGTTGACAGAATATGGGCACACAATTTCAAGTCGACCTGCTTCCCAGCCACATTCCAACCGGTACACACTCCACGCTTTAACATCCTTCAGAACACGTCGATGTGTGTCTGTCAAGCTAACTCGCATGATTTGTAACTGACCACAGGCGAACCTGTGGCACCATGGCAAAATGTGCCTCAACCGCTAACATTGGTGTGCATCGGCTGCAGAGTTCTCGAAGTACAGCGTGCAAGCAAAGGAGGAGCTCGGCAAGCTGCGCGGCCTGCTGAGCGCGTCACAGGAGGAGCAGGCGCGACAGGCGGACGTCCTGGAGGCGGTCAACGACGCTGTCCGCGACAGCGGCGCCGCGCTCGAGTCTCTCGACCTCAAGTCCTCCGACATCGCCGCAGAGCTGCGCCGCAACGCCGTCTCCAACGAGGCTACGGCCCGCAGCGTCATGAGCGTGCAGTACTTCCTCGCGGCGGTCGCGCAGGGCAACATCACAGACCGGGAGCAGGCGCTCGCGATGCTGCAGCAGGCGTTCCAAGACCAGGCGGCGACGCTGCCGTCCGTTCAGGAACAGAGTGCGCCGTCGCGACCTGCTGCCGTACGAGTAGGGACTGTTCGGCCCCACTACGCAGAGGGTGTAGAATGTGATCATGGCATCGGCCACGTTGTTGGAACATCGGGGACGTTTGGCCAGTCTACCCCGTGACAGCGTCAGCAGGCCTTCAGCAGGCTGTTGGGATATCATGTGATGAACCCCGGACGCATCGGCATCCAGCACACGTTGCGGATCACCCCTCTCGTTACGAGTGGGCATGCGTAGGAGCAGAGGGGCCGGATCCGTTGCACCTGCGCCAGTGCCCTGGCCTGATCGTGCACATGCATATGTACTGGATCATTTGTCCGTCGTACATGTACCTGCCCGTCCCGTCTCTGCCGGCCGCCACACCGCAGGTCTGCTGCTCACCCTGCCCTCTGGTCAGCTTCGATGTATCCCTATGCTTTCGGTAGGTGCCGTTCAGCTGGCACGTACCCATTCGCGTTCCCATGTATGTGCCCTTGCACTCCGTGTCCTGTTTGGCCGAAGTGTTGATCGTCTTTGACTGCCGAGTCCACTGGATCACAGTCGTGTGCATCACCAGCGCCGCCCTCTGCAGCATTGCTGGCGGCCAAAGCCTGTCCATCTGGGTCACTAGTGCCACTGCATTGCTGGTGCATGTCTCCAGGCACCCGGACTGGGCGAGTGCGGTATTTCGAGTGCGAAACTTAGTCTAGTCTTTGGGATCAGGTTTGGGTCCAGTTCTGTGGATTCGTGGTCGGAACAGGTGCCCAAAGCCGACCGCCACACTGGGGGCTGCATGACCTTGGGATCTGTAATGACAGCGGCGCACTCAACCGGAGCGCTCTGCAGATCAAATCGAGGCTGGGACTCACGACAGCAGCTGGACGTTTGCATCGGCCGTCTCAGCCGGCAGGCAGATCGTCAGCGCGCCTGTGACCGCAATCGCAGCCTACCTCTGGCCCTGCAGCCAACAGCCTCGCACCGGTGCCGACAGCGGCGCTGGCCGGCTCACCAGCGGCGCCTCCGCCACCCCCAAACCTGGCAGCAGCGCGCCGATCGTGTGTGAAGTAACAGACGACGGTGCGGGAAGCCGCATGCATGTACCCATGCGTGACGACCACACCGTCGGGGCGGGTGCGGCGGGCAACAGCGCGGGTGCGGGGGGCCTCGGCGTGCGCGGGTGGGCGGCGCTGCCCCCGGACGTGTCGGAGGCGAATGGGGCGCATGTTTTGTTCAGCGGCGGGGGCGTTGTGCGCAGTTCGACTCGCATGCCTGCCGCTGTGTCAGGTGTGACAATGGATCAGCCGGGGGGTGGCGTGGGCGTTGGCGGCGTGGGGGCGGGCCGGGTGCGGTTCGACTCTGCGTCGGATACACTAGGTGAGGGTCGGTGGGAGGATGTGGGGCAGGCGCAGAACACAGCAGACGGCCCTGCCGTGCGGCGGATCCGTCCGATCTTCAGTAGCAAGTAGCGCCCATCTGCGCTGCCTGCATGCCGGTTGATTGCTAGCTGCAATGGGCGGATGTGATGGTTGTGACTGTTACCGTTCTGCTCGCACGTCCGCGTTATGACGCTTGTATGATATCCACTTATCAACCAGTCGTACCCGGTTCGAACTGCAGATGGTTTCTGGCATCCAAAACAATACTCCGCTGCAAGCTCCGATGCGCCCGTGAGCCGATGAGCGTGTCGGGACGCCCTGTGGCTTGGGTGTGCCGGGATCCACATAGCCAAACAGTGCATACTGTAGTATCAGCGCTGGAGATACCAACCAGTCTTCGTCAAATTGTGGTTTCAGCGATTCGTCCCAACAATAACTTGCATCGAGAATCAATTGCTGCCGCCATCCATTGCCAAACTGGCACGTGTTCAGCTAAACAAGCACAGGACTGGGGTAGTATTCAAACAAACGCCTGAGTACATGCAATGCGCGCACAGTCCACTGCGTTGCACCGCCTGCATACCTTGCATGTGAGTACCACAGGTAGTCCATTGGGCCGTGTCAGCTCGGGAGATCCTTGCGACGCCGTTACATCGAGGTCGGTACTAGGTGGCGGGGCTGCTGGATCCACTGCAGACATCAACACCCAGGTTCTCAGTCATGATTTGCAGCAGGACATGCCCAGCCGCCGTTGCACAGGAAACTTGGTGCAGCGCAAGCAGCATCAGTGCAACCAGGAAAATGGAACAGCGAAGTGCTGGTCGTGCCAGTGTCCCACACTCAAGTCACGGGCATACCCCGCATGACCAGGGCAGTACAGCGGTCTGCCGCTGACCAGGCGACGCCCCCAGCTACGCGATAGGTTTCACTGGAAACATACCTGCAGCTGCTAATGGCATGTGGCACTGGACAGCCCGGTGGCCTCCTGTGCATGCTGATTAACACATCTGCTATGGACCGCTGTCCAGTCCCGGCACACTGAGGGTGTCTGGGTGTCACGCTGCTCCGAGTGTGACCGGTTGGCCTGTAATCGTGTACTGCGTCTGATTTCAGGGCCAGTTGTCAGTCTATGTCCCGGTTTGTTACTGGGGACCGTCTTACCTTGTAACCATGCTTTCCACACCATTACACTGCATGTGTGACACTGTTTGAAGAGACGTGTTGAGTTGGTCTAGCGCCACACAAGTGAAGATCTGATGGTCATCAGAGACAGCTGGCCTGCATGTTCTGTCTACCATCAGTGTTCACAGCACATGGTCCGCAGTGGTCCCGAATTGATGAGAGCTTGCATGTGCTGGGTGAAATCCGATGACACCACCCACTGTGTGTCTCCATCCCATGACAAATGGTGGTACTGCCGCCAATGCATCCATTGTTTGCTATCAGTTACTAAGCGCTACGCCGCTCACAGGCTCCGCAATCACGTTCTGTGTGCCGCAACACTGACAATACAGCTTCACGGAGGCTGCGAACCACAGCCCGCCGGCGGTGTGGAAAGACAGCATGACGGCATGTTACACATCCTACCGCATGCCGTCGTGGCTTGACTACCACTGCAGGCGGGGGCTACCAGACGCGGTACTTGAACAGCGGATCTCCGCATGAAATCGTCCCACACACAGCGCAAGCGCGCAATCCTCTCTCTCTTGGGGTGCAGCGGCATGCACGTGGCCAAAAAACAGCCAAAAAAACGCCAGCACGCACCCGGCCAGGTCACACTAAACAAACACGTCCCAGCAGCAGCCATCAGACTCTATCCATCCGGCCACAGCTTCCGCCTGCCCTCACCCACACCCACCCGGAAGCAGGTACACGGTGCTGACCGGCCGCCACTTCGGCTGGGTGAATGAGACGCGCATGCATGCAACCACCCTCCCTAGATTTGCCACGCATCCACAGTCGGAGGATCTGCGTGGCACATGCGCAACGAGCGCTCTGGCAACGGGAACTTCCCTAAATCAACCCCATTTCCATCCTACCAATTCATTGGGCCTGCAGCTGTCATCACGCCTGCAACAGGCGGCATCCGTGCGACCGCGCCAGTCTGCCGCAACCGCTGCGCTGCGCCCGCTGCGCCTGCTGCGGCCGCATGCTGCTGCTGACGGTGCCGTTGTCCCGCTCGACGGCACAGGTCGACGCGCCCCAGCGGCGTGTGGGGCCGCCCTGTCTCCACAACGCATGCAGCTCAACTCGCATCTCCTAGGATCTATCTCCACGACTACATCGACTTCACAATCGGCCGCGTGCGGTGTGGCGTGGCTGTTCACGTCTCCATGCCACCGCAGCAGGCCGGCCCGGCCACAGGGGCGCTCCTTAGCACGCCTGAGCCCCGCTCAGTGCCCCAGGCTGTTCAACGCATGCATGGTTCGCGCGTGGCAAGACGGCACTCGTTGGCGTCCGCACCATGACGAGGAGTCGTGGTCAGGTACGGCGGATCAACATCGAGCGACGGCAACCCAACCTGCGGCACAATCTGTCGGCACATCAGGTACAGCCGACCTCTCCAACGCCGCCGGCATGCGAAGTCCCTCGGATACACAGATCCGCAACAAGCAAAGCATCAATTCCCTCAAATCACCCCAAAACACGGCCGGCCAGTCGGCCACAAAAACTACACATCAGTGTACTTGTACAGAACCACGTTTGTGGGTGAGCGACCATGCGAGGGACGTCGGCGGGTGGCGTGCGCGGCTGCATGCATGCATGCATGCGCCGGCAACCGGACTGTCCATGTCTGCATGCACCACCGCCGCCTGGAAACACTTGCCGCATGCATGCTCAAGTCGCAGTTTGCGTCCAGATGTGCCTCTCCCTTGTCGCCCTGTTGGCCCCCTCGCTTCGCCGCACTGCGGCAGCGGGGACGTCGCCGAGCGCTGGTGTGCAATCCGCAGAGGCGCGATTCCGGGGGCCCCCGGGGGTGCCCCTGGAGGCTGCCGCCGGTCTCGGCACGTCATGGCTACTGCGCAGCGAGCTGGAGACGCCGGACCTTCGTCCAGTGGAGGAAGGCCGCAGCGCAGCATCCCGGAGCACGGCACGCCGCGCAGCGGGATCCTGGAACGCGGATGAGAAGAGCAGCCGCCGCTGCATGCGCGGCAGCGTGGCCGCACTGTTCGGAGACACGATGTGGGTGTGGCCAGGGGAGTTGATCGCGCTGACGCATGCGGCCCCCGCGCTGTCGTGGGAGCGGACAGGGGTTGCAGCACCGGAAGCCGGTGCGCCCCCACCAGCGGACGCTGGCCCTGACGACTTTGGTAGGTTTAGGGTTGGGACGGCGCGCTGGCGGCCTGAGGCGGGGCATCGCGCGGCGTCTCCCGTTTGCCCAGCAGCAGGCACTGGGTCTGCGGCAGTGGAGGGGCCTGAGCCGTGCAGCGCAGGGGCTGCAGGGTGCGGGACGGCAGGTTGAGAGGTGACATGCATGACCGGGGGGTCAGGGTTTCGGGGGGGGAGGGCGAGGGGGGGGACGAAGCAGGCGGAGGTGCTTGGCGGCTGGGGAAGGTGGAGGACGCTCGAGTCACGCTGCGCTGTCGTGCTGTGCGACTGCCCGGCCGCAGGTTCGTTCTCGGCCCAGTGTGCTGCTAGCCACCGTTGCAGCATCGCGCGGGCCGTGGAGGCATTCTTGGCCTGGGTGTCGTCCTCAGGAGCTGCATGCACAGGGGCGGGTGAGGCTGTCGGATGTGGGAGATGTATCAGGCTCAGACTCTGAGCCCCAGAGGGATTGTGCGGGTTGTGAGCTGTGCGTGTGACCTGTACACCTGTACACCTGTACACCTCGCGAGCCGAGGTCAGTGTTGGGCAGTTATGGTCGTTTTCCAGTGTCCTGCCCCCTTAGCTGACAACTAAGAATTCCTGTGTCATAACAACATCATTTTCCCCATGGAGGGCAGAGCCAGGCAGGGGAGGCACCCTCCCAGGTAAAAAAGAGAGAAAGTCATGTATCACCAGAGCCAGCAGAGCAGCCAGACAATGCTGCTGCTGCTGCAGCCTTGCAGCAGCACTGCCCAACAATCAATGATCACTGCGGCAGGGCAGGACATCCGGAGGTGCAGGTGTTTTCAGTAACTACCTCTGTTACGGTCGTGAGTGGCTGGGGATGACATCCCGCGGGGGTGCCGAGCGGGGGTGCCGACAGCACGCTGAAGGCTTACGGCAATCAGTCACCCTGACCCGCTACTTGTGGCAGCATGCGTTTGCGGCATGGTGCGTGCCTGCTGCTTCGGTATTGCACACGACGGCACGCCTTACTAGAGCGACTGCAAGAAACCGCGTGAGCGACACACATTGGTGTGTCATCTGACAAGCCTCAGACGCTCCGACGGTGTGTCGCAGCCGCCCCGCCGCCCGCAAGATTCATCGGTGGCGTCGAGATCTGTGCACGCCATCGTGGCAGTCGCACTATATACTGTGGGTCGTTGGATAACATGGCGGACTTGGTGTAGCAGCGCACGTCGGCTGGAGTGCAGCAGACCGCCCTGGGTGACAGACAGACGCGGGAAGTGCGTGCCACGCGACCTCATGGCTGGGTCGATGTACAGGTAAGAAAAACATGATACCAGCAGCCCTGGTCTTGCATGAAGCAGTGAAGTTAACGGCCGCGGCCTTCCATAGCCAACAACACATTTTCAGGGGTGAAATTTGCGATGTTCACCCCAACAAACGGGCACGAACAATCAAAACCGACACAAAGCGCACGGCGCTCAAGAGCGACGTCGGCGGAAGAGCGATGGCGGAGAAAAAAGAAACGCTTGGGAGTTCCAAGCAACCGCGGGGTAGGACTTGGGACTGCTGCGACAATGACCACCAAGCGCGCCGCCTACCCTGGTACGCCCAACAGACTCCTCGAGGCTTGCACAAAACTCACGGACACAAGCACGTGGTCTTTGCTACCAACAGCACGAAGATGCCGCGGGAAGAGCGGCTGCGAACAGACTCTGGCATGCTCAGAGGGCCAATGCATGCACGCGAAGCGAGGGACCCTTTGTTCGTCCCGGAACATGGAAACAACGACCCCGAAGGGCATACGCCGCACGGTTGTGTGCCTGTGACGCCAGCAAGACAAGCTTTCCGTGCAAGGCACAGGCCAGCAGGGACTGGTGTGCTGAGCGGAGGCATGCAGGTAGATGTGGCACATACTTGAAGGTGGGTTAGGTAAACCTGGTGCATGTTGTGAGTGTGTGTGGCAACGTGCTGCTGCAATGCTGTGGCAATGCTGATTGCCCTGGTGGCAGTAGAGCAGTCTATCGCATCTGTGACAAACAGCAGGGCAGCTTCGAGGGCCATCAGAAGCCAGTGCCAAAGCAAGTGGCCAGGGGGGTCGCAGCAGCACACCGGCAAAGCCCATCCAGCTAAGATCCTCCCCAGCCTCCAGGGCAGCCTTGCTGTGCCTTGTCCGCAGAAATACTCTCGCGCATCCATCCCCCAAGCTATTGCCGCGGCCTTCTCCGCGCGCGGACACCGCACCGGCGCTCCTTAACGCCCACCGCTTCGACCCGCCATTCAGCACGCTGCTAGCCACACTGTCGAGCCCCCCGATTCCCAGGCTCCCCCGAAGTGACGTCTGCATGCACAGCGTGCGCGCCGTGCCCTGCCGCTGCAGGAACGACAACCCTCCGTCTTCCGACGCCGCCCCGGCGAGTTGGGCCCGGCTCCGGCTCTGCCGGTGCCTGTATCCAAACGCAGCGAGGAGCCGGGGGCTCCCGGGGGAGCTCTCGCCGAGCACCGCAGTCAGGTCGATGCTGCCGGAGCTCATCGGGACGTCCTGCTTGTCTGCGGAGCCCCGGGCCGAGTCCCGCGCGGTCAGCACCGCTGCGGCGGCCGCAGCGGCCTTGTACACCGCCCGTGCCGCCATCGCCACTCCCGCGAGCTCCACACGCACGTCGGCCTCGCTCAGCGGCCCCCACGCTGCGTCCGGCCACTCATCGTCGGACCCGCCGTCTTCCGACGACGACTGCGCCGATGCCGGCGCCGCAGCGGCGCCGGCATCCAGCTGCTCAAACGTGTCCAGGTCCACGGTGTCGCCGATGCTCGCATCGGCGCAGAGGGCAGCCTCCTCGCCGAGCTCCGCACCGATCGACGGGAGACGGCCAGCCGCACACTTGACCTCCTTCTCCGGGCTGCCCCCGTCGGGCATCACGTCCGTCATCGCGATGACCTCGTGCCGCCCGGGCGACAGCTGCGGCTGTAGGCACATGCACCCGAGCACCTTGCCCCATCCCCCGCGGCGCTTCTGCTGTGTGGTAGCGCCGATCTGCCCGCTGTCACCGATGGGGCCCTTGAAGCCACTGCCAAACGCGGTGACCTCGGTCAGCACAGACGGCGCCTGAGTCACCGGCACCGTCGCGATGGACAAGCCCCCCCGGGCTGGCTCCGCCTCGGAAGCGTCGCCCGAGGGGACTTTGTCAAGAACCTGGCCGGCAGCGTGTGCCCCCGCCGAAGCAGCAGCGGGGTCGGCCGGGGCCGCCGCAGTCGCAGGAGTGACCGCCGCGCCACGGCCGTCGCGCAGCGGAGCGCGGGATGATGCGGTGCTGGATAGGTCCGCTGGGCTGGGCTGTGGCACATTGGACGGCTCGGAGCGCAGGCCGAGGGAATGTGGCCACGAGGGGCTCACCTTGTGGGTCACAGCACATGTCGCATCGGTGGAGCTCGACGGCGTCGGGTTGGTCGTCCCTACGCCACTGTCCGGCTGCGGCGGCGACGGCATCCCACGGTGCGTGAAGACACCTGTAGCCACCCGGACGGTCGCACCCCATTTACCGAGCTACACATCTGGCGCACGCATGGTCATGCATGAGCTCAGGTCTCAGGGCACCGTGGAGGCGATGGTCACCATGCATGTCTGGTGGGGGCGCACCGGTCGAGGGGTCCATGCAGTACTGTGGAAGCAGCTGCCATGCATGCGTTGCCACCTCCACCACAGCACGCGTCACGTAGTCGACCTCCGCTGAGGTCAACAGGTGGCTGAAGTGCACTTCGCACCAGCCCATCACGTGCGGGCTCGCCGCGTCAAAGGCCCCAGGCCCATGCAGCACCGTCTTGAGCGATGCCACCCCCGCCTCCCCGACCGCTGGCGCTAAGGTGTCCACCAGCGCCTGGCCAAACGGCCCCGTCGGAGCGTGCGCAGCATGCACCTGCACCACACCGCAGTCAGCCCGGCCGTTTGCACGAGGCGCACACCGCCGTGCTGTGGGGAATACGAGTGGCCACACGCACCTGGATGCCGTAGACGTCAGAGAGGACGGCGGCGACGAAGTTGTGGTGGAGGAGGGCGCGGGTCCCGGCGGCGTCGTCGGCGCTGCGAGCGCGTGCGAGCGAATGCTCGACGCGAGCGTACGGGTTGGTCAGCGTCAGCCTCCCACCACCTCCCCCGCCAGCGGCGCCGGATGCATGTGGAAAGTTGCAGCTGAGGGAGTCGTCGTTGGTCGGGCTTGAGGCGTCGTGCTGCGGGGAGTCGGCCGGCCGCGGAGGGGACTTTTGAACCACGACATTGAAGCACACCGTCCCGGTGCGGAACGATGCGGCGGACGCGTCGGTGGCGTGCCTGGAGAGCAGCGCCACCCCCGGGCACAGCTGCCACACGGAAAGCGCGTGCTCGGCGTACGCATGGCACAGCGGCGAGATCTCGCGGATGCCGGCGCTGATGTGGCGCTGCACGATGCGTGCGGCACGCGCCACGGCGGCCTTACGCGGCCGGGGGGGCGGCTGCGATAACGCCGGGGGTGTGGAGGACGCGCCTTGCTTCCGGAAGGGACCCTGCTGTGCTGCGCTGCCTGCACGCGATCCGGGTGTCCGTCTTCTCGCCGTACTCGGCCTCATGCATACCGCAGCTTGGTGGGAGAGACACATTCGTGAACACAAACTACCAGTCGTGCTGCCAAGGTTGCTTGGGAACGGGACGAGGAGTAAGGATGGGAATGAGACAATGTGAATGAATAAGCAAGTATGCCGCAGTCCACGCCAGCTGCTGGGTCGGAAATCGGAATGTAGGGTGGGTGCAGGTGCGCACGGAACGGGCCGGAATCTACGGCAGATGCTGGGAAGGCCTCCTTCCGAAACACGAGCGCCCCCGCGACCTCGTGATCGTCGACGAGCGCGCCCGCAGCCATGATCACGCCGTCGAGCCGCGGCGGCGGCTGTGGCTGCGCGTCTTCTGTGGCGCTGCTGGCACCGGCTGGGTGTTTGGGGGTGAAGGGGATGTGGCAGCTGGCGACGGACGCGCCGGAGGTGGAGAAGTCAAAAACGGCGAGGGCGTCGCGGCGGTGTAGGGCGCGCGTGAGTGCATGCACATCATGCGTTGCGCCTGTCACCGAGCACACGGGGGAGAAGGTACCGAGGAGGGTACGGGCGGCGGAGTGGCGTTGCAGCTGCGCATCCAGGATGCGCAGGTCGGGGTGGCCTTCCGTGTCATCAGGAATGACCTGAAAGAGCAAACAGCTCAGCGAATCGAGGGTCGAGGGTAGCACGCGTGGCCTGTGCGAAAGAAAGGACACGTCCCGGTATCACCGAGCGGGCTGAGCAAGGATCAGCCACAGTCCACAGACAGGCAACCAGAGAGTCGCAGTTGCAGCACGAATGGTATTCACATGCACGCAAAATTTCGAGCAGCAAAGATTGGGATCCCATGCTGTTTGGAGTCCATGCAGCACTCCACTTCCGGACCATTGTTCACATCGGCCGTTCCACGCGCGCGTTCACGATCATGTGGGTGTCGGTGTTATATTCTCAAAAAAGTTGGTCCAGGCGAGCCACTAACTGAGCCATGTTGAGTTTGCAGGGGGTTCGGATTTGCAGGGAGGCCGTCATGACATGCAAGGACTGGCAGCTCTGAGGGGCTAGATCATGCATGCATGCGCTGGGAGGCTGAGTAATGGAGCATCTGACAGGGCTTGCCTGTGGGGTGATGACTGAGAGTTGCCCAGCCTCTGCCCACCCCCTGAACAAGCTATGGCTGCAAGTGCTCAGTTGCAAACTGTTGCAAACTCATGTGGCAGCTGCTGTGAGGCACTCTCTAGGGCATACTAGTTTAGTCAACATTTGCAGGTCAGAGCATACAGGACATACAGCGACATGTGTTTCAGCCAGTGCCTGATCGAGTTGGACCCAATGCCCGGACTTACAAACAAATTGTTTACTTGCAATATTTATGGACACTGTGCGTAGCAGGCACAGCATAGTCACAGTGGGTGCACAGGGTACAGGTGGTAGGTGAGTTATGTACCCTATGTTACTAGAGCTGTGGTGCATGCCATGAAGAGGCTAGAAGGGGGCAGCTACCCTGAAAGAAGAACTGAGCTGGCCCCAGAGCAAGGCCAGCCCAGCCAAGAACAGTGGCCAAGGAACAGATGTCAGGCGCCCAGGCGGGACGAGGAACTTGCATTGAGCAGCAATGGCATGGTGACCGTAATTTGTTGACACACGCAAATTTTGATTGGGTGATTTTATGTTATAGATATTATTCTAACGGAGAGGGGGCAGGGTGTTGCACACAGTGACCAGGCAATCATGACACTCTGCCAGGCACACTATAGCTTGTGAGGTATACTTTCTGGGATAAGACTCTGGAAGAGTGCCACACAACAGGAGTCAGCCATGCACTGCCACCCACTTAATGTGAGGGCCTGCTGTGGGGGGAGTGAAGCCCAAGGCACAGGTGTTGATATGGGAACTCTCAGGAGTGCTGAAAGCTACTGATGTGAGGGCTGACTTATCAATGCTGAGATGGGAGCTCAGGATATATATAAGAGAGAACTGGCCCAAGTTGGCTACGTGGCTACAAGACATGCGGAGCATGGTGAGGCCATAGTGGCATCACGCTCGCCACACCGCGTATCAGCGAATCGTTGAGTATCTTGTGCTATGGCACTGCTCGGCCTCTCACTGCCTCTACCCATGTTCAGGGTCGAACCATGTGAAAATTAGAATGCTGCATGTTTGCGATCATGTGCATGTGAACGAACGAACACCCTGCGCGGCGGGGTGCATCACAGGGATGGTGATGGACGTGCCAGCAGAGCAGGACAGCGTCACTAGTCGCGGCGTAATGATCATGAATGCGATGGTCATTCACATCAGAACCGCGCATGGCGCCAGTCGTGCAAGATTATTGCTATTGACAGACCTATTCAAAGGCAACTTATTCGGGACTGGGTTGAGAGAGTTCACCAGGCGACACCAAGGGAACAGGCCGGCCAAATAAAATTAACATAGTGTTGTTCACGTAGCCAAAATGCTCCACACCACGCGCTGCCGGCATGCGACAACGCCAACAGAGCACCTATCAAGAATGCATGACGCCTCAACGCGATCTCCGATCGCTGAAACGTACATGCATGCGGACGCATTTTCGACACCGCGCATGCACACTGCCTTCGACTATCAGGGGTACCGCGTTCATGCCTTCGCACCAGTACCAGCTGCCTGTGGCATTAAGAACAAGGTGGCGGTTGAGAGAATCTGATTGTGACAGTTCGGAGGTCCTGCGGGTAGCGCGGACGGCGAGCAGACGGGCAGAGGTGCGCGACAGACGTGTTCCAAAAAGTTCCAGCAGCAGTGAGAGGCGAGCTGAAGTGGATCGAGCATGCACACAGGGAGAACTTGAAAGGAGTGCCGATGAGTGCGTGCAAGCTGCGGGCTCCGTGAAAGCTGCACATGAGATGCATGGATCTAGAAAGGGTGGAAGGGATGCACAGATGGTGCACCTGGTGGCAGTGTCTGTCCCATTCCACACAGGCCCAGCCTCAAATGGCCCACTGCAGGGTCATGGCCAGGGGCTGTGCTGGCAAAGGCCTCGAATACACAGTGTGTAGGGCGGCAGCAGGTGGCAAGCAGGTGGCACTTCACACCCACACCCACAACAGCATGGGCTATCCAAGCAGGCATGTGGAGAGCCCTGGTGAGAAGGCATGGTAGGTGTAGACACTCAAAAAGGCCATAGCAGGATCCTATCCAGTTATCTTGATCAGGAGTACTTTTGGCAGGTGTAGTGAGCTTGAATCAGCTCTCCAGGATGGAAGGGAGGTGGCTGCCAGGCTGCAGGAGGTGACACTTGCCAGGACACAGTTGCAAGAAGATGATGCAGATGATGTGGTGCAGAAAATTCTGGCTACCCTTGATGCTCTATACATTAGGCTGCATTGGATGCTCTCTGTATGAGGCAGCATGCAAGTTTCAGGAGTTCGGCAGCCCATGCTGGCATTCTTTGCTTCATGCAGTGAGTCACTGCCCGCCACTGAAACCTTTGCAAGTTGGGAATTATGTGAAGCACTGCGAGGCACTCAGGGTTGGCCGGCTCCCACAGCATTGACCTGGGAGCATCATAAGCGCAAGAAACTCGGGTGCCTCCCACAATGTTTGCGACACACCGAGGCGATGGCATGGCTCGTGTACGGCTGTGATCGGATACACAAAGCCCCGGTCGGACGACCAGCGACGAATCAGGAAACCCCAAGGC
The DNA here is from genome assembly GCA_032360965.1 of Ulva armoricana. Classification (NCBI taxonomy): domain Eukaryota; kingdom Viridiplantae; phylum Chlorophyta; class Ulvophyceae; order Ulvales; family Ulvaceae; genus Ulva; species Ulva armoricana. The sequence continues at coordinate 5,221,461 of JAUMHO010000008.1, forward strand.
CCGCATGCATGGCTCGGTCATGACAGCGGCAGGATGCGCACCACGACCTCACAGTCGATGTGGCTCCAGAACTCCCCTTGCACCTCGTGGTCGTGAATGCCGTAGAACACAACCGGGCGCACGCTGCCGGTTGCCGACTGCTGCTGCAGCCGCACGCTGCGCGACCGGAACAGCGACCCTACCTTGGCGACGCCAGCCACGCCCTGCTCTGGGCATGTTTCCATCGCCGCGCAGTGCAGCCACCGCTGGAACCCTAGGAGGTGTGCGAGCGCCTGCAGGGCGGCCGCAATCCCGGGTGGCACGAACACGACGCCGTACTCTGCCGCACTCGCCCCGCACATCCGCAGCATGGCTCCCTGCTCGTCAGGGTGCAAGCTCTGCGACGCTGTGCGCTTCGGGGCGGCACGGCTGCCAGCGGCGGCGGCGGCGACGTCAGCAGCCGCTGCGGGCGACACGGAGCCCCATGCGCTCACCTGCCGGCCGACCGCGGCCGGCTCACCGGACTGCGTCGACGTGGACGGCAGTCGGCAGCAGCACCGGATGCGGGCTGTGGCGTATCCGCACGGCCCGACAGCGGCCGCGTCCGGAGGACGGAACCGCGCGCGCAGCTCGGCCATTCCGTCGGAGGCTTCCGCCATGCACTCGACGGTGGCCGGGAGCCGGGGCGACAGCTCTGGGGCGGCCGCCGGGGCCTCGGGGATGTCCTCGATCGTGCCGATGTGGAAGCCGGAGGGGTCACGGGGCGCCCAGCTGACAGTGCTGGCCTGCCTCCGTATCTCCTCGGCTTGGCTGGACGCAACGGACTGCAACACGGCGGACAGAGCGGAGACCTCGCGCTGGCGAGGGGGCTCCGGGCGGTACTCTGGAAGGCCGAGGTACTCTGGGAGGTCAAGGGACGCGAGGGACGAATTCTCGGAGGGCGAGGTCACGCTGCGGGACACCTCCCGAGTGTCGTCAATGAACGGCGACTTCTGCATGGCCGGGAGGCCCATGACGGCCAGCCCATGCGGCTGGAGGAAATTGTCGTCGTGGACGGAGCCGCTGGCGGCGGGGCCGTGCGGCAGGCTGCCGGCGACGTCGCCCGAGGAGCTGTCCGTCACCGTGTTGTTACCCGGGACCGGCGTGCTGGGCGGGAGGCGAGGGGCCGGGGCGGCGATGGCGCGAGCGGACTGCAGCTCGTCTGTTGAGGCCGTTGACGCGGGGCATTGGGGCAGCGAGTGGGCGGGGGAGCAGCGGTAGGACTGCAACGTAGAGAGCGTGGCATCGCTGTCACTGGGATTCGATGGCGGGCTCGGACTGATCGAGATTTGGGCTGCGTCTTCTGCCTCGCTGGTTGGGCTGAGCTCTCCAGCTCTGGCACTATCCATGGCTTGACTCAGGCTAGGAGGACCTGTGGCAATGCATAAAGACGTTGTGAACATGTATTAGGCGGTGCGGTGAATTGGGAGTGCGATCCGGGACGCGGCGGGCGTGACTCATGGCATCCCCTCCATGACGCATGGAGGGAGTAATCTTGCCCCAGCACGCGCGGCACCGGTGCAGAACTGATGCATGATGGCGAATTTGACGCAGGTGTTGTCAACCCAGATATGCGCATCAATGGCCGAGCACTCGTGATGGACGCCGGCACCGCTGCCAACAACGGCTGACCACACCGGCGTGTGACGGGCTTACTGCAACGGCCGACGCATGAGCAGGACGGCGTTCAACCGGGGCTGCCGCATTCACGCACGCAGGTGGAGACGGCGCCTTGGGCGCCTATCGCATCCACTCGAATAAGGAGATACGTGTCGCGGAGCAATCTGGGTAAACACGCCATGGCAAGGCACCGAGCCCGGAATCTCGCCACAAAGGGCTGATGATCAGATCATAGAGCGAGGGGGTACACTACGCCTGCTGCGGCTGCGCTGCCATCCCAACGGCCGATCCAGACGATGCGCGGCACCTACGTACTGGCTCGCCGGCCTAGAAACTGAGCACGTCGGGAACTTTCGCCGGTCATAACAATTCCAGGACCTCGATAGTTCTTAATGTGGCAGAATTGCGCGCAGCAAATGGCAGATAACGGCAGAGAACGGCTGCGTGCCCAGCGGACGTCGAGGCGAGCCTTACCGAAGAAGCTCGGACCCCAGGCAGCCTTGGCAGTACTTTAAATGCCTGGTTAAGTCTTCGACTGTAATGGTGGCAGTTACGATTGCTGCACCTACGGATCGCGGCGTACGTGACATGTCTGCTGAAAACACATTGCGGGTAGAAAACAGGCTGGTACAGTTGAACAGGACGACCATTGACGGATCTCGCAAAGTCTGCGTTTGCTAAGAGCTGGGTTGTGTACGTCGCCCTTAAGGGCCAAGCCGTGTGTTGCAAGCCCGTCGCAAGCTTGAACCTCCCATGCTCCACCTCTGGACACACCTGCTGGTGTTCAATTAATTCGGTTTCGACATCTGCAAGGCCCGCTTCACTGGCGCGGTGAACCGAGCGCGGAGACATGAATGCGCCCCTTGTTACAGACCAACCAAGAAGGGGTGGTCGACTATCACATTACGCACATATGCGAACCACACGCTAGTGCACTTGCTGGGCGACGGCCTATTACCGGCATCCCACGAAAAAGTGAACCTTTCAAGGGCACCACCCGGGGACCGGCATTATGGCCAACCTCCAGAATCCATAATCTGTTTCAAGATTAGGCTGCGCCCAGCTTACACGCGGAGTACCATCCACACTCGCGAGTGGCACTATTAATCAGGCGTCCATGTCAACGCCGCAGGAAATCTGACGTCGCCGATGTAACACATTTATCTATTCACATGCAACCGAGACAGGTCCCATCGCGTGCCTGGTGGATTTGGTGAGCACCAACGGCTGGTGTTTACCGTCGTGGTGCGTACCTGTCGAGGCCCCTCGAGGCCAGCAGGCTCGAGCGTTCGAGGGCATTGTCGATGCGTCGACGGTTGTGGTCGGCCACAAAATCGGGCGCATTACGACATATCCATTGTCTCAGCACAGGTCCTTAACGGTGATGCCTGGCAGGTGGAGGCAAGGTCGTGGGCTCCGGCAAGGGGTATATCCGGCTGGTGCTGACAAGCACAGTAAATACTCCGCCAACCATCAGACACATCTCGCTTGGTCGACAATTCTGAAAATCTGAGTTGAAAATATCCTTCACAGCGTCGGGAGCTGCTCAGTCATCACCACGCGTCAGGCATGCACGCGCATTCGACTTGGGTTCCCCAGTGAACTGAAGACCTTTAAAGCAGGACAGAAATGTGCACACAGGTGCAGAAAGCTGACTCAGACAGGTGGACACCTCTCAGCCTTGTGTAGCATCCGTTAGATGGCCGTTTTGGTGTGAACTGTGGCCAAGTGGGACGTCGTGGTGCTGCCGCCAACAGGCCCTCTGGGAGCGACACATCGACCTCGCAAAGCACGACCATGGCTTGTGACCAACTCATGCAGGATATGCGAGACAGCACACGTGCTGCTGTCACCGTCACACCTCACAACACTTCCCTGTTCAACCCGCTCTGAACTGCTCTTGTCGTGGTCACGTGCAGCTGTCACAGCGCGCACGCGCTCTTGGTAGGTTCAACAAGCCACGTCGACTTGTGCACGGGAACGCCTCATCGTCTGCACAAATGCGACATCAACACATGACAGTGGCCGTGGCACTAACGTCAGTTGTTTGTATGCTTAAAGGCTGGTTGTGGGGCACCAGGCGACCCTTCACGCCTGCACACGCAACCTCGATGTTGCCGGTGACCCGCCCCATGAGCAGCCTGCACGCCGATGCGGCTGCAGACGTACGTTGTATTCACAGCATCTTCGTTCACCTACTATATATTCTATGATGGTGGATTGGTAAATACGGGCGAGGCCAACGCGTCACGCTGCCCTTCGGACTTGTTCTCACTAATCCTGCGAACGAGCTGGTAGCCTGCCACCATGCATTTCTGGTGTCCGTGTTTGATCTGACAGCAGCTGGAGGCTGTGTATTTATGTACAAAATGGCGCTGGCCGTGACCAGATTTCGCACAAGTCACACTTAGAAAGCAAGAACCGTTGTAAATGCTGCCGGGTGTGCAGCAGTGCAGCACGACAAAGCTCGCTCAGCTGAACGGGGTCTTGCTCAACTCGGATGCATGATGCTGTCGATATAATGGCGTCGTTGATTAGGTATACGTAATGAGCCCCCATCGTGTTGGTGCCGTGCCATCCACGGGTACCACGACATGTTCACTACGGTGGCAGCAAACCAAACTTGCATCAGTGCAACACTTGCCGTTTCACTGTGATTCGGGGTTGTAACGGCCGGAATTGCTAGACCCGACGAACCACAAGCCGGGCCTCCTGCATCTGGCAGAGACTACTTCTACTGACAGGCAACTGTCAGCTAATTCTGCACACTCGCCAGCATCACCTGCAACATGACTGATACAACAGCCCTTTGGTCTTTGTTCTCATTCCAGATTTCTTTGGCTGTGCACTCATGGTTCCTGATGTCATCAGAGCTTAAATGCAACGCATGATACCTCATGCCCATGGCTAACTCCGGCAAGCGTCCAACGTTAATGCAACAACCTTCACTAGACTTCTTGCCAGCAGGCTGCAGGCCGGGAGCCACCTTCAAACAGCGGCCGGCATGAGCCTGCCCGCCACAGCTATTGGTGACACCTGTCGCAGGCAAGCTGCAGTAGAAGCACCTGTAACATCAGACTCGTAGCAGTACACCACCATGGGAGTCTGTGACCAAGCCTGGCATGCTGCTGTGGCTCGCCACCATAGTCTGTGTGGTGTTGAGTATGCCAGAGCACGATGTGTCCACGATTGATCATGAGAAGGCACCACAGGCCAAGGATCACAGTAGAGGAGAGAGAGCATGTCCAAGCCAAGGCTAGCCACACCCCAAGGTGTCTCGAGGTCGCATGGATAATTGTAGGAATGAAACTACTGTTTTCCGCTGCGATTGGCACAGGCTCTGTGGGGGTCATGCCTACGGGGCACGCCACACGGGAAGGATGCCGTGAGCTGAGTGTCATAGGTAGCCACAACACGGTGCTGCCTGGCAGCCAAGTCAGCTGCTGGGCAGAGCACTGCGGCGGCCCGGGTGTGCATGTTCTCAGGCGCAGGGACTCCTGCTCTTACACAGCTGCCACGCATGCCAGGCACTGGAAGCGGGCGCATGTCGCTGAGCCAGTGGCGAACACCGCATGCATGACCAGCCAGAGCCGGTCACCACCTACAACTACAGGCAAGAATCTACAAGGGGCTGGTGTACACCATTTCACCTGGACTCGCTCAACTCACCGGTTCCCCAGGCACAGCACTCTTCCAATGTAGGACATACCCGTTCAAGGTTGCATCCATTACGATTCAACGCTGCGCCCCGGCGTTCCGCTCTGCACTGCTGCGTTGCTGAAGCGGCCCCACGACTGCCCGCAGACAATTGCAGGCCTCAGGCGGCATGGCAGCTGCACTCACACGCCCCTCCCCCTTCTGTGCTCCTCTCACACTAGAGCAGGGGACATGTCGAGTCAGCACCCATTTCGAGTCAGCATCCACAACCCTGAGGTTCGTGCAGCTACGCATGCAAGCTCCATGCGCCGTGGATGGCCATGGCGGCATGAGCACGAGTGTGGCCCCACAATGGGGCTCGGCCATGCAGGCCATGCATCACACGGCTGCATGCCACATACGCATGCATGCAGTAGCACTGCGGCCGCGGATGTCGGCACATGAGCCAGATGAAGAGATGAAGAGATGCACATGGTGACTCAGCTCGTGCCGCGATTCCCCATGTCTACTTTACACAGGCACTTGATGGGGTTGACACCTACTCCTTCCGCCACGTACTAGACCTGCTGCCTTCGTGAGACCAGTCCACACAGGCCATGCCCGGCGTGCGCGTCACTTCGGTTTGCGCGTCACTTCGGCGTGCGCGTCACTTCGGCGTGCGCGTCACTTCGGCGTGCGCGTCACTTCGGCGTGCGCGTCACTTCGGTTTGCCACCATCCGGAGGCGGTGGCGGCAAGCCCGAGGCGTCCTCCAGCTCGGAGAGGACGGTCGCCTGGGTGTCGAGGAACAGTGCGGAAGCCTCCTGCGGCGTGATGTCGCCGGACAGGCGGGGCCGGCCGGACGCCCACTGGTGGTAATCCTCCACGAGGCGCTTGAGGTACGGCGTGGTGCACGCCTTGAGGGTGGCCTGCAGCACGCGGCTGGACAGCGCCTCCAGCGCCCGCACCGGCGCCACCCGCGCCGCCCTCGTGCCGACCGTCATCACCAGCTGCATGCACGTGAGCCGTCCACGCGAGGTGGTGATGTGCGGTGTTCGCCACGGTGGCCGCATCACAGCCGCAAGTACACTGCCGGGTCCCTGGTGCAGAGCGGAGCGTGCACCTACAGGGGGGCAGGCAGGAGCGAGGGGGGGGGCACCGAGACTTGAGAGGCGCTGACAAGGAACACCTCCGGGTCGCCGGTTCTGGGGCCCTCGGCGACCTCCTCCCGGGACAGCGCCGAAACAAAGGTGAGCTTGCCGGTCTTGTCGATGTTGTCGTCGCCGAACTTGATGCTCTCGCACACAAAGAGAACCTGCGGCCACAGCTGCCCAGTCTCGTGCGGGTGCAATGGAATGGGTGCAGAGGATGACATGTCCGGGGTAGGCAGTCAGGATCCGCCAGGACTGAGCAGGACCTTCTTCGTGGCCCCTGCCTGCCTTGCCATTGTGTGTTGCATGTGTAGTGCCAATGACACTTGTCGCTCATGCATGGGCTAATGCATGGTGTAAAGCATGGTGGGGTCCTTGGAAGTGGGTGCTGGGGTACACAATTTAGGCCTTCTGGTGTTACACGGAGATCAACACACAGATAAAAATTTTTTGGCCTTCTGGTGCAGGCCTTGGCCCTGATGCACTGAGAGTGCAAGGACGGACAGGGCGGCGACAGTTGAGCTGGCTGGCTTGTGAGCTGCTCTTGCACCTCATGCCTGCTGCCCAATGTAAATGTAAATGTGACAGTGGCCCCATGCACAGTATACTCACGCATTGCAGCTCTTGCCAGCCAATACCGTGAAGGCGGAAGCCAGTACCATGAAGGCAACTACCAAAGGAACAAATGTAATTTGAGAGGTCCAGGTATGATTTGAGGAGGAGAGCTGCACCCGTGACTGAGCTGGTTCTGGCTGGATGCGTAGAATGACTTCGGGCTTGATATTGATCTTGAACCAGTCGTTGAATGGTGGTGTCAACATGAAGCGATTCTCTCCCAGGCTCTGTACCACCTTCGGGTCTAGTGTGTTATAGTCCTCAACCGGCAGGCTCAGATAGTCATGCAGGCTTTTCCCTGGTGCTTCCTGCAGACTCTCACAGACATGCGTGGCGAGTCATGCATATTTGTGCCATGCAGCATGCAGAACTGCCACCGCGAAAGCAAGAGCAGACCATCTACCAACATTCGATAGAGCGCTGAAGTCTAGAGGTCGAGATAATATGTATACACCCATTTTGTGGCAGGTTGCGTGATCATATGCCGGAATTGTTGACCCAGGTCTGCGAACGGGAGACCCCACTGCGGAGACTTGTTGCGATATTGCACTGAAGTGGGAGCGCCGCACATTTACGGCTTGCAAAACTGATGTCTTCGCCTTGATGTTGACCTTTATTTGTTCGCCGAGTGTCAGCTCTCCGTCGTACTGGCCGTCGTCTCTGGCAGTCGGGAGAGCATCGAAACCTCGGGTGTTGTGTTCATGTTCCGCGCTGGAAATCATGCGATTCACGACACTCACGGCCTTTTCCAATGCAGATCGCTGTATGCGTTCGATTTTCTGCGTCCATGTCTCGTTTGCAACACGGGTACGCAAGTCTGCAAAGTGAATTGTTGGATTCGGGGCTCCAAATAATCCAGGCACCGCGAAGAAAATGAGCAAGATGGTGTATACAAATAGTTCCGATACTTAGTATAAACTATCATGTCTCACTTTGAAATCTGCATGGCTGCGCAAGACAGTGTTGCTTGCGCACCACGCGTCAGTGGCACAGTTGGACTTCGACAGCGCTCCAGTTGTACTTGATTTCCAGGACGGCGCTGATGTCGACGTGCAAACATGCTTGAATTCATTTCTGCTTTCGAGCACCCTTGTGGTGCGCAAGATCCCCTGGAGCGCTGGTTCTGGTCTGGAGTCGATCTGCGGAAGAAAGGAAAGGGAGGGCAGCTGCGAACATCAAATATATAGCACCAACCAGATCGATGGGTAGGCGGGGCAAGGCTTGTATTGAGTCTCAGGCGCGTTGCAGGGGATGAAGTTGCTACTTGCGTGGCAAGCGAGCAGAAGGGTCAGCCACGCGAGCACACTCCCATCTCAATACCTACCAAAGGCAGCGTTCGGATGTTTTTCCCGCTTCGTGTAGTAGATCAGCCAAGTACACCTATGTTGGCGTGCTCTTGTTTGCCTGCATTCGCTCGCACACGGACAGGTGGCCCCATGTGCCCCCCTAGCCACAGTCCCCATGCAGAGCTCTATGCACCATCTTATCTCACCATGTCGGCAACACTTCGCTTGTTATGCTATCATTTACGTGCGGTGAATTGGTCAGGTGTTTGGGATAGTGAGGCGCTGGTGCTCTATCATCTAGGCTGTAAATGCTCATCCATGCAGGGCGTTGAATACACAAAATCCATTGTTGGCTGATCAGGCATCATATCAACGTACAGCAAATATCACAGGGTATGCTAGCTCGAGTAGGATGTGCATTGTTGCACATTTGACTTGCAAGTGTTGCACATTTGACTTGCAAGTCATCTTGGCATCTCTTTCAGCGTCGGCTCCTCAAGGCTACAGCACTGTGGACCTTCATCAGGCATGCAATAGCAAAGTACATTAACTGAGTGGTTTAGTGTTATACTGCCCTCTCCCGTCAACAGCACAGTTGCATCAAACTCGGTCCACTCTTTTACATCACATTCCTTCAGCTCTAACTGCAGATTGTTATCATGGGAGCACAAGAATGCACCCTTGAAGCGTTGAACTGGCCTTCAGAGTAGTATTCCCGGGCCCGGTGCATAGCTGTGTACCATGTGCCCATACGTAGCTGTCTGGCCAATACCAAGAAGCAAGGTGACAATGAGGCACAACAGCCACACTGCTGTGATGATGCCTGACCCATCCCTGCTGAAGCATGCTCACACACGTGTGAAATACAGCTCATTGAGCATGGGCAGCGCTAATTCAGAAGAACGAGTTTGAATTCCAGACTTTCGCGTCGTTATCTGGCATGTGCGGGTTCTTGAGAGGGTGTATGAGGACCTGCTTCCGCAGGTAATGTTCTATGTTGATTGCGCCACTTACAATTGACGAGCTCCAGATCCTCGGGATATGAACTGCAGCCTGCATTATCCTTCCGTCCTACAACTCGACGCCGAAATTGCTGGACTTCGACGCGAACGTATACATATGAACTAACGCCAGTGCGTTCCCGCGAAGCTGCAGCTGATGGTCATCATCGTGGCGCCGACACCACGCGAGCCTCTGGACTTGAGCTTGGGCTAATTAATAGTCACGCACTAAGTTGCCAGTACCCAGCGCCGGCACTAGGGACCTTACGTAAACAGGAGGTGGCCCGCGGCCGTTTAATGCGCGCAATAGTATGTCGCATGGTCCAAGGCTGCTGTTTTGAGGCAGCCATCGAGGCAGCCATCGAAAATGAGGGTTCCTGGCGCAAGGGCATTTCTTGTGCACGCGTGGATGATGCCATGTCATTCCTGTCGCGGTAATCTATACCTCAATCCAGCATTCATGAAATCCGATCCGCTAATGCTGGCCATTCTTTGCGGATTCATTATCACTCGTCAGAACTCGTGCGAACTTGCCAGACCAGCTGGTCAACGTCATCGAAATAGTTGCCACATCGCGTCACGGCTGAACCGCTCGTGACTCAAATTGGTTTCTTTGCAGTATGCCAACGTCGGACCCGTTCCACGACCCGTTCCACGGCCTGCCCGCAAAGCAGACGACTGCCCCCAACGCCTGACGTATTACGTTGCAAGCACCATTTCCAGTTGGCATTTGTTAGCAGTGTACCCGTGACTTTTCGTATGTGCACACGCCGGCGATCCGCCTACATCGATGTGTTTGCACCGAAAAAAAAATAAAAAAAAATAAAAAAATAAAGACAACTCGGACACTCACAACTGGCAGGGACGCTGCGGGGTTGAGGCCGCCGTACGCTTGGTTCACTGGTACCTTCACAGACGTAACTACTATGCAGAGCACCTGGGACCAGCATCCAGCACACATCATACCCCCTTCCACCAATGCAATGGTCCGGCATGGTGGGATGCGGCCACCAGTACAGCCAGCCAGCCTGTGCTAAAGCGCAGCATGCAGGCAACACAGAACAAAATGATCCCCGTCGGCAAGGACCATCACTCAGCAGCCACTCATCCGTCCGGGACAGAGCCATCAGCTTCCATTACACAGCCGCATGGCGCAGTGCAGCGAAGTAGACCTCGCCGGGGATGCAGCATGCAAAAGGCACGTTTCTACAGGCTCTCCACACTACAGCAGCCATGCTACGAAGCCTCATATTCTGTACAGCGGAGTGATTCCGAGCAGCTGGAAGCAGGCCCGCATGACCACTGCTGCTGTCTCGCTCAGCAGCAGGCGGGAGTCTTCCTCAGGGGAGCCCACGACCTTGCACTCGGTGTAGAAGCTATTGAAGGCCTCACTCAGAGAGTACAGGTACTCCGTGATGCGGTTGGGCATCAACTCATCGAGCGAGTCCTCCACAGCCTCTGGGAACTTCGCGAGGTGCAGGGCGAGCGCCTCCTGCACACACATCACATCCTACCTCACCGTGACATGCCCATCACCCTCCACTGCAACACAGGTGAAAGACAGGCACAGCCAACTCGGGCCTCCGTGAACGGAATGACACGGGTCAGGCATAGGTGCCGCCTGGAAGATGCATGGAGATGCACATGCATGGACTCAGACTCAACTCCAGTCCTGGGCAACCCGCTCGTGGTCGTGGCTGCAGACAGCGGCAATACCAGATGCGGATTGGCCCATTGGGACGTGCACCATCCACCTGGCCCATGCATCCACACCCTCGTGGAAGTTGCACTGCATGCCACCCGGCTCACATGCGTTTGACGTGCACGCGCAAGCCGGAGTCGGACGGGTTTGTTCGTCATGTGCCAGCTGCCTCACACCTATGCATGTGCACCGGGCCACAGGTCCTGTACTTCTCCAACCCCACACAGTACTCACCCCCTCCTGCACCCGTGTGCTAGGCAGGCTGCGTCAGCAAGGCATGCTGAGAAAGAGGGGTGCGGCATGGTGCGATCACGCGGATCTGGGCCTGGCTTGCAGCCACCTGGAATCCCCCTGCCGCACATCCGCGTTGCGCCACAGAGGATCCGCTCCGCTCCGCTGATACGGCTTCCGATGCATTCCGCCTATGCGGCATTCTGCTATCGGATCAGCGACTCCCTCAGGCAGCCACAGGCGGCAGCACACCTCGAAAGGGCTCGTGAATTCGATGCTCTTTGTGGCTGCAAGCTCATCGATGTCCTTGCCGCCCTTGCGGACGATGCCTGCGATGCGAGCGTGCGCGTACAGCAGGTACACCGCCGTGTTGCCCTTGAGCGCGAGCATCGCGTCAAACGCAAACTTGTAGTTCGTCAGCCGCGAGTTCTTGAGGTCCGCGTACTTGACGGCGCCGTAACCGAGCGCCGTCGCGGCGGCCTCCACCTCTGCCTCGTCCACAGCCTCGCCAGCCTCCACCCGGCGCTCGCGGATCGTCTGAGCGCACCGATCCTTCGCCTCGTCCAGCAGGTCCACCAGCCGCACCACCTGCACCCCAACCGTGCGGCGCCGTTACGGCGGTGCCTGCCGGCACTCCCCCTGTAGCCACATATGCGGGGGGTGGGAAACGCACAGGTCCACCCGCACGGACGCCTGCGGTTGCGCGCACGCGGCACCGGGGAGGAGTGCATGGCTCGACGCAGGGTGTCGAAACCGCCTGTATCTCCCCACACCAACCCGCGAGCCAGGCAGGCATGCTCAGGCGCGTCTCACAGCACATGTTGGGTGGTGTGCTGGCGGCGCGCATGCGTGTCTACCACGTCACAGCGCACAGCATGGCAGGCGCATCACAGCACGGCCACTGCCAGGCATGCGCCGGTGCGGATCCCGGCGGCAGGTAGAGCCCGGTGCGCCGGCCAGCAGCGATCTCAGACGGCGGCGCCAGATCGCACCTCGGTCGAGCGCGTGCGGAAGCGCTTGCCGTCTTCCCCGAGCACGAGCCCGAATCCGACGTGGTCGACACGCGGCGGTGTTGCAGGGTCCTCTGGTAGCCACCCGGCCATGCGTGCGGCCTTGAAGATGGCCGTGAAATGCTGCGCCTGGCCGACGTCCGTGACGTAGATGACCCAGTCGGCCTTCTCCTCAAACAGCCGCTGCCGTATCGCGGCCATGTCCGTGCTGCATGCGTGCGCGGCGTTCACTTACCGCCGGGAAGCGCTGTGCGGAGACAGGCCAAAGGGACCCCATGCATGTGCCGTGACTCGGCAGTTCCGCAGTGCCTCGCCACACCTCATCGACGCATCCCGTAACCAATTCCCAGAGCCTGAACAGTCTGTTGCGGCATTCCCTGTTCGCCCAAGCACGCTCACAAAGCCCAAGCCAGGACACCCTCACCGTAGCCACGGCTCAACGGCTGCTGAGCGGATGCCGCTGGCCGGAACGGCAGCAGCTACCGCACAGGCATGGCCGATGCCATGGAGGAGGTAGAGTGCCTCCCGCTGTCTGCAGGGCCGAGGGCGGCAGTGTGGAGGAGGCTGCCGGCATGCACGTGGGTTTGATGCGGGGCACTTGGAGCGCCGCGGTCGCACAACAGAGGTCCGCTGGGGGCCGCACCTGGCGTAGCCAAAGCCGCCGTCGCTCTTCTGGACCATGAGCGGCGGCACGCCTTCGGTGCGCTCCGTCCACACGACCTTCGCGCCGTCGCTGTCGGCGATGATGCCCTTCTCCGCCAGAGCTGCCACCGTATCTGGCAGCTTCGGGTTGTAGTAGCTCTCCCCCCGCTCCTGCAGCTTGGAACGGCTTTTGAGGATCACCGGTGCGAAAGCACTGGTGCAGACTCCACACACACACGCGGTTTCTAGACGTTGTCTGACCTCCTGTGGCACACGCAGGTGCATGCATCTGGCCAGGCACTCGTTCAACCGGCTGCATGCCGAGGTACTCACGGCTGATGCTCTTCAAGGGCGGCTGTTGCTCAAGGAAGGCCGAGCGAGCAGCGGCGGTGGAGCAGCGGAGAGGGCCGCGGATGTGAAGCGTGCGTGCGGTCTGCACACCGGAGGCAAGATGCAGGCGGCCGCACCTCGAGCTTCACGCCGAGGCGCTCGTAGAGAGCCGCGAACTCGCGGCGGGAGGCGTCGCAGATGCGACCCCAGGCCGCCCGGGACTCGGGGTCGCCCGATTGCAGCTTCGTGACGGCCTCCCGGGACCGGGTCTTGAAGCCTTCGTCTTCGTCAAAGCGGACCTTGGCCGCCCTGCACACCGATGGTGCGATGACGATGTTCGGTGAACACACAACCATGATGGTCTCATCCCGCGCGCTTGCGCAGCTTCCTGGCAGCTCTCTGTACAGCTGGAGTGAGCAAGCGGAGCATGCAAACAACAGCGGCTGCAGCCGCATGCAAGCGAGGTGCATTGCTGGACGATTGGGAGGCTCCGAGGGCCATCTGCAGCCCAGCCTGGGCAGCGCCTCAGGCAGCGCCTCAAGCTGCCCGATTGCAGAGCTCTCCCAGAGCGACAGGAATCGCGGTGGAGTGCAATGTACGAGTGCTGGGCTTTTGAGCTGATTTTCAAGGGCCCCTTGCCCCCCGAATTAAAACTAACAAAGCGTAAATTTTCTATCAAACTTCACGACTGCCCTGCTGCAGACTCAAGTGTACTGCCTGCTGTGTAAGGAATAGAAAGCAAACAGTGCTGCCAGCTGAGCGATGGTTGCCCGCGAGGGTCACCGCAGGAAATCGCAGAGTGGCAATGATGACAGCTTCGAGGCGTCGCGTTGAATGCACGTATCCTGCGACCTCTGCCAGCGACTCGAGAGGGGCAACACCCATGAAGCCGCAACCGCTGACAACCACAAAGCAGCTGGTCTGCAGGGCAGTGGGGGCCGCACTTGTATAGAGCCATGAGGTCAGACACAGCTTCGGTGCCGTCGGCGTCGAGGCCCCCCTCGCGCTCCCGCATGAACTGGATGAGCATCCCAAACTGGGTGCCCCAGTCCCCGATGTGGTTCAGGCGGAGCACGTCCGCGCCGCATAGCTCCAGCGTACTGCACAGGCACGCCACTGGTGACAAGGTGGATGGCGGCCCTGTCCTCTGTGCATCGTGGACGCCCCGCACTGGCTCACTGCCATGCCCTGTGTGCCCCCGGCCTGGGCTGGAAGCAAGCACAGAGGGAATGCAGTGGGAAGGTGCACCCGCAGGCTCCGCTGCGGAACATGTTCGCCAGAAGCGCGACCTTCACACCCGTTGCCGATGGAACGGGCGGATCTGTGCCGTAAACGCCGCGGGTGCGAGCCTTTCTATTCCTCCCGACTGCGCATGCATGCTTCCTCCATCGATGAAACGTGGCTACAGGCGGCGCAAACGGAGTTCCAGCCACCCAAGCAGCAACCATGCAGGTGGACAGGGTTCGCCAGCCGGCGTAGGGAGGGTGCGCGCGGGGGCGAGGCGCCCGTAGAGCACCGCCAACAGCAGAAACAGACGTTCAGGCATCGGCTTCGATCAAGCGACGGTAGAGCGCGACCGACCGACGCCGCACAGCAGTGAAAATCGGAGCAATCGGAGCACTGCTGGCAATCGGAGCAATCGATTTCCTGGGGTTGGACCTGAAGGTTGTTCCCGAATCGTCACACTCGTCGGCTTGGGGAGGTCAGAAACAGAACGCTGGAGCCATCTGTGACGGTTGCAGGTGGCGGCATGCTGTCCAGGGCAGCAGCTACAGCACCCGTGTGAGTTGCTGCAGTGAGCTCGTCGACGTGGCTGCCCCAGAGATGCGAGTGCACAGCGGGAACGAGGGTGGTGGAAGAGGGGCGGCAGGGGGGCGGGCGCACTTGCAGAGCGTGTCGCCGAGGATCGTCGACCGGAGGTGCCCGACGTGCATCTCCTTTGCGACGTTCGGGGACGAAAAGTCGACGACGACGCGCTTGTGGACGGGCGCGACGATGCTGCGCACGCCGTTCTTGAGGATGCCCTGCACGTGCGCCGCCAGCCAGGCACGGGAGAGCTTGATGTTGATGAAGCCAGGTCCCGCGAGCCTGCAGGCTGCCACGCACGTCAGCGCGGCTGCCGCGAAGCAACCCCTTCACCGTTGCCATGGAGGTGTCTGTCTAACAGCGCCCCTCCGGTTCTGGAGCGAACGTTCCCGCGAGGCTTGCGATGCTGCTCACCATGCTGCTTAAGCATCAAACTGGACAGGCGGTGGTGTGTGCGCCGGAGACAGAGCATGGTCGTGGGCACGTTGTGTGCGGTGGTCAGTGGACCTGACATGTTTGCGGAACAGATGGGCTCGGCTCGCGTGCCAGTTAACCTGTGGCACAGCTAAGGTCAGCTGATCTTCCCAGCTACGCTGTGGCACAGATCTGTGGCACAGCCACTCCGGGGAGGAGGGTGTGGCTCATCACGCTTGCTCTGCACGGACGCATGCAGGCACGATCGTCGACCGCCTCCAGGGCGTCCAGAGGAATTCAGTGGGACTCTTTTGGCGTGGCCAGGGGTGTGGCTCGGTACGGGTGGGTACAGGAGGGTACGTACGATGTTTCGTCAATGAGATCGATGCTGGGAGCATCGAGGGCATCTAGAATGGCCTGAGCCACGGCCCGGGGGTTCTTCGGGGCCCCTGGGGAGCCTTTGAGCTTGCCAAAGATGGCCATGGCGTTGTTGCACTGGTAGTCGCCGAACTTTGGGTTGGCGCACGGCACGAGCGCGACATCGGCCGGGGCGTCCGGGAACGCTGCGGCGATGGCGCGGCTGAAGAGGCGGCGCAGCTCTGCCCGGACAGAGGTAGCGGGGGTGTCGCCAGCAGGGGCCGTGGGGGGGGTTGACATGGCTGGGGATGCCGCGGCGTTGGCGGCGACACTTCGGCCACCTGAAGACGGTAGCACAGGCCTGATGCTTGCTAAACTGTCGCGGCCTTTGCATTGAGGCTGCGGTAGAGATGAAGGAGATGCAAGGAAAATAGGGACAGCACAGTGGGCAGCCGTTGCATGGTTGTGTGGCTGGGCAGTCTGTGTGCACACTGCCTCTTCAATCTCCCACTGGAAGTGGCGATCCTGATGCATTCGATGCGTGGTGACTTGCTGAAAGTGCCTGCCACAAACGGGCTGTGAAACAATAGAAAGCATGTATCCGGGTAGGATGGCCTGTGCCTGAGTATGGAGGAGCTCTGACACAGAGTCTGTACGACTCTCTCAGCAGCATGAGACGAACTAGGCCAACATGTAACACGGCCAGCGCATAAAGATTATGCGGTGATGGTGGCAAGTTGTCGAGAGTGCAGGTCGGACCGCGAAGTGTGGTCAAGAACTGATCGTGACCTGCTGCTGGATTAGGCAAGGGAACTGTCACAGACGCTCGAATAGCCGTCGATGCTCGGTAAATCTTGAGGGATTCCTTACCTGCAATGCAAGCAATAGATCAGAAACCTGCGACGGCGAAAGTGCCTGTACATGCTCAGGATTGACGATGTTCTACATGATAAGCCACTTCGAGCTTCCGCAACAGCAGGCATACTCAATCAGTCACGCCGATCGCGTCATTCGAGTATCGCTTTCTACGGCTAGCAATGTACGCGCCACATCGGTCTGGGTGCCCCAGCGCAAGCACCAGCCATCCCGTTGCGCATCTGAGAAGCAAACGAAGAACAAATGAGCTGCGCGAGCACTGGAGCACCCTTACCTGCTACCGCTGTGGAGGAGTTCCCAGCCATCATCTGATCTAACATTGCAATGCCCTGCTCGATTCGAGCAGCCATGGCTCGCTATCTAGCAGAAACGTCTGCGGGCTGGGAGAATATGAGTCAAGAGTGCACTTGTTACGTTTACTGACGGGAGGACGGCTACGTCTAAGATGGACAGCTGCAGAAACAGGTCACGTCTAGCACCACCTGCCTTCAGTGTTGCAGCACGCACCGGAAGAGCCCTTACACGCAAAGCTACGTAGCATTCACTAGATGCTGTGGACGGGTACGTTTGTTACTTTACTCCAATCGCAACAACCAACAACACCAACCGGCCGTACAGGCCGTGCTCCTCACAATGAACACGAGTGGGAATTACATCCATTGAAGTCTGTGTCAACAGGTCTCCTGTAGATGATGCAACACCGTGCATGTCCGTTGACCTTTGGCAGTGCCGTTTGGACGTGGCAGCGGTGTCGAGGGGTCTGCGCGCGTGCTTTGTACCGCCAAATCGAAGGTGCAGCGCAGCTGTGCGTCGCCGTTACAAGGATAGCATACATAGCCTATGGCACTCCCCAGATTCGCATACAGTTTTCGCATCTGTGGCGGAATCATTGCTAAGGGAATTTCGGTGTTTTGGGGAATTTGGATCGTGTGCAAGGATGTGCACCTAAGGAATACGCCAAATTTACTGCCCCCAAACACCTGTACTTCGTGACAAACAGCGCAAATTCTATAGTTCTCGTTAATAAGCATCTTGCAGAGGCTCTGCATCAGCCACCACGATGGTCTGATCAACGTTTTCTTTCCTTGCACGCGGAAGCAGCTGTATAGAGCAGGATTACATGGCAACTGTAGCTAAATTAGGTTTCAATTTCTGCACTTGAATCATCCTCTCTGGACTATTGGGCTGAAGATGGAGTTCTTTAAGAAAGTGCTGGGGGGTCCTGGCGGGAAGAATGACAAGGGTACCTCTCTACACGCGAGCCTGCTGTAATTTATGTATAGACTCCATGTCAACCCATTTCATCATGGGTTGACATGATGACAACGAGCCATCAGCGGGCTGGATGTATACCTCTTGGCTCGTTGTCTGCCACAGGCCGTGGAAGTATTTGTTCAAGCTGACCATATTGCTGCATAATTTTTCTGCATGTAAGGTTTAGTAGGAACTGCCATTCGCAAAAAAATGTAGCGGTATGCTGTGAAGGCGTCGATGACATGGTCTTTGATTGTTTGTCACCTTCCATTCCATGGGACTCTCCTCATCAACACCTGGGTTTATACTGACGCAGTCTTCCTGCATTTTAGCAGGATTGTGGGTGTACTACGCGTGTATGTGACCTTCTGCCGCGGCGTCTGCAGCGATCGTGCAAAAGTTGTGACCAGGACGCGCGACGACGCCATGGCACATTCACAAGCAATGAATATGCAGCAGTCGGCTATATACACTGTGTGCACATTCTTTTCGGACTTGCGTCTGTCAGATGTGGACACGGGAGACTTATCGCAAGGTAACAGGTTGCACAAGCAAACATGCACCTGTCGTGCTGACGTCACAGCGATCCCAGACACGACAACTGAGGAAGTGATTTTTTATGCAGGGGCCACAAAAGTTGGTGCTCAACAGAAGACGGAGGCAGCGTTGCAAGACCTTAAATCCAAGCAACGAGACTGTGAAACAAAGCTCACTGACATCCAGCGGCGCATAGATGACACCACAAATGAGGTTAAAGCGCTGGTGCAGAAAGGGCAGAGGGAAAAAGCGAAGATGGTGCTTAGGAGGAAGAACATGCTCGTGAAGCAGGTCACATCGGTGCAGAATGTATGCCACTCCCTCACAAGCCTAGACCAAGTATCCACAGTCCGCCTATATTCATGCGATTAGCTCGATAAACTGCTTCACACTCTTCTACCCACTGCTCTTACCGCACCTTTCATCTGAGCTACCCTTGTCAAAATTCGTCAAACTCAGCAATTCAATGACTCGCTCACCGCAGACCCTGTTCGACGCTCCCGTCAGAAAGTTTGCATGCGGCAGCACGATACCCATGCTGAGCTGTTGCTCACATCCACTGCGTGTACTGCTGTCGTTGTTGTCCGCATGTTGCCCTCCAGCTTGCCATGCGGGCACCCTCCTGGTGTAGTAGACACAACTTGAGGTTGTGGTGTCCAACCTGCAGCAGCTCCATCGACGACCACCCCCTGTACATTCTCTTGCACCGCTCTGCATGCAAACCATTCCAGCCAGCCACTGCCGTGTCATTGAGACTGAAGCTCACGGCTCGCCTCTTGTGGCCGTCAGGAACGGTGCCCCACGCAGAACTCGGATCGCCTGGCGGAGCAGATCCTGCAGATGGAGATGTCCCAGAGCAACATCCAGACGGTCGCAGCCCTGCAGCAGGCTGCCGCTGCGGGCAAGGCCAACCTCAAGGCCAACGACATCGAGGACGTGGACCTCGTTCTGGACGAGATCGCAGAGCAGAACGATGAGATGGGCATGATCTCAGACGCCCTCGCACAGACGACCATCGGCGGCGTCGACGAGGACGACCTCGAGGCTGAACTCAACGTGTGCCCCCCCCCCGCGACGCTATCCTGCCTGCTGAATACCAGTGATCGGACACTCACGCATACGCATCGGCTAAATCGCCGTCGTGGGCTCACCGAAGCAGCACGTTGTTTTGGTCTACAATGATCCGCTCGTCAGGAGCCGTTTCCACCTTCACCTCGCGTGGCTGCCCGCCGCCGCGCAGGCGAGGTCGGCGGCACACAGTGGATGCTCCCAAAACCCCAGCGGTAGCTGCGGAGTGGGTGCCGCGCTGGCGGGCCCCAGCATGTACAGCACACACACCCGCACGCGCGCACCGTCTCAGGCGCCGGAATAGTCCACGCCCACAGGGGCGCGCCGGTGTGGTCTCACTGCCACGCGGTGATGTGGGCGTGTCGGGAAGTGGCCCCTGCTGCGCAGCACGCGTGACTTGCGCGGTGGACTGGGCAGTGGCGATGTGGCAGCGTGAGGGGGGCGTGCTCCCCGCGGCGGCTGCTGCGGCCTCGTGGCGCCTCGTGACGCCTCGTGACATCGTCCACTGAGGCCACGCCTCGTGGCGCCTCGTGACATGCATGTGTGGCTGTGCAGGAGTTTGAGGACATGCAGGTCGACGAGACCTTCGCGACCGTGCCCCAGACCAAGCTTCCCACGGCCGCCGACATGGACCTCCCCGCCGCCCCGACCACCGCAGCCGCCGCGTCCAAGACCGCCGAGGACCTCGAACTGGAGAAGCTCCTCGCCGAGACAGGCATGACGCCGGCACAGTAGCTGCTGCAGTGCCGGGGGCGCCCGCGCTGCGCGCTGTGTGCTGTGCATAGCTGCGCAGGCGCGTGAGGGTTGCCCGGTGGTGCCGGCGGTGGCTGAGCTGGGGGCGGCGTGTGCCGGCCCAGAGCAGTGCGGGAGTGGCTGGGGTGCGGGAGTGGCTGGGGTGCAGCGCACCAGCCTCTGGTGCAGTGGGGGAGTCGTTCCGGTGCCGCAGGCTGCACAGTGCGCGGCACGCTGGTGTGGCACGGCTGCCCGCTCGACGCACGCATGCCGCCGGGTGACGCGGCGCCGCCGCCACATGGGGCCCTGGTGCGACTGCGGCGGGGCGACACCCACGGCACGCACAGCGTCATGTCTCTTCTCGTCCATTGATGTTGGGGGCGCGCGGCGCTTGATGCGTGTGCTGCGCTACCCTGCGATGCGGCGTCACACGGACGCCGACTTCCAGCAGCTGCTGCAATTGCAGGCACGCTTTTGAGGCCCTTGCGGCTGCCCGATGGGCCGATGCTGGCAGCTTCTGCAGCAGCGCCTGTGGTGTGTGCACCAGTGGCCGCTGCCGGGACTGCACCTTCATCCAGGATCGTGCGGCTTCACGCACACCGTCCTGATTCTTCCCTTGATTACTTGTCTGTTTGCTAGATGTTATGCCCGCAGGGGCCTTGGCGGTCTTGCCCGGGTTGGTGCGCTGGGCCAGTGGATGGCTGATTTATGTGTACACATTGGCGACTGCCGGTGCTTGTTATGGATGCAACCTCTTTGCACAGTCTCATACGTGTTGGTCTAGAGTTTATGAAATGCTGAACTTTTCAAATGGAAGGGAACCGAGTGACTCGGGCCTCAGGAAGAGAGGAGTGTGACATCAAAGGGCTCCTGAGTACATCAGGAGTGAACGGCTTTGCTACGATCAACAGGCCGGCGCATCCGGCGGACCTGCATGACACCACCCCCATGCATGGGCATACTGTTGCACGTCTTCATACCACAACAGCCCTGCCCTGCCGCTAATGGCACGACTTATTTGGCCATTTGACCGACCTCCAGCAGCCAGCTATGGTGCCGCTGCTTTCTTCCCATGAATGAGAGGGTGACCATACAGCCCAGCGACTCGGCACGCATCGCCACCTAACCTCCCCATCAGCGGGCGCTCTGCATAGCATCACAGCAATCACCGGGCCCCCTGCCAGGAACCCCCTACCAGGACCGGGTTTGCGCCCGGGGCCTAAGCAACCCCCTACCAGGAACCCTTGTGCAAGACTGGGAGGGTAGTGAAACCTCCAGCCCGGTGAGCTGCAGCCTTCTGCTTGCACGAGATGATCAACTGCTACTCTGCGCTGAAAGATCATTGACACTCACGCCCGGTGCCACAAGCGGCCCTGGTGCCAATCAAACACGCCCTGAACAATGAGAGCTACTACTGCATGGGCCTGGTCCCCCTTCATCCTCTTCTGAGCCGACCAGGCCACACAACCACACCCGCTAGCAATGCAGCCAGGCCTATGTTGCTACTAACAATGATAGTGGAACACAGCAGTGTGGGCTGTAAACGAACTGCAGCCACATGAGCCCATGCAGCCACTACAGCGAACACATGCTGCTCCTGCAAACCGCATGTCTGCTATATATATTGGTGGATCGCTGTTTCTCTTTCACGAGGCCAGGTGTACACCTTGGGGCAAAGCAGGCCTCCCCTACTGCACCACAGACAGGGCTTGGCCTGGAAAAAAAGGCGCCCGCCAGCGAGACCAGCCAATGAAACATACAAGCAGAACTGACTACTTGGCCGGAGCACTGTGGCAGCCGGGCCTGAAGCACTGGACGCCGTCCACAAAACAATACAGCCACAAAACAATACAGCCGTTGCCACGCTTTTGTAGACCCAACGCACGACCCCGACACACGCCCTGCTCGCCTGTGCGCTCTCATCTGCGCACAGTAGACTTCCAGTGCCCTCTGAACCGCAGAGAGAACCGACGCGATGCATGCCCAGCGATCACGTTACGAACAACGAACCGGGCTCGCGACTGTCTCCACCGCTGCAATCATTGGAGGCCCCACCCTGACGCTTCACCGCCACGCATGTGCTCAGGGCACGGCGCGCAACTAGTAGATGCCGCGGCCTAACCCCCTTCGCCGTGAACTAGATGCCGCGGCCGGTGAACGGAGTTCGCGCAGCGCAGTCCTCAAAGAGGGAGTCCGGCATCGTGGCGTAGGACATGAGGGTGCAGACGAGGGAGCTCGTGTAGTCGATGGCGGCCTCGCTCGCCTGCCACAGCCGCCGGTCGTTCGCGTACTTGTCTGTGCCGGTGCGGACGGGGCCGTCGGTCGGCGCGTTGCGCGCGTACGGTCCCGACACGAGCCCGCCGCACAGCATGCCGGGGTTCTCCTTGTCTGTGTCATAGAAGTAGGGGTAGGCCGCGTCCCGGCTGTGGACCTTGGTCGGGTAGTACCGGCCCATCCTGCATGCATGCGCGGGGATCGGGCGCTGCGTCGACGCTGTCTGCAACAGAAGCGGCTGCCGGTGCCGCCGGCCAGCTTTGCGTCACAACAACAGTCTTCCGCGCAGCCAGGGGTTAAAAAAAAGCCGCAACCGGTTGGCCGCAGTGTGTGAGCCGCGTCGCCGATTGCGGCCACAGCGCAGGAACCGCTGGACCTGACTCGGACCTGACTCGGTCGTACACCTAATGCAGTCTCGGAGGAAGCGCGGTGGCGTCAGTGCGGTCATGTTCTCAGGCTGACAGGCTGAACGTGGTCGAGACGCGTGTTGTTTGCACAAGCAACCGGCCTTGTGGGCCATTCACACGTTGGAACCCTCGCGCCGTGATTACCGTCAAGTTCTGAGCAACGGGAGCATACGCCCCCTACTAGTGTCTGTCTTCCTGGGATCGGACACGCAGGAGGGCACGTGGAGGCATCATGATGGCAATCGCAGCTCCGGCGGTGTCGCACCCGACCATGTAGGAGTAGCCATCAGGGCCCTTGGTGTTGCAAGAGTACTCCTCATTCTCACACTTGTGGTTGAAGATGTAGCCGAGCTGCCGCTGCATGAAACACGCAGCGTCCTTCCGGAAGGGGCTCTCCACCGCGTCAAACCCGAGGGTCTGGTAGATTCCGGCGGCGCACATGCCGTTCATCGTCGTCCCGAGGTTGCCCCACGGGAAGTCCAACGGGTACGTGCTGCCATCGGACGTCCTCCTGTACACGCAACGTCTGCAACTCAACATCACTGAACAAGACCAGCCCACACCACATGCGACGAGCACGCCGGCAGGTGCTTGGCTGCAGGCTGCTCCGAGCCGTGCAACGAAGCAGCCGCTGCCATCGGGATCAGGGCTGCTCTCAGAACGGAAGCCTTGCAAGGCCAAAGTGCACAGCAGCGTTCCTGGCACCCAGGGTACGTCTGCCGGGAAAACCATGTTTATTTTGGGAGCTTTCTGGGACACCAGTTGGCCCGTGGTCCCGGCTATCCGCAGATGTCAAGGTCCTTGTAGGATATGGCGAGTGAGTGTCACATTCACATTTACCAAGCACTGAGTTTTTCAGACCGGGCGCCCAACAATCCACCCAACAGTGGTCGGCTGCAAGCGGGGTACCGAAAAGCTGCCCAGGCGCCCTGAGTAGGTAGGGTGGTTGGGGGGGAATGCGGAGGGGGAGGGGAGCGCACTCGCAGAATCTGTAGAAGTTGATGGTGGAATCCCCTTCGTTGCTGCACTGGGACCACAGGGAGACGCTGGTGCGGAGGAAGCGGCGGTAGAAGTCGCGGTCGCGCGCCGCGCCGGGGACGTCCGGCTGCATCGACAGGATGACGACGCCCTGAGCGAGGATGTTGTTCCAGTTGTAGAGGAACGTCTGCTGCTCCACCGACTCGGCCCCCATCGGCCACATCATGTCGGCATCGGTGCGGTAGAGCGGCTTGCCAGTGAGCGCGTACAGCGCCGCGGAGGCCACGAAGAGAAACTCCGGCGCAAACTTCTTGTTCAAGTACAGCAGGCACGGCTGCATGCACCCCGCAGCCATCATGCACCGCTCGCGGCCATCTGCTGGGATGGAAACATGCATGCATGCATGCATGTTGACCGGCGCCCCCACGGGCCGACAGCCGTGTTGCTTGCTTCAACGAGCCACACGCATGCCATTGACGCCGTGCCCGAAAGGGCCCAGACTTGACCCATGAAACCCCCATGTTGGGTCGCACTGGTCGCCCCAAACCACCGTTCATGCACAACAGCTGGAGTGAGAGCAGAAAGCCTGGGGCGTGGGAGCAGGAGGGGCCGCACCGAGAGCACCGGGTCGCCGTCCTCCTCCAGCTCGGTGCACCCTGTCCCAACGCAGTTGTCGAGCGCGGAGCTCCGGAAGCAGATGGAGTCTCGGCCATGCTCCAGCCACATTAGCTTCGCGTACTCGTACGCCCGCGCCGCCTCCACGCCCCACTCCTGCGCGAGCGCCGCGTCAACGGCGGTGCTGTGCGTGGCGAGGACCTTGGCGGCCATCGCGAGGCCGGCGGCGGCCTGCGCGGCGACGTCGGCGGCCGGGTGCTTCATGTCGGCGATGTAGCACTTCTGGGAGTACGCCGGGGGGGCATCCCAGGAGGTGTAGGGGGTACTGCCGTAGGTGGAGGAGTCGGCGACGCCGATCAGCATGACAAAGTCGGAGTTGTCGGCTCGTGTCACGACCATCGAGTTGGACAGAGACTCCCCGATGTACCTGGACAAGCAGGCTGCTCAACGTGTGTGCCGCTCAGCGCGCGCGGCTGACACCGCCGCCACGCCGGAGCAGTGCAGATCGATGTGCATGATGCCGGAGTGGTCATCAGTCGAGTGGTCAATCATGTAGTGCGGATCGATGTGCATGATGCCAGAGTGGTCATCAGTCGAGTGGTCAATCATGTAGTGCGGATCGATGTGCATCTGCCACTCGACTGATCTGCAGCACACACGTGCGCAGGCGGCATTGAGCTGCTCCGGTCGGCCCCCGCTTGGCGATGTGCCCCCACTGTTGCGCATGCATCACCACCGCATGTGATCATGTGTTGCGCATGCATCACCACCGTAACCTCAGACTACACAAGCAGAGGCCAGGGTGACGTGCGGACGTGCTGCGGGGCACAGAGAAGATAGTGCGGGCACTGCAGCGGTCTGCTGGGCCCAAATGGGCCCGAAACGCCTGGACCCGGAACCGATGCCTCAGGATTGGTTCATCTCAGGCGGGACATGCGTCTGTGCTCGTGTCACGGGGTAGCCCGACACTCAGTCATCTAGGACGAGGCTGCAGCAGACGTGGTTGCAGACTGTCTGTGGGTGCGGCTCGCGGCAGAACCGCAAGCAGCACGTGCTGCCGGAGTGAGCACGGACGACGACACGGTGAGTCACAGCTGCGGCTGTGCTCTCTGAGGTGCACCGAAGGTCAGCGCCGGCGTGCGAGGGGCAACAGCGGCGGCAGCGCACCGCATCTGCCGCAGGAGCAGGTCCTTGAGGGTGGCTGCGGTGAAGCCGCCGGTGAGGCAGCCGGCGGGATCGCCAAACGCGTCGCCCGGCTTCATGTCGGCCAGCAGCGGCATGAACTGGAGCGCTCCGATCGCCTGCTGCGCCGCTGTAAACGCCGTCGGGCCGGTGACCAGCACCGCGTCTGCAGCCGCACGCGAGCGTCAGCCGGCCCCGCTGTGCCCTCCCGCTGGGGATGCTGTGAAATGCTGCAACAACCGCCTCAAGCTCCTGCCAACTTGCAGCGCTGCAGCCGCTCGGGCCGTGTTTCACCGTGAAGGCTGTGGCCCCGATTCGGGCGGAACGCCGAGGTTGAGGGTGTCGGGTGTTCCGGCGCGTGTGCAGCACATGCAGCGCACGGACCCATCGCCATCGCGAACAATCGATGCCAGTCAGCCACGGAGGCTGCCCGGCCACGGCAGACCCGACGCAGCCGCGCGCGCTGTGGGCTGGGTGCGCTGGCCTACGCGGCCTACGGGGCTACATGCGTGCGGCACACGCACTGGCGAGGCAGCCACCGGAACAGTCAGGGAGTCGGCATGGGCATGCAATGGTCACGGGGATGAGGGGCGCACTTCCGGCCTCGAAATACCCGGCCTTTTTGGGAAAGTTTGCCCTGGCGCGGTCCGCGGCGGGCACGGTTTTGAGAAAGTCGGAGCACACGTCGACGTAGCCGGGCTTCTTCCACTCCCAGATGTTGGGGAAGAGCGTCTTGCTGTCCGGGGCCTGAACGCCTGCCCGCTGAGCCTGCACAGCACGCCGCAACCTCACCGTGTGTGGTGGTCGCAGTCCAGACGAGACCGCCGACGCTTGGCGCGACTGCCGCCACGGCCTGTGATGTACCTGGTCACGCCTGCCTGTATGAAGGACTCCCCCCTCACACCGTAAACCAAGACCGCGAAGCGCGGCGCTGGACGACATACGGCACGGCATACGACGGGCGCTACACGCATCGGTGTCACCGACAGGTGTCGTCACACGGTAATGCCTGGAGTGC
>JAUMHO010000008.1:5250188-5289316 GCA_032360965.1 Ulva armoricana
CAGCTGGCATACAGACACATGTCGGCGCCAACGCGCGCTGTTTGCACGCGAACAACGGTGTTCGCCATGAAACATATTCATGAGGAGGTTAATAACAATTTTAAGCCACGGGTGTCAACATGGCGACACAAGCGGGCACCATTCGACTTCAGTCAAGTGCAAGTTGCACTTGGAGAAGTGCACCCCCATGTGGCATCCCCCTTAGGTTTATGTGGTGCCTGGATGATCCAGGCACCACATTAACCTAAACCCGTTCAGCATGAGGACGACAAGTGGCATCTGTAGCAATGATGGCTGTCCGATTAGGCATCGCCTCAACCCCTGGAATTTCCGGATAAGTGGGAATTGAATCCTGACAATAGCAACCGTGTGACCAGTGGTTGTCTCTCCTTGGCTTGTGGTCCCGGTTACCCGGAGGTGTCAAGGTCCTTGTAGGATGCAGCGCGCAAGCGTCACGTTGGCATGTACATGCACAGCATTTACATTTACATTTACAGCATTGCGGCGTGTGTGTTAGCATGGCGTTTGAGTTAGCCCTTGTGGCACTCGTGGCACCACCATTGCTGCAGTGTGCCCTAGATGCATGTAGGTCACAGTCTCCACAAGGGCAGCAGTGCCCGCAAATCCTGGAGCCTGGAGGTGGCTGGCCCCTGATATTTGGCATGCATTTCAGACATGAGACCTGTGTGGGTAGCGGTTTTTTTCTTCTCGCAATTGACATGAATGAGGCACACAAACTAGGCCTGGTGTAGGGGATAGCGCACCATAGCATAGCAGAGCACAGCAGAGCATGTGCCAGGATGGACTGGTGGTGGTTGCACGGGTGGGAGTGGGAGAGTTTCGGTGTGAACCTCGCACGAGGAAGCTCGGTGTGAACAGTGCGAACCGAGCCGTGAAGGCGTATAGAGTGTTACGGGCACACCACCGACACCGCGATTAACAACATCTGAATCGCGGCGGACAGCTCCATCTGGACGGCCGTCGCTGGTGTGACGGTCCCACCGTAACCATCAGCATCTGCTTAGCTGACGGAGCGCGGGAGTGCGCGCCTTGCTGTGGCTTGCGTCGCAGAGTCTGGCCGCTCTTGGCAACCACTTTCCACACGCTGCAGCAGTCACGCAGCAAGTTTGCCGCACCCAGTGCGGCAATGTCGACGTTAACAAGGGTCACCCGTCCTCTCTACATTTGCACTGCATGCGCTGCGAGCTGCTTGCAAGCCAGGGCGGCGGTGATGATGCCGCGATGAGTCTCCGGACGGCCTGCAGAGCTGTCCATGTCCACATGTGCACCTACAGGCACTTGAATTGTGTGACCCTCGGTTTCGAAGGTACACATGTTGCAATGTTGATTCATCACCTAAATGTAGCATGTACAGCTACAGCGACGTGCACCCGCAGCGCTGCGTTACACGGACATGGCGTAATGAGGCTTGATGCAATGAGGCAAACGCAGCGGCATGCCTTTGCATCATTGCATCAAGAGGTGAACGCGCAGGCTAACGCAAGCAAAACAGCAGAAGAAGCATGATCTCCGAAGCAGCCCAGACATCACTCCCAAAACCCCCCCGCTGTCCTGACCGCTATACAAAATATACATGCATGCCTCTGACCCAGTTAACCCAACCGCTAGACGTGCACCGGGTCCGCAGCCGTGCACGTGCACACATCATTCAGGGGTCCATCCAGCCCGTCCCGGTTCCCAAAGCAGGTTTGCGCGCGAGTGTACGCATGTCTGCAATCAGTCAGCAATTTCAAGATCGCCAGCGTCACGCGATGGCATGGCCATCATCACGGCTTCGGGGTGCGTACATGCATGTGGCCTTTGCGCATGAACAAAGCCTTCTGTGAAAAATGGTGCAATGTCTGGACATGTGCACGTGCGGCCTTGACGTTCACAGACAGCGTTCGCGCCGTGTGTGAACAGGCCTTCGCAGAGCACCCCCAATATGTGAGCTTGCGCTGCTGCCTATGGAGTGAGACGTGCAGGCCAGGGTGGGACCAGATGCAGTACTTGTTCGGGCACACTAGTGGAACCTGCAGCTGGTGGATACTTACATACTGTGTGGATCATTTCCGTGTAAAATACCGTGTGGATGCTCATTGAAGTGTGTGGATACTTGCATACTGTGTGTATCCTGCAGCTGATATGTACTCAAGCCATGTGCAGTACTAGTGTCCACCATCCATGAAGACCTGCAAGTGTTGGCCACCTCCGGATGCCAATGGGTGATGTCCGGGTCTGTTTGAGCTTTAGACTTTGAGGAGACAGTAGTTCGAGCAAGTTTACCCCTGCTGTCACTGACGGTAGCGTCAGCTGAAGCTTGTGGATGAAGCTTGTGGATGCGCAAGCTTGCGTTCTCCTTAAGGAGAAGAATGCACACCAGCTGGAGTGAGCCATGCAACTGCACGCGCACGGTCACCCCGCGTCGAACAGTGAGTGGTGGAGCTGGTCACATTGGTGTGGTTGCTGTCACAGGCTGCACCTGGGCACAGTGGGCAGCGCAAATCGCGACCACTCGCTGGTCATGCCCATCAGGCACGCGCCAGGGCGTAGCGGACAGCCGATGGCTTGAAGGCGTTGCTGCTCAGCCTCACAGAGCGCAATCCGCGTCTTAGACGCAATATTGTGCGCAGTGGCCAGGCAAACATCTGAACTCGTGACAACGGATCGCGAGGCACCAGCGTCACGAAGGGCATGTGCCTTGAGCCGCACAGAACGACAGCTTGAGCGCTAGTGCTCGGCTGCAGCGCTCAGAAACGTTAATTAGGAGTTCACTGTGGTATCGCCGTGTTGAGATCCAAGGTACGAGCTTTTCAGGCGTGGTCGCGATCCGCTTGCGCGCACAGAAGTCATGCGCATGATGGCGAAACTAACCACTCATCTGACGCCGTGCCGGCAACAGCCATCGTATCTCCATCATTGGACAAATTTCAACGACTTCTTGCATCCGAGTGAAGGCAGTTGCGCATGCGTCAGCCTGATAGCCCAGCTGCACGCGTGTCCACTGGGACGCCTCCTCACTAGTACTTGCAACGTCAAGGGCCGCTCCACTACGGTCAGGCTTGCCCACCAGCAAAGCCCGCCGGCGGGCTGAAGCAGCGTACATCATCTCTACCAGCACGAGGAACACATGGCTATTCCGAACCTTCCACGACGATTTTCAAGACAACAGCAGCGATAGCCGGGAGAGGTCTTTGACTGGACTGGATCTACCTGCAGACAGCCTGGCACACAACAAGGCCATGCTGCGAGTCCGAGAAATACCACACGCACATGGAAACGTTGTAATGCCCCTGTTGAGGGAGGACCTTGAGCCTGGGCTGGTTCACAAGGTCATGCCTGACCCCAACCACTGGACCAACCACAGTGCCCCAATTGTAGCAGTTGCACACACTGACACACTGCAGAAGCCTGGGATCCCGTACCCTCTAGAATCCTGCATGCAAGCGCCTCTGTCGCCCAACAAGCATGTCACGGATAATCATCCATGACAGCAAAGGCGTGCACACGGCACCCCCCTCTCTGGAGAGCCCATGTGCAGCAAGAGATGGTAAATGCAAATGTGACACTTACGCAAACGGAGGGAAAGTTTACCCCGGCAGGTTGGGTGTGGCAGGCAGGCCTCCTTGTCACACAGTCAGTAGTGCATGTAGCAATTGACACAAAATTTTGAATGTGTTACAGAATCATTGCGACATCTCGTCATCTCTTGCAATCTGGTGTTGCATTTGCTTGCACTGGGATGGATTGCATATCGCACGGCTCGTGTAGACAGGATCAGAATTATGAAGGGACATGTTTGCATCACAGCTGCAGCCTCCCGTTCGGTGCTTGTCACCATCGCAACGCTGCCCCACCCGTGGACACTGCTGGGCGCGCACTGCCGACGTCATTGACTGCAGACGCATTCCACGTTGTGTCTTCGCCAGATCGACGTATTATGAGTGCATCACTCTAGCTATAGCACAGACCCGGTTCAGGCTGCAACAAAGCATAGACCAGCACCACCACCTCAGCCCTCACGCCTCCTGCGCAACATACACCCGATCGAGACGGCCAGATCGCAGCCTGCAACGATCAGTCATCACTCCATGCCGCGGATCATCCAACGAGCCATTGCATGAGCACAGCACCGCTGCCAGGGCACGTCTGTCAGTAACTCAAGCATCAGAAACAACAAGCATTGTCTGCCTTCCTCGAGGCCGCCCAAAATCGCCTGCACACGGCAGACCTATGGCCAGAGGCTGGCAGTGCCGCCATGAGGTGGCCGGTGGCATCGCGACACCCAGGGCAGGTACATAAGCGATGCACACACCCCCGGACCGGACTCCACCACTCGCAAGCAAACAACACCACGGAAGGTACGCATGCACATATAGAAACCAACGGCACAGGCATAGTTATTGTCTTTGTCACACTACCGCAGCCTGACACCAGCCGCATGATCGGCCTCTCCATTCCGACACCACGTACTCAAACCACCCCACCTTCCCATCTCACCTGCAGGCAGCACCCTCACCCTGAGCACGTCTAGACGTGGCCTCAGCATCGGTTGCGGTGTCCCACACCGCCCCAGTGCATAATGAGTGGCCAACCGCAGTGAGCGCAACTAGATGCCGCGGCCTAACCCCCTTCGCCGTGAACTAAATGCCGCGGCCGGTGAAGGGGGTGCGGGCGGGGCAGCCGTCGAAGAGGGAGTCCGGCATCGTGGCGTACGACATGAGGGTGCACACGAGGGAGCTCGTGTAGTCGATGGCAGCCTCGCTCGCCTCCCACCGCCGCCGGTTGTTCTCATACAGGTCCGTCCCCTCCCGCACCGGGCCGTCCATCTCGGCCGGGTTCTCGTACGGCCCCGACACGAGCCCGCCGCAGAGCGTGTGCAGGTCCTCCGGCCCGTTGTTCCGGAAGTTCGGGAAGGACGTGTCCCGGCCGTGGATCTTGGTTGGGAAGTACCGGCCGATCCTGCAGACGCGCGCATGCATGAGAGGGGTGGGATGTGCTCCGCCTGGAGGTTGCCACTGTGCATGTCTGGCAAACTCAACAAGGTCACCCTGAGGCTGAGATCGATGCTAGGCGGAGCGGCATGCAGGGGAGAATGTCCGCAGCGCACCCGGCCATGTACGAAAAGCCGTCAGGGCCGTCGGTGTTGCACGACGACCCCTCCGTCGAGCACTTGTGGTTGAAGATGTAGCCGAGCTGCCGCTGCATGAAACACGCAGCGTCCTTGCGCGCCTTGCTGTTCACCGGGTCAAACCCGAGGGTCTGGTAGATTCCGGCGGCACACATGCCGTTCATCGTCGTCCCGAGGTTGCCCCACGGGAAGTCCAACGGGTACGCGCTGCCACCTGGCGTCCGCCTGTACCACCACGTCACCCTCAGCACGCGCACCCACCACATGCCGCCACTGGTGTCTGCTCTGAAAGTGCACCCACCACGCTGTGCTGTCGCAGCCGACCGCATCACTGCAACATGCATGTCCACCGTGCTGCCAGTGCTGTGTGGCGACATGTGAAGCGATGGTTCTGAGTGACACCCGGCAGTGCACCGATGAAAGCGATCTGCAAGTGGTCGCAATCGGTCCAAGATCTTCATGACGCGCATGCAAGATACTACTGCAAGACTGTAGGAAACTACTGTTTGCAGGATACAACGGAACCCCTTTCAACCCTCAACCTGTGTAGAGCAGCACGGCCGTGGCCGTTGCCTCGTGACGTGTCGTGCCTCGCCCGTGCTGTGTTGCCGTGACTAGAGTTGGGCAGATTGCGCGTCCGGGTCGAGGAGAGCGCACTCGCAGAATCTGTAGTTGTTGATGGTGGACTCCCCTTCGTTGCTGCACTGGGACCACAGGGAGACGCTGGTGCGGAGGAAGCGGCGGTAGAAGTCGCGGTCGCGCGCCGCGCCGGGGACGTCCGGCTGCATGGACAGAATCACGACGCCCTGGATGAGCACGTTGTTCCAGTTGTAGAGGAACGTCTGCTGCTCCACCGACTGCGGCCCCGTCGGCCACATCCTGTCGGCGTCGGCGCGGTAGGCTGCGTTGCCGGTGAGCGCGTAGAGGGAGGCCGCCGCGAGGAACAGGAACTCCGGAGCATCCTTCTCATTACGGTACAGCGTGCACACCTGCACCGGTTTGCAGCTGGATGACGCGTGGCGTCCTGCTGAGGGGGATGGCACCATATGACAACACAGCATCGACTGTGGAGACTGCGGTGAACGAAGGCGGAGGCGGCGGAAGAGACGGAGGGCAGTTGGCGCGCGCACGCCTCGCCATGGCTCGGTGGGCAGTCTCCTGCCGCGCGGCGCAGGTAGCCGTGCAAGTGCCCCACCGGGAAGCCACAAGCGCACTCACCTCGGGGTTTGGTGGAGCACGGTGGCGACACGCATGCAACCATGCATGCAGACACCTGAGACACGGGGCCACACGCATGAAGACACGCATGCATGCAGTGGGAGGCCCGCATGCCGTGGTGGCGACGCACCGAGCGCACAGGGTCTCCGTCAGGCTCGAAGTTCGTGCACCCTGACCCGACGCAGTTGTTCACGGCCGCACTCCGGAAGCAGATCGCCTCGCTGCCATGGATGTCGTACATCAGCATCGCATACTTGTACGCCCGCACAGCCTCCATCTCGTACACCTTGGCGTTGCGGTTGTCGGCGGCATTGCCATACTTTGCGAGGACCTTGGCGGCCATCGCGAGGCCGGAGGCGGCCTGAGCGGCGACGTCGGCGGCCGGGTGGTCCATGTCGGCGGCGTAGCACTTCTCCTGGTAGGCCGGGGGGGCATCCCACGACCGGTACGGGGTGCCCCCGTAGGTGGTGGAGTCGGCGACCCCGACCAGAATCGCAAAGTTGGAGTTGTCGGCGGTCGTCAAGACCATGGAGTTGGACAGGGTTGCGCCGAGGTACCTGCATCATTCACAAATGGTGAGAGACTAGGATGAGTTTCTGGGGCTGTGTTGCCTAGACTAGACCCAACAAGTCCGGACCTCTTTGCTGCTGGACCTCCAGCTCGACACACTGCGCCTCCGTTGGTGGGACGTCGGCAATCTCAGTGGGTGGGAAACGTCTGACTCCTGTGGGACAGGGCTACTCTGGGAGTGCCACACGCACTGGGTGACAGCCTCTGTTGCTCCAGTCACACGGAGAGCCGTCATTCGGAGAATCTAGGATAGTGTGTCAAAGACTGTGCCCAACAAGCGGTGTGGCTTTTGCAGAGGATAGCGTGTGCAATGCAGCAGTACCAGACCTGGACACGTTGACGCTGGCGTGCCGCGGGTGCTGACAGCACAACAGCGAACCGGGACTGTCACCCACGGAATCCAAAGACCTGGGAATGTTTGGACAGTTTCGGGGAAACTCGCCGATGTGTGGGCAATCCCAAAATTGAGAAATCCCAAAAAAGCCCACCAAAAAAACGCGGGTTGAAACCGGGGCCCAGGCCGAAAACGGAAATCAGGGTTTTGAGGTACGAGGGAGAGTCACTCCTACCGGAGAGTCACTGCAGCCGGATCGGGGCCCCGTGTGAGGTGTCGCGCGACGCGACGGATCCGGAGGACAGCACCGCATCGTGCGCGCACCTGAGTGTGCTACCGGCAATGGATGCGAAACCGTTGCGCTGAAGCTCAGCAACTGCGGCGGTGCACATCATCTGTTGAGCCGCACGGGGCCCGCCGTGCATCGGGGACACGATACCATCGCGACTCCGAAACCGTGGCACGACTCTCCTGGCCTTCAACTGATCCATACTTGAGGACCCCACACACAGGACATGCCGGCATCGCACCGAATCTGGCGCATCAGAAGGTCCTGGAAGCTGGTGGTGGTGTACCCCCCCGACAAGCAGCCGGCGGGGTCGCCAAAAGCGTCACCGGCGGTCATGCCGCCAAGCAGCGGGAAGAACTGAAGCAGTCCGATCGCCTGCTGCGTCGCCACGAACGCCGTCGGCGCAGTCACCAGCACCGCATCTGCACACACCCGCCGCTCGGGCATTACCGTTTGGTCGGTTCGCAGACGTTCCGGAGCCCACGAGCCCCACCCGGCGAGACTGCAGCTGGGAACGCGCGCTGGTCGCCTGCGCGCAGATGGTGCTGGCTATGCCCCACAGAGGTGGGCGGGTGCGGGGCAGGTGGGAGGCGTACTGGTGCAGCATGGGGACGTGCCACTGCTCGCCTGCGCGCAGATGGTGCCGGCTATGCCCCACAGAGGTGGGCGGGTGCGGGGAAGGTGGGAGGCGCACTGCCGGCTTCAAAGTATCCCGGGATGTTGGGGAAGTCGACGCTCTTCCGGTCCTTGGGAGGCAGCGACTTGAGAAAGTCGGTGCAGATGTTGGTGTAGCCCTCCGTTTTCCACTTCCACACCTCAGGGAACAGCCCGGCGCTGTCCGGAGGCCTGAAGCCCGCCCTCTGCGCCTGCACCCCAACCCTTGCGTTCCACAAGTACGCGTTCGTGCAGCCGATGGCTACGCCACACACCTCAGCAACCATGAGGTGCTGCTGTGTTTGTGCCATTGCGGGGAGGGTGGTGATGTGCGGTGCGCGGGCATGGTCGCGCGACCGCCATGCATGCGGCCGTGCCTCCTGTCACCCTGGGACGTGCGAAGAGATACTTCTGGGGACCTGTGCATGTGCAGACTGGAGCGGGGGCTGTCGGACGGGGGTCTTGACAGGCGCACTTCTGCAGCTGCGAAGAGCGCGGCACCAGCTCCGCCCCGAGCTGCCGACAGGTGTTACTGACAAGTGTGACTGGCGCTCGTACAACGCGATGCTGCTTGCCGAAGCAGTCGCGGTAGCAGAGGTGTGTCAGGGTATGCACTGGGCGACATCACAATGGTGGGGCGCAGGGCTACCGAGACGACGCTGATTCCGGAGTACAGGTATGTGACCCGACATCGTTCCGCTAGAGGTCCAGGTCGGGTTCATGATGCGCTGCCGCCTGGTGGACGCGTGGGTACCGGTGGCTGTGTGGACTGGCCCACATGCGTGCGAGGGGGGGGGGGGGGGGGCGTGCCTCGTAGAAGGCAGCGTTGATTCCAATGGCGTGCTCTGCCAGTTTCACTCGCTGTGACTTTGTTGACGCTTGAACGAGGCAGCCGCTGAGAAGGTGCATGGCAGCTGCCGTGAGCACCCACGCCATTCGTAATGCCGCCATCGCCCTGGCTTTCGGCTGAGAGCGTGCGGTGCGCTTCTGCTGTGGCTTGGGGGGCCTGGTTACGGCAGCAGCGGCTGCCGCCTGGATCCACTTGGGAGAAGATGGGCAGGGTGCCTAAACCGTCCGGAAACCCTACAGCCGAAACGGTCAGCATTTTGGCGGGAACGTCTGAAGGGTGGGTGTCACGTAGCTGTGCAGCTTCAGGCGTCGCCAGGGACGTACGGTTCGCGCTGTTTCTGAGGGCAGTACCCTAAGGTGTGGTGTAGGGTTGTGCCCTAAGAACACACGGGCACCATGCAACACACGGCCCCAAGACATCATTTTTTGGATATGCGAGGTCGGCTTTGTTGGGCACCGACTGTAACACAGGTCACGTGCTCTGCGTTCAAGCGGCGTTGCTCTCACATGCGCTGCATACCGCGGCCGGTATTGTGCGATCGATGCAGTGTTTGGCCTTGGCGGGGGGGAGGGGGGTTTGGCCGAGCGGGGAGCATTCTGTTTCTGGCATCAGCTCTGCCTGATCGCGCAACATCCGCCGCCACCTCAGGCAAAGTGAGAGGGACACTTGTCAAATATCAGGATTGAATAGCTGTGTATGTGTGATTAGCTGTGTCTCATATCCAGTCCATGTCTGTGCAACATCCGCCGGCATCCATGTTGTGTACAGGTCCTACTACCACGCAATAGTAACACTGCTAACCGAGAGGAGGACAAGGGAGGACTTGTTGCTTGTAGCCTATAGCTAGGCTCAGCTGTGCATACGCTGCCTGGGGGTATTTGACCGAGCCCACAGACTGCGGCCCAAGTCGCAGCTGTTGCAGGTGGCGTGCGTGGCACACGCGTAGTGCCCCACAGACGGGCGGCGCCGTGACGGCTGCTCTCCAGCGCTGATGTTGGAGAGTGAGAGAAGCAAGTCTGTAAGCACTGGGAACAGTACCATGGTACGAGTCGAACTGTGTCATCAGCAAAGGTGATATAATCATGAGACCATGTCGAATACTGTGTGAACATGCGAGTGGAACCGGCCCCTCGGTTTCCAGCTATTCCGCTGCCATCGATGGATGCCTCGCCCGTTCGCTGGTCTCTGGCTGAACGGTGCTCACGGCGGTGCGCATGCATATACTGATATAGGAATGCATGAACCATCTGCTTTACGTAGACACATGCTACAGCCGCGTCAACCCGTCAGACGTGACTGGTACTCTGACGTACTAGTTCTCACACGACCGAAGGTATAGGGGGAATATTTCACGGCGGAGAGTAGCTTTACAAAATTTTCTGGTTCGGTGAAAAACATGGTACCTCGACACCAGTACCGGCAGTGCCCGTGCATGAAAATTGTAAGGCGCACGGGGACAGGAGCGGCGAGATACCGTTACGGCACTGGGACGCTGTGACCGCGAAAGGGTTCCATGCTGTCTCCTTCCGAACTGACCGCAGGGCACTTCGGCGAGATCTGGCCGATGCGGTCTGCCACTCGCTGCGCACGATAGCCCATCCATGAATACAGTTCACTTTTCTGCGCAGGACATCATGCGTGCAGGTCCCTGGGATCGATTGCCGAGCACACGTATAGTACAGTCCCCGCTATTATTGCTGTCAATCGATCGAAGCGCCTGCGTCGAGGCGCACGCGTCATAGTTTAGCCGAAGCTTGCGCAACCGTGTAAGCGCGGTTGTGCGCGCTAGATAACGGTGCACCTAATCCCGGAGCGGATCGCCGTGTTCCATTTATACGTGTAGGGAGACGCAGGGTACTGATATGTTGCCATTTTGGATGAGATGGGCGCTCGCGGAGTTTTATCCTACGACGTGCAAGAGGAGATGTATCCTGGGATGCATATGACGTAGCTTCAGACACACGTGCGCCAGCGTGGACCCGGGAGCCGGCCGTGAGCTTGTTTGGACAGACTTCACATCTCGAGCTCGAGGTACGTATAACTCGAGGTACGTCTACGTATGCTGTTGCGCCCCCGACGTGCGCGTTCCTGCCGCGAAGGAAGCACCAGTCAATGGAATCTCCGCATCTACTTTCGGTTATCCTTTTTTTGCGATGGAATAAGCAAACACGGCGTGAAACGGTCACTGGCTCAGCCCATGGCCGAAAACCCTCCATGCATGAAGCAGCCGAAACGCCACATGCATGTAAGAGAGCAACTGCATGCGATCGCTTAAAAACAACGAGCACCGCATCGATGAGCACGTGTACAAGAATCCCGAATCAGGCATACTCATCTAGGTTCGAAGGACGCCATGAAATCCATGGAAGCCATCTCCATGTGATGTCCATGACATGCGAAGGCAGCTGTAGGGCCTAGGACTATGCTCCCAACCACCCCAGACTCAGCACAGAGTATTTCCGTCACAGAAAGACATGTAACCTCATGGTGTGCTGACATGCATCAGTGCTCTCAGCAACATGTGCCTGGACTTAGGAATGGCACCACTAGCTTTCAAACATAGCTGGAGGAGCCAAAACCAGGGCAATTTCAAGGGCACAGGTATCACGCACAGGAGGGCTTGCTGATGTTGATACCTTGTCAATCCGGTAGCAGCGTCCAGACAGTAGAAGTGTCAAGTTTGCAATATCAGTTGCGGGTCTTGCACAAGGGGCTGGCATATCACTGTGTGGTCCTACAGGCTGCGGTGGGTGTGTCAGGTGTAACAACACAGCATATGGCTGGCGCTGAGCCTACTAGCGTGCCCAATGTCCGCCTAGCTGAACGCAGCGGAGCTGTAGCAGGATCAGGCGGACCGTGGCCATGAGTGCGATAGGCATTGTGTTTCCGAGAAAGCGGTCAACTTCTCGAAGCGGCCCAAGGCATTCGAGCGCATGCGCGACAAGCAGCGCGATGAGTCATGACCGACGACTTGATAATCGAATGGGTGGTTCACGCAGGATTCGGAAACAGGCCAAAATATGTTGTCATGCGTCACTGTTAATGCATGCGCGCTTTCCGATGACAGTTTGACCGTCAGCTCTCGGTATGGGCATCGCAGCATCACACTTTGTTTAAGAACAAGCCAGGTAAGACGAGCGTTCAACAGAGATCTGGTATGTGTATGTGTTGCAAATCCGCAAACGTCGATATGTCTGCGGCCAAGAGGGTATAAGGAGATGTGTGCAAGTATGCACGCGTTTAAGCATGATGTGACAGATGGCCCAAATGCATGTGAAAATTGCGTGCCGGTTCAGGGCTGCGATGCACTGCTGCTGTGGATGTCGGACCCCATCGGCGCTGAAACGCCGACACATCCCGCGACCTTTGCAAGTCCGTGCCAACGACAGATTCTTTTAGTCGTTGCTCACAGCTTACTAAGGCAGCAGAGCTACCGTGTTCAGGGCGTGACAGCACGCGCGTCGCGCACATGCGGAGTCATGTGAAAGATGCCTCGGGTTCGTGGACAAATAATTGCTGTAGATCTGCTTCCCCGGTGCTGATCAGGCGGTGTTTCCTTGATCGACATGTCCAGACTTTGCAGACCAGTTTGAGAGACAGGACGATTGAGAGCGTTCTGAACGCTGAAGTACTATCGTTTTTGCGAAGGCGTGCGAGAGAGCATGCCATGTGCACTGCAGCGGCAATCCTGACTTCAGTCGACTGAAGCGGTGCCCACGGGCATGCGAGCCTTTGACCCGCCAGTGTCCGGGAAACCTTGGCAGGAAATGTGATCAATGACATCGTCTGGAGTTGTGTCATTTCAGGCGCGCCCGGTTCCAATATCACCGTTCACGCTGCAGCTGGCTCCATCTGCCAGACTGTAACACCCGCCTGAGCGACACGCCTACCAAGTCGTCTAAGTTCTTGGCGCGTGAGGTATTCGAGTCCAGATTGTGTGCCTGTTCAAAGCGTGGATGTACACGCACATTTCGGTCTCCTGTGGATCCCTTGTCAACCATCGTCTGCGACGACGGTTTGCTCGCTCGTCAACTGGCTCCGAAACCATGACGCTGGCCAGACAACTGCTGAAAGTGTGGCTGCCCATGTAATGTATGGCTTGTGTACGTGTCTAGAACTCGGGTGGTCGATCGTCCTGCGAAATGTGTACAGTTGCTGTCAACTTTGGCGACACAGCGTGCACCAGAAGTGCATCGGCTGTCGCGAAAGGTATGTATTTATATTTCACCAACTGCAGACCATGTTTTTGGAACTGCACAGCTTGCGTAACAAGATGGCTGGGTGTTCCGGCCTCGTTCACCCATGAAAGCAACCGCTTGACCGTACGCTAGCTACTGTGAATGCAACGCGGGAGAGCTAACGATCCTACAGTGTCTGAAGATGTGTCTTGACCTTGCCAGCCAGCCCGCTCCCAAATTGCCACGAGGTAATGGTTCCGCAGTGCTTGGCCACGACCGGTGCAAGCAGCCCTGAGGCTACCATGGCTCGTAGCAGATTGTGTGACAAACAGGTACCAACCCCCGCTGCAGCGACAGTTCTGATGCAAGCTCCAGTACCAGCCAGGTGTACCGCTTCAGCTTGCCTGCACCAGCTCAGTGTCTACCAGTGTTTCACAACCACACCAGGACACCAGCAATAACATGTCACGAATCGGTGGCACAGAATCATACAGCGTGGTTACACCTCGCACGTCATGTGTGCCTGGCGGCCGTCATCACGAGCCAGTAGACCTTCTTAAGCAGACATACCCCACCAGCCCAATGTACCACGACACACACACACACACAGTCTTATTCCACATGCCACCAAAACCGCCACCGCACCAGAAGCTGGTGACGGCCGCACATCCCATCTCGCACTCAGTCCAGATCATCGTAGCTACACATGCATGCTTCCAAAACTTGTCTAATTTATGAAACACGTTGCCATTAGCCCTGGCCAGTGCCTGTGTCCCGCCTGGGTCAGCATACGTCTGAAGATGGCACTGCAGTCATGCGAAATGTAAAATGTAAATGTGACACTTACTCGCCATATCCTACAAGGACTTTGACATCTCCGGATAACCGGGACCACGGGCCAAGGGGGTAAACCACCTGGAAATGCGAAAGGTCCGCTGTGTATACAGGCTGCCAACCATGCCTGAAACAACCGTCCATGCGGCCATGCACTCTCTTCCCCACGCTGCATCAACCCAGACCCAGACGCTGCACCAACCCAGGCAACGGCACTGGGCGCACAACAACGCATCTGTTCAACGGCAGCCAGGCCACCTCCGCCACTCACCGCCATCGCGGCTCCAAGCATGCCGGCACGGCAGAAACGGCCGCATCCAGGAGGTCTGCGCGACTGTTGAACGAGTCACGCAGTAGTGGCAAGGGTTGCGCGCGCCTGCATGCGACCCATGCACGCTGCTGGCAGCCGTCCGCCGGCGCACATGCATGCGTTCGTTGCAAGCGGCCGGTGAACGTCCCTACACGCCGCGGCCGGTGAACGGCGTCCGCGCGGTGCAGCCTTGGAACATAGAGTCCGGCGTCATGGCGTAGGACATGAGGGTGCACACGAGGGAGCTCGTGTAGTCGATGGCGGCCTCGCTCGCCTGCCACCGCAGCCGGTTGTTCTCGTACAGGTCCGTCCCGTCGAGCACCGGCCCGTCCATCGCGGCCGTGTTCTCGTACGGCCCAGACACGAGCGCGCCGCAGAGCAAGTTCGTGTCGGGGACATCGTTGTTGTAGAAGTTTGGCACCGCCGCATCCCGGCTGTGGATCTTGGTTGGGTAGTACCGGCCGATCCTGCAATCAAGCGCACGTGCATCGCAGCGGCCAGATGCGAGTGGCGCATCACAGCGCGCGCCGGTGTTGGACGACCCCGCCGTGTGGAGGCGGGGACGCTGGTGCGGGTGGGGAAAACACCCACAACGTTTTGGGCTGGAGTCAGGCGCCCACGCGCAGT
Source organism: Ulva armoricana (assembly GCA_032360965.1). Lineage (NCBI taxonomy): Eukaryota > Viridiplantae > Chlorophyta > Ulvophyceae > Ulvales > Ulvaceae > Ulva > Ulva armoricana. The sequence continues at coordinate 5,265,184 of JAUMHO010000008.1, forward strand.
ACACATGGAGGCGCAGCACGCAGCACGCATCGCGCTGCGGTCCGCACAGGGTCCCAGCGTGGGAGACTGTATGATGCATGCAGGCAGCGACCAGACGCCATCCTCTACACCCACATAGCGGTGCAGCAACGCATGCATGTGCGCCCCGTCTAGAGGAATGGTCACACACTTCACACGGCTCAGCCCTGACAGAGGCCGTACACTCTGCCAACAGCATGCGGCGTTCCTCATGCGAGGTGCAGAGCACATGACCTACTGGCGATCGCAGACAGGCAGGTACACAGAGTCGGCAGCGGCTGGTGGCCGTCCGCAGCGCACCCGGCCATGTAGGAGAAGCCGTCCGGGCCCTGTGTGTTGCACGACGACCCCTCCGTTGTGCACTTGTGGTTGAAGATGTAGCCGAGCTGCCGCTGCATGAAACACGCAGCGTCCTTGCGCGCCTTGCTGTTCACCGGGTCAAACCCGAGGGTCTGGTAGATTCCGGCGGCGCACATGCTGTTCATCGTCGTCCCGAGGTTGCCCCACGGGAAGTCCAACGGGTACGCGCTGCCACCTGGCGTCCGCCTGCACCGGAACACACGACTCACGCGCCCTCACATGCGCATGCTGCCACCGCAGTCCCAGATATTCTCCCATTTAATGGTTGCCAGTCCCAATCAATCGCAACTCGGTCACCTCCAGTGGATGTACGGATGGAGGCACTCACTAGCTACAGAGTACATTAGTGCCGGTCGGTCAGCACTTGCGGGGTGCCCCGAAACAATACCCAACAATACCCAACAATACCCCGAAACAATACCCAACAAATCAGGTTCCTGCTGTGCGGACCGAGTACTACAGTGCGTCCACGGTGAGTTACAGTTCTGTGGCGTGCATACGGCACGACACGACAGCGCCAGAGGTGCAGGCATGCGGAGACGGAGGCCGCACTCGCAGTACTTTTTGTTCTTCAGCTTGAACTCTCCGTCGTTGCTGCACTGCGACCACATGTCGACGCTGGTGCGGAGGTAGCCTCGGTAGAAGTCGCGGTCGCGCATGGCGCCGGGGAGGTCGGGCGCGATTGACAGGAGGACGAGGCCCTGGGTGATGATATTGTTCCAGTTGTAGAGGAAGATGTTGTACTGGGGGGACGCGGGCCAGTTCATGTCGGCGTCAGCGTGGTACGCCGGGTCGCCGGTGAGCAAGTAGAGAGCGGCGGCCCCAAGGAACAGCGAGTCGGGGGCGTCCTTGGTGTTGCGGTAGAGGCCACACGTCTGCAGCACGGAGGCGGTGTCAGAGTGGACATGCATGGACCTCAGGCAGCAGCCAGCGGTTCCGTGGTAGAGGACGTCCGTTTGGTTGGATATAACTCTGGCCGCAGGCGACCAGAAAGTCGGCCCCGACCGACCAGTGCTCACATGTGGCTGTTTCGAGCAGATGAATCATGTGGGCACCCGGCGCTGCACCCACTGCTGCGCGATGCGTGATGCTCGTCTGGATGGAATCGACATATGAGGCTGTTTGATCGCGCAAGGGGACCCTGCATCGCTCCGGAATGTTTCGGAGGCTCACGACCTCTCCACCCGAGTCGGGCGTAATCCGTGGACAGCAACTACTGCAGATCAAGTGGGGAGAAGTGACCCAGTACATATGGCTACCTCTGGACAGCAGCCACACCCGCCACCGCCCTCCCCTGCTCAAACCCCCGGCGCCCTCTGACCACTCCAGGCCACCCTAGCCACCCTCACCCGCTGCATGCTGTTCCAGTCCGCTCACAGCCCTCCCTGCGATCAGCGGTGCCGCGTCCCCCACCGGTGCCGCCCGTGCGGTTGTGGGCCTGCTACGATCGTGCCTGCTGATGCGTTTCCCCCTTTGGCAATGCCGCTGCTCCATTCTCGGTGCAGCAGAAGTAGCATTTGGCTACCATGAAAGGCTGCCGCCCTCCGCAGTGCCCGGTGACTCGATGCGGCTCCACTGATCGATCAGTGTTGGCTCAGGCCGTCTGGACAGAGACGCGATGCGGCTCTACTGATCGAGCGAACACAGGCAGAGGAGAGGAGGCTCACCGGGTTCACAGGCTCACCATTGTCCCTGATTGTTGTGCAGCCACTCCCGATGCAGTTGCCGAGCGCAGCGCTCCGGAAGCAGATCGCGTTGGTGCCGTGCCGCTCATGCATCAGCTTTGCATACGCAAACGCCCGCACAGCCTCGATGCTGTACATCCGCGAGCGGCGCCTGTCCGCGGCGGTGCCATGCTCCGTCAGCGCCTTGGCGGCCATCGCGAGGCCGGCGGCGGCCTGTGCGGCGATGTCGGCGGCCGGGTGGTCCATGTCGGCGACGTAGCACTTCTCCGAGTAGTCAGGGGGCGAGTCCCAGGAGGTGAATGGGATAGCGCCGTAGGTAGAGGAGTCGGAGACGCCCACAAGCATCGTGAACTCGGTGTTGTCTGCGCTGGTGACCACCATCGAGTTTGACAGCGTCGCGGCGAGATACCTGCACACGGCTCGGATATCTCGCAGTCGATGGTCCGGGGCAAGCCCCCAACGTGTGATCAGTTTCCCGGCTGTGAGGCCAGAACAGTATCACCGACCTGCGGCGCTCGATAGCAAGCAGCAGAAGCGGCTCGGCACAAGGACAGGCGAACCGAACACTGGCGTGGCTCCATGCGGCTCCTCAGCTTTTGGCCTCCTGCTGACCCATGCTGGCGGCAGGTGCATGTGCCATGTGCATGACTGCGGTAAAGTTGCCCCTCCCTGGGTCAGACGGAGGCGGGAGACGAGCACACCAGCGGGTGTGTACAGCCTTCATACTGACTGTGTCTGCCTGACACAAACCCGAAACACACCCGATTCGTCAGGAACAGGGCGCGCGTACGAGTTCCGTGGATCTGGCCACAATGCATGCAGGCCACAATGCATGCAGAGAGACGGAGGAGCCTCGCACCGCAGCTGCCGCAGGACGAGGTCCTTGAGGGAGGCAGTCGTGAAACCCCCCTTGAGGCAGCCGGCGGGGTCGCCGAACGCGTCACCAGGTTTCATCGACTCCAGCAAAGGCAAGTACTGCAGCACTCCGATGGCCTGCTGCACCGTCACGAACGCCGTCGGCGCCGTCACGAGCACCGCATCTGCACACACGCGCGCGGATGCAGGCAGACGCCGACACGGCAGGAGGGGGGCGTCCGGGCGAGGGGGGCGTCCGGGCGTGCGCAAGCGACCAGTGGGCCTCAGTTTCGTGCCCGATATAACGAGTATCGGATGATGCTATTGCTTGTGGTACGTGACGGCGGCAGTGAGCGCAGACCGTGATGCTCGCATGCACGAGCGGCCGAGATCTGCGGCCTGTACCCCGCACGGCCTGTGCGGGGGGCGATGTTGTGCGGGGGGAACAACAGGCACGCGCACGAGAACACCAATGGCCTTTGGTTGCGGAAGGCATGGCAGGTGTGGCCGGGGCGAGTGTTACGCGTAGCAGACATTCCCAAGCCATCAGACATGCTGTTCCGGGGTGAAGCTTCAGCTGTGTACCCCAACAAATGGTCGCGGACAGTGAACAGTGGTCAGGGTCGTACTGCCAGCCTCAAAGTAGCCGGGATAGGCCGAAAAGTTCACCTTCCTCTTCTGCGCTTTCGTGAGCGTGTTTTGAAAGCCCATGCATATGTCCACGTACCCCGGCTTTTTCCACTCCCAAACGTTTGGAAACAGGGTGACACCATCCGCAGGCTGTTTTCCTGCACGCTGTGCCTGCATGCATGCGCTGCCGGTCACCGACCAGGCGGTGTTTCTGCCGCCGGGGCGACGCTCCCAACGGCTGAGTCAGAAAGTGAGATGACTGTACGCGGCAGCGGCGTGCGCGCGGCCCGGCCCCTGATTAACACACCCCCCAGCACTCGAGAGGGGTGCCGTTGACGGGACGGCGAATGCAAGAGTACAAGAGCAGGTATGCTGGCGCATCACATTCTGCCGGCAACATGTTTGGGAGAGAGCGGGAGGGGGGGGGGGAGGGGCGTGCCTCGTAGAAGGCCATGTTGATGCCGATCGCCTGCTCCGCCAGCTTCATGCGCTGCGCTTTGGTCGACATCGCCTGAACGATCGCCACTCTCCCCACCAGCAGCGCCATGGCCAGCGCCGCCAGAGCTGCTTGGAGTGACCTCCTCATTGCTGCTGTGTTCAAGCCCTGCTTGTGAGAGTCTAGAGTCACTCAGGTGCTGTAGGTGGCTGAGAGACTGGTGGCTGAGGGGGCTGTGCTCCACTCGAAACTGCAGTGCCAAGGCTGTCAGGAAGCGTGGGAAGACCGTCATGTATGTATGATTACATCACGCCTGGGTACTGGTATCATGTCGTCAGGGTCCTCTACAACTAGTGGAGCACTAGTAAGTGGCAGCGTTCTGCTTGTTGTGAGTGAGAGTACCATGCATTATGCCATATTGACCCAAACTTGGGTGATGTGATGCAGGCAGCCTGTGGAGGTGAGTGGTGCTCACTGTGCATGACCGTGGCCCATGCCAATCCGTTGTTTGTGTTTGTTTTTGCCAGTGTCTCTTCGATGGAACATCCTCCTAGTGAGCTGATTGCTAGAGTACCACAGGTGCACGTCAGATCGGGTCGGGTCAGGTCAGGTCGGGTCAGGTCGGGGCAGGTCAGGTCAGGTCGGGGTCGTCCAGTATGTTTACACGCTAGTTCACGGGTACTCGGGCATACTCTGTTGCACTCCCTGAGGAATATCTATAGCTCGGTACTGGTGGGCATCCCTGGGCAGGCACAGGGCAGTACATCAGCACAAAGGCTAGATCACCGGTGCAGGCAGCATGGTGGTCGACACAACGGGGCAGTGTCTACGGGTGACCTCCTGGTGTCAGACTGTTCACCTAGGCCTACATCTGTGCAGTGCATAGACTCCTGCAGTTCCCCCACAGCACAGCACAGCACGGCACGGCACAGCACGACACATCACATGTACCCAGGACTGCGGGCCACATGGTTAGAGCCCACCCACCAAGCAGTGTCGGCTTATCATGCCGTTTTGATAGAGAAACTCAAAAATTTCCACAGCACGGCACAGCACAACACGGCCTGCCCCGACCAGATACTGCATGGTGTCTGTATAATCACATTGGATCATGACCAGGCACGACTTTATCGTCTGCAGCCATGTGTGTCCCTGTCAGCAGTGCTGGGCATTCAGGATCTTCGGATATGTGGTGAATAGGTGGTGAATAGGTGGTGGATGCCTGACATTGGGGTTAGTGGACATTTCATTTAGGATGTATGCCTGAGGGTCAGCTAGGCTGCACTGATTGTGATGTTTGGGGAATCAGGACAACATGAAACATGACTGATTAAACCTGTACCACTCCATGGGACATACATGTCAGTGATTGGCAGTTGCATGTGGTTACATACTGTGTGAGGTGCAGTTACACCACAGAGGGTGGGAAGGTGCAGTTGTCTGTAAACATGTGAACACATAACCTCCTTGGATTCTGCTGAGGCAGCTGGGCCAGCTAATGGCATTGCATTCCACATCCTGATGTCCTGATGTGCAGTTCGTGAAGGTTGAGGCTCAGACTAACAACCTCCCAATACAAACATGTACACTGTTGTGTGATGCACCTGTGCCCATTATTGTTTAATGTAACTATACAGTTGTAAGTAATGTGCTTCTGACTCAGGATCCCATGGACCACACACACACACACACACACACAGAGAAATACCATGTCGCACGTTGCAAAGATTGCAGGGACTAGTTTTGAACCAGCGGAGTGTCCAGGAGGGACGTATGCAGAGGTTGTGTGATAGGGTGGTCTGATTCGAGACCTGTACGCTGTTGCGCCTGTGACTGTGACCGTGCCCCTCTTCGATGTAACAACACACACACACACCACTGCTGAGGTGCATGGGACAGCCACAGGTCAGGAAACAGACGCTCCTGTTTGGGGCAGCTGCACGTGGCGCTGGCTGACTCCACGGGCCCCATTGTCCCTCAGGTCAGTGTCAAGATGCTGCCATAGCGGAATCTGGACATGGCAGCCCCTGCTAGTACCCCCAGCCAGAAGAAGCAGGGGGGCCTGGTGGCACTGTAGGCACCGGAGGCCTCCACCGAACATCAACAAATATACCCAGAAAGTGTATCTTCAAAACTGTGGTGAAAAAATGCACGTGGCTGTTACGGAAAATGCACGATGGACGCAGAAAGTGCACCCGAAACCAGCACAGCACCGCAGGCTGGCAGGCTGACACCCTGTGTGCGTAGCTGCAGTTGTGATTGCAAGGCAGTGCATGGTCCAGGCAAGCACCCATGATTGGACAATTCAGCCCCCCCTCCCTTCATGCACCCATGATCATGGACCCCCTGGATTGCGTAGCAGTGCTTCACCAGGCCACATCATCATGGATACCCCCTGTTCATGCTCCCATGATCACGGGCCCCGTGTTTGATGATTGGATTTAATCTGTGTCAGTAATCGCTGTAATCGTGTAATATGTGACCCCTGCCGCAAAATGATGCAAGGGGGCTTGTAATATGTGACCCCTGCCAAAGAATGATGCAAGGGGGCTTACCCAACGCTGTAGTTGACTGAGGGAGGGTGCTTCACCGCCAGTCTCCTTCCAGACCTCTCCTGCATATTCTCTCACATAGCCATTGCATGTTCATGGCATGCGTTGCATGCAAACCGGCACTACCTTCAGCCAAGTATTCTACTACATGGATGTGGCCAGATGTGGTTGTGGCCGGAAGGAACTCCCATGAGCATGTCTGCTGCTGCCCAAGCCCAAGTATGTCTGCCCGCGCCCGCATATGTGCCCTCGCCCGCGTCATGCATGCATTCACCCATGCATGCACACAGCAGGCCTTCCTCCCCCTCTCCTCCACCCCCCTCCTCTGGGGATGTTGCATGCACGAGCATCTGTGCTATGCTAGTGCATGCATGCGGTGGCCGTTGCCTGCCTCCACTCTGATTCACATCAATGCCGATCACACCATCGGCTGCCTGTCCAGGGTCACTGCCCCAGCCCCTCCTGCACTGACTGTTCATCACCTACCCACCGCATGCCAGCGGTGATGGCTGTCCATGCATGTGCAAAAATGCCCTACAGCGCTTTGTCCCAACACATGGTGGAAATTTTCACACCCTACCCTGGACATGGGGAAAAAGTATAAAAATAAATTCGGGACGCCTAACCCCAAACGGGCATCGGCCACAGCACCCCTGAAATTGTCACATGACACTGAACAGGGGTGAGTAGAGGTGAAACCACAGTTGGTTTGAAGCAGCAGCTGCAGCCAAGGCACCCCTTCCAAGAGGAGCTGCAGTATACTGCACTGCAGCTTGTGAACTCTGCCAGCAATTGCAACCCTGCCAGGCCCCTAACAGCCCCCACAGGTATCGAATTCCAACAGATTGCCGCAGACCGGCTGAAGATTCAAACACACATAAGTATGCAGACACGTGTATGCATACATGGCTGTATGTCTCCTATGCGACCGCCCTGGTTCCGGAACACTGGACCGCTGATTGGGATGGTGCGAGCAGGCGACGGACGGCGGTCGAGCGCGTCGCGTGTGCACGAGGCCCGGCGCCCTTCTCTGGCGAGGCCAGTCGGCAGCGTGAGGTAACCATAGACGGATCGATACCATGCGACGTTTCGTTGGCTTCAGTTTGTTCGCGTAATCGAGTGGATGTCGGAGCGACATCGCCCAAGTCCGGACCTCACGACATCGATGCAACTTGGGTTACAAAAGAGTGCACGGGCAGCACCACCAAGTTGACCAGTTCATGGGACCACGGACAATAGTAGCGTCTGCTCAGCGCCAGCCACTTTCACTCGCTCACAGAAACTGCGGCTGCGGAGCACACTAGTACTGCAGCTGGACGAGAGTACTAGTGGCTGCTGGTGGCTGGCACTCGGGTGCCTGGCGCAACCCGTTCGACCCCTGGGGGATCGGGCAGCGAAAGACAGTTTACCTGCGCTTTCCTGGAGCACGCCGACCGCTGTGGCGGAATCCGTCTTCAAGACACATGCGCCAGAAACCGCGGAGAGTGCTGTCGAACAGTCCGGACATGGCAGCCGTGACGTGTTCGACAATTTCATGACCCAGATGCATGAGTCCACAAGTGTGACATTACCAGCATATTGGCATCGATTCAACGGAGTAGTCAGGTTCACCTGGTGTGCATGCGCGTAGCTATGCGTACTTGCCCCCAGCATACTTGGCCTCGCATGCGTTTTCGCAGACCATGCACCCCCACGCCACTACGAAGTAGCGTTACAACTGTCGGGCCTGTCACCGTGGCAGTGCAGTATACTCACAACACGGGCATGTACACGCGTGCCGAGGTGCACATATGTTGCATGGATGGCATCATGTTGGTGCGATTGGCTCTATGGTGGTCTGAAGCTACGCAAAGTGCCCGCCAGCTTGACTGTGACGCCGAAACAGCGGGCAGTGGCAATGCTGAATACAACTGCGCAAGTCACGTCAGCGAGCACTATGCTTCCCGCACCAGCAAATCAAGCGTACGGCAGCGTGTGTTTTAGTCGGCGTAGAGGAACGCGGCGTGCTTGGGCATGCAGCTTGGTCGAAACGCGGTCGCAGCCGTGGCACACAATGCAGAGACAATTCACGCGCGCAGTTCATCGAGTTCATTCTGGAAGAGACTTGAACAAGATTTTATTCAAGGTCATGTAGCAAATGCGTGGGCGTGATGATGCCAGACTCCGTATGCGCAGCACCGCAGCAGCTCAGGTTCACCGTTGGGCAGTTGCGACTGCTTGCACAAACACAAGCCGACGAGCCTATACGATGTGCCTGATCCATCGCAAATTTTGAATATATCACCTTGCTCGGTATTGCTGGCTGGTCAGGTAGGCAAGAGCGGGGTCTGAGCACAGGCATGTAAACGTTCAGGTGCTCGATGTGCCATCCTTCGGCACCAAGCCAGGCACATCACGTAGACAGGTACAACCTCTTGACTATTTATATAAGACTACTGCGTTTGTAGTAGCATCGGTCACCCATCTGTGCTTTCTGTGCACCTTACACAAACATAGTGAAGGCATGTGCCTATGTGTACATTGCCAGGCCCTCGCGATACACAAACATGTACACAGGAACGTGCTCGGCAGATAGTACCTCGACGTGGCCTTGAATGCTCCTGGACTTGTGCCTGCTTGCTGGATCGACTGTTCCACTTGCCTGCTCTGTGGGAGAGATGACTGCCCAGTGATGCGCAGCAGGTCTGATTATACACTCAACGCATGCACGCTAGACACTTCTACGGTGGATACCGTGTGTACTAGTATGCATGGCGGTGTAGTGACTGGGAGTAAGAGTTCTGGAGGCCGTTGGTACAGATCAGCATTGATCAACAGACTGCACAAGGAACGTGACGTGGCAAAAAATATGCATGAGGTAACCTTTCTCGCAACGCCCCCCTTTTACTTGGCTGGAGTATGGCCTCCGGAACGTCTTCGTGGGTGTCAGGAGGCTGCACCCGCATGCAATGATAAATTCCGAGGCAAAACGAGAGGATATGCATGCGTTTGAGCACAAGCTTGACAGTTGAAACAGCACGCGTCTGAGTAATATACCTCAGCCGCCATGGCTAATGAACTGCACGGTTCCGCATGTCGAGCGTTTCCGGAATCCGTTGTTCACCGCTAGCGCTCCGGTACGATGCACCGTATCAGCGGCCACCGTGGCAGAAACAGCACATCGCGCTTGCAACCCAACTACGACACTTCAACTTCCGTGGGTGTCGACTACAATGGTGCAACGATAGTATGTGAGCTTGGCTCGTCCACCGTATTCACGGTGAGCAGCGCGCTTGTAGGCACGTCGCACAACGTTGACGACACACGCCCTCGTCGCGGGGGCGGACGGCCTATTGCTTGCGCAGGTGGGTGAGAATCAAGACGTGAGATTTTAACCTTTGATGTCAGGTGCGAGCCGCGGGACAAGGCAGCGGGAACCAGGTGGTCCGTTGTGTGTGGTTGTGTCCTGAGCATGCTTCCAGTGTCGTCGGTGGCCAGGCGTTCATCATGGGCGGTACCGGCGTCCGTTTGACAGAACTGCTGGATATGTAGTTGCAACATGTGTTGCGCGGGCCAGAGGCGATGGTGTGATCACTGAGGACGCCCTGGTGTCCAGATCATGCGACCGACACAGGTCATGGTCACTCAGAGCTCGGAATGAATACTTCGAGAACACGTTGTACTAATCAAAACAGAGTCCCTTAATGTCTATTGCGGGACTGTCCGGCGCGCGGAAGTACATGATGCGCTGTCATGCCACCGGCCAGCGGCAACAACTGCAACTCGAACACTTCTCCCCACGGCCCCACACCAGGACACACAGCGCCTAGTGCAGATACTGGTCGACTTCAACTGACCTTCCAGCATCAAGGGATGAACACATGAGCCACGGTGGTACCGCATTTCCGTCACCGCGACATCTTGGCCCCGAGGTCTTGATGGCTACCCTGTTGGCGCGAAACCTCTCGTGAATGCAATACGTAATAGCCTGCCGATTCGTCTGCCCAGATGGTCCGAATGCCGGCCAATGGGGCATGCCGAGGACGCGATGCGGGCCACTGTGCATTCCGTGGCCCATTCAAGTTCACACCGTCGACGAAGCTTGCTTCGGCTGCTGCCGCCTACACAGGGTCAGCGTTATCATGCATGACGCCATGTTGCAACCGTGAACTACGCATGCAGCCAGATACATTTCTCGACAGCAGCAACAGTGCAGTTCCATGCCATCCTGACGCGGTGCAGCCCACCATCATTGTGTAACAACTCCTGGCCTTCCCCCCTTGAAAGTGCTGCTGAGGGTTTCATTACTGTGCAGCCCAGCACCACTCATCCCCATTAGCTATCTTGCATCCTGACTTCTCTGACTGGGTTTGCTGGGATGACCAGTGCTTACATCAGTGAGCATGTCGGCAATGAGTAAAGAGGAGATCCTAGTCCGTAACATGATAATTCAAGCTGCCTGCCTGATCTGGATTGCTGTTGTTGAACAACATTTTAAAGTGTGCACACGAGCATAGGTTCGCAGACCCCTGGAACGCAAATGCGAGTTTTTGGGAGCATTTTTCAGCTCCTCGCTCCAACAAATGATTGCCAAGATTAAGGGTTGGTGCAGGCAAGGAGTGTGGTCCTCTTGTTTCCTTCCGCGGCTAACCCCTAACCCCACCAGGCCTGTGTTCCTTCCTCTAACTGTCATGTAAAAGAACGCAGGCGTCCACCAAACCATGGCAGGGGCATGACATGGAGAATGTAATCAGGGCGAGGCAACGGGGGGGGGGGGGGCGGGGGGCGTCGATTGCAAGCTTGCACGCAATGAACCGCAACACATGGAGCAACACGGAGCGTTGCGATGGCTTGCCTGGTGCCAGACCATTGGTGGCTGGTTTGGTTGCTCGTCCTTTGCCTTTGGGAGAGATGGCTCGTGTGGTCGCACCTTGGTCGTGACCATGGTCTGCACCAGCGTGTGCCTTTGAGGGTTCAATCGGTCCCCGTTGCCGGAGGTGTCAATGTCCTTATGGATACGGCGCTGTAATCGTACATACCATCCTGTGCTGTGGCGACGCGGCCATCAGCAGAGCTGCCATGGCCAGAGATGGTGCCGCCACATGGCTTTCTCCTGCATGGAGGACTGTGCTTTGCTGCAGTGACAGCCTCTGCCCAGGTTGTGCAGCGACGGTCCTGGGCAGGGGGCGTAGCAGCAGGAGCCATACAGTAATTCTTGGACCTAGTTGGGGGGAGGGTTGTTCCCCCAGCTGTCACTTGTATGGATGGTGTGTGCTGTACTGAGATAAAGACACTGAGATATTTATCAGTGGGGGATGGTGTGCTCACTGCACTGGGTGCTATAGAACGCCGTCCAGTCCCGGCATTCTGAGGGTGTCTTGGTGTTGCGATGGTCTGAGTGTGGTCGGTTGGCCCATCACAGTGTACTGATTTCAGGGTATGTGATTACTCTTTGTCCTGGTTTGTGACTGGGCACCGGCTTGCCCTGTAACCATGTCTTACATACCATTACATTGGGGGTGCACTGGCCACTCGGCATGATGCCGGAACACTAAACATTGTTCTTCTTACTCTGAGAATGGAGCCACGGGTACATTATGCCTTGGGCTGGCATGTCCTGACAGGGCTGGCTTCGTGAACGCAAGCAGAGTGGCATCAGGTGTGCAGTACAAGCTGCGGTGGCGGAAGATCGGGTCTCACAGGAGATAGCGCGAGGCAGCAGGGAAACAAACACACACACACCCTGCGGGAGGCATGCCCGACAAAAGCAGGCATCGGCCGCTTGGGTCGGTATTGAGCAGGTGGTATGTTACACAGACTCACGCCGCTGTGGTCGGCGGTCGTTGGAGCGGCTGCGGCGGGCCTGCGTGCAAAGTGGCGCCGCCACAGCCACACACCGCTGCAGCACCCACAGCCACATGGACTCGGATATTATTGCGAGTTGCGGATATTATTGCGAGTTGCGAGAATCGGAGGGGGAGAAGGGTGCGCTGTGCGCCTCAATGCATGGCTCCCCGGCAACCGCGCCGGCGCACTGCTCACGCTGCTGATCACAGTGTAATAAACACGGTCGGCGCCGGGGCATGTGCCACCAGCACACAGCATGACCTAGCATAGTCGCTGCGATCCGCAAACAAAGTATCGCGTACACCATGCCGGGGACAAACCATCCAGGGGTTCTACCTGATGCGGCCCCTCCTGTCAGATGACGCGGCCCCTCCTGTCAGATGACGCGGCCCCTCCTATCAGATGACGCGGCCCCGCTCCCTGCAGCCGCTCCGACAATCACTGATATGGGGCGCCCCTGTTGTACCCTGCAGCTACGATCCTCTCGCAACCGGAAACGATAAGGGCGCAAACTGTGAGAACTTGGACTGTCGACTGAACCGGTCCGGACCACGCGATGCTCGCGCACGCATGGACTCGCCGACATCAACTTAGACACGCACATCCATCCGTGTCGAGCGGCCGGCTGGGGCTGCCGGGGGGGCCCTGCCAATTTGGGACCCTGCCAATCGTCATGCCGCACAGGTGGTGCCATGTTTGCGACTGCCGCTGCACAACACCACACGGACGCGGGTGACCACACGCATGCTTGCGAATCGTGATCTCCCGACGCATGGCCCCTACCCCGAGCCTGCGCGCTTTACCCCCCCGCCCCCCCGCAACATCGCACCCCGCTCGTGCTGTTGCCCCTGGCCAAGGCCCAGCCACCTGCAGCCACCAGAAACACGCGGCTCCAATCTCCGTGCGGCAGGGCCGGGTCGCTGATCGAGTACAGTGGCTACAGGGGCTCTAATGCCGTGCATGGGGTCGTTAGAAAATCAGGCGGCCGGTGAAGGCGGTGCGCGCGGGGCAGTCCGCAAAGAGGATGTCCGGGGTGGTGGCGTAGGCCATCAGGGTGCACACGAGGGAGCTCGTGTAGTCGATAGCCGGCTCTGCCTCCTCCCACACGTGGCGGTCGTTGCGGTACAGGTCCGTACCGGCGGTGACTGGCCCCAGCTCGGGGTCCTGCTCTGTGCGAGCGTACGGCCCGGAAACGAGCGCGCCGCACAGCGTCGAGCCATCGAGTTCCGTGATGTTGGAAAAGTACGGATACGCCGCGTCCCGGCTGTGGACGCGGGTGGGGAAGTAGCTTCCAAACCTGCACATGCATGCAGCTAATGCATGCTCGCGTCTTCTGCCCGAATCGGTGTGTGTGCTGCGGGTTTCAGACACGCGTGGGAGGGCATCGGCCGCCGGCGTGCAGGGTGTCCAGTGGGCAGTGACATGGCGATGACGAAATGGTGAGGGGCGCACCCGACCATGTAGGAGAAGCCCTCCGCGTCGGGCGTGTTGCACGTGGAGTTGCCGAACTGACACTTGTGGTTGAAGATGTAGCCGAGCTGCCGCTGCATGAAGCACGCCGCCGACTTGCGCAGCGGGCTCTCGAGGGAGTCGTAGCCGAGGGTCTGGTAGATTCCGGCGGCACACATGCCGTTCATCGTCGTCCCGAGGTTGCCCCACGGCATCGACAGCGGGTACGCGCTTCCGTCGGGGGTCCTCCTGCATCCGCCGTCCTGTGGTTACACACAGCGGCTACCGTCTTTGCGCCGCTGGCATAATTACACAAGCCGCCGTGCGAGGTACGCCGCGGGGGTCCACCAAACAAGAGGGCAACACTGAAGCGGGTGGCGCAGACGAAGGACAGTTGAGCGCAGAAACGCGCAAAGTGAATTCCCGGGTCATCAGGAATACCGTATTTGGGAACGCTTCAGGGACTGGGCTTGAACCAGGAGAGTGCAACAGTGGGTCGCAACGCCCTTGTCACACAGTGGTATTTAGACAGGCCTGGGTTGTCTGCTGCGGCGAGCCCACGGACTTGCGGGAGTAGGAAAAAGAACACATCGAATCGGCATCACGCCAAACCCAAACGGGCACCGGCCACACGCCTACCGGCAGGGGCGGACAATTACAGTAGCACCCAGAGGCTGTTGGTGCAGTTACAGCAAAGTCAGAGGGGGGGGGGGGGCACACTGGCAGAAGGTGAAGTCGAAGAAGTTGGTGGCGCCGACGCTGCTGCACCGGGCCCAGTGCGCGACTCCGGCACGGAGGAGGCCGCGGTAAAAGTCGCGGGGGCGTGCGGCGCCCGGGAAGTCGGGCTGCATCGACAGGATCATCACGCCCTGCGGGACGACGTTGTTCCAGTTGTAGAGGAACGCCAGCAGGTCCGGGCTCTCCGTTGGCCAGAACTTGTCGGCGTCGAAGCGGTAGTACGCGTCGCCGGTGAGCGCGTACAGCGCGGCCGCCGCGACAAAGAGGTACTGGTCCGGGGGCTTCTGGTTGAGGTACAGCACGCACGGCTGCACAGCACAGCACACTGGTCACAGCACGGGTCACAGCACGGAAGAGCGCGGCAATACGCGTGCGTGGTGCGTGCGTTTGTGAGGTGTTATGGATGTATTGCATGGGCCACATGCATCGCGATTCACAGCACTTTGCGACACGGCAAAGGTGGTGGCGCGTGCGAGCGCGTTCATGGCCGTGGGCCGCTGTGTGGCTTTCAGGGCACCAGGAACGATGGATGCACTGATCTCTGATTCCGTGGCCGGGACGAATGCCCGGGGAGGGGAGCAGGGAGGGCGGCCGACACCGGCTGCGGCGTGGAGCACAGGAAGGGACGGCGGACTCATTTCGGAGGATGGGACGGCGGACTCATTTCGGAGGATGGGACGGCGGACTTTCTGCGCGCCGCTGCCAGTGCCACCCGCTTCAGCCACTGCCAGTGCCTCCGTGATGTCATCAGCACGACTGACTTGGGTACTCATTCGCGCAGTAACCACACATGAAGCGTTGCTCCGCAAACCATTCTTTGATCTGTTCACGATCGAGAGGATCAACATCCTGAAAGAAGGTGGTGGGAAGTCTGGGAGCTTTCGCAGCTGGTCGCCTGGTGCCGTCAGGTCAACGTGATCGTCTGAATCGCTCATGGCGACCGACTGAACGCACAGCACAGAACCAGCGCACCCGACAGTCTGCTGTGGACCTCACAAGTGCCAATCGTGTTTGAATGGGGGATTCCTGTCCCGCAAGCGGCGAGTTGCCACGAAATCACATGGCATGCCCGTCACGGCAGCACCACGATTGAAATCGTTGCAGTGCCGCGACCAGGAGGAGCCGGCACAAGGCTTTACATTGACAGCGGCAGGCACGACCCGAGTGTCGGTGAGCGAGGGATCTGTGGGGCCGCACCGACTGCACCGGCTTGCCATCCTCCTGGAGCTTGGTGCACCCTGACCCGATGCAGTTTGTGCGGGCAACGCTCCGCGAGCAGATCGAGTCCTGGCCGTACGCGTACCACATCAGCTTGGCGTACTCGTACGCCCGCGCCGCCTCGATGCCGTACCACCGCGCATTCTCCGCATCCGCCGCGTCAACGGCGGTGCTGTGCGTGGCGAGGACCTTGGCGGCCATGGCGAGGCCGGCGGCGGCCTGCGCGGCGACGTCGGCGGCCGGGTGCTTTGTGTCGGCGAAGTAACACTTCTGCTGGTACTCCGGGGGCGTCAGCCAGGAGGGGTACGCGGCCTTCTCGTACGTGGAGGAGTCGGCGACGCCGATCAGGATCGCAAAGTCGGTGTTGTTCGCGCGGGACTTGACGATCGAGTTGGACAGCGCCGCGGCCTCGTACCTGCACGGCGGCGTGGGGCGATCGGGGCATCGGCAGAGATCGGCGACATTGGTGAACCGCGATGTCGGGATGCAGGAACTCCGGCCGCAGGACCGAGAAACGCCTGCTAGCGACGGAGAACGCCAGAGGACTGCGGCCGCCATCCACCAACGCCGGGAGCCATGTTGGGCAATCGGGTTGGGCGATCGGGAGAATCTGAATCATTGGGTCGACTTCCCGGGGACTATCCGTGGGAGAAACAGCCACGGCAACCATTCCGCGCGAGGAGGCCTGTCAGTGAGCTCTGAGTGGCTGAGGTCACAGTCGCCTGGACTCACACTGTACATGTGACCATTCTGGGTGACAAAACCCGAGGTTGCATGGCAGCATGCATGGAAATCAGCCGCACCGGACTTGCCGAAGGAGCAGGGTCTTGAGGGAGGTCGTCGTGAAGTTGCCGGCCATGCAGCCAGAGGGGTCGCCCAGGGATGCGCTCGGCACCATCATCTCGAGCAGCGGCATGAACTGCAGCGCTCCGATGGCCCGCTGCAGCGCGGTGAACGCCGACGGCCCGGTTACAATTACAGCATCTGCACACGTAATTACACATCCCATCGATCTACACAGCCTGCCAAGGTCTGCACGGTCTACTCCCGCCGTGATGGGGTGGCGCGAGATACGGGCCGGCAGTACGCAGCGACATGCATGCACAGCATGCACCAGCGCGGGCTGATCAGAGTCGGATTGCTCGGTGCAGCTTGATACGACTGGATGGAACAGGCGGGGCGAAGGCTGCAGCGGCCGTGGTGGCAGTGGTGGCAAGTGCCGGCAAGGAAGACGGTGCCTCCATTGTGGCTGCGCGTGGACCGAGATGAAGCGACGTGGGTGTACACAAGTGCATGCGTTGCGGGTGGGGGGGGCGCGCACTGCCAGCCTCGAAGAAGCCGGCGTTGTTGGCAAAGTCGACTCCGGCGCGGTCCTCGGGGGAGAGGGACGCCACAAACTCGGAGCAGGCGTTGACGTAGCCCGGCTGCTTCCATTTCCACACGTTGGGGAAGAGGGCCTGGCTGTCGTTGGGGGGGGTGCCCGCCCTCTGCGCCTGCACCACCGGCCTGTGCCTCGCTTGTGGAGAAAGGTTGGGGGAAACCCCTGGAAGCGAGTGCCACATGATCCGGATGGGTGCTGTTGTGAGGCATGAGTGACACCGCTGTAGACCACAGCGCGGCCAAAACATGCGACCGGGGAATTGGTGGGCGCCTGTGTGGTCGGGACTCGAGAATAGCTCAAGAAGAAAGCATCCCAGCAGGTGGCAAGTCCGTTGCCGCAGGCCAATTGAGAGAGTCATCGCAGCAGCATTGGTGCCACGGGTGGGGCCCGGTCGCCCCCCGCTTGCGCGGCACATGACGCGCATGCTGTGGCTGCTGGTCCGCCAGTGAATGCATGATGGCTCGGCCTGGACAGCGCTTGAAACAACACTGCGACACCAGACACGGCAACTCGCATGGCCAGGTTGACTGGAGCCAGCACCGCATGGCGGTGGCATATGCGGCCGCACGTCCCCATGGAGGAGTGGAGAGGGACCGGTGCGTGCGAGTTCGGCGAGGTATTGCGATGCACGGCAGTTTTCGCTGCGGTTGTGCAGACAGGATGTTCGCTTCTGTCAGCCGTGGTGGTTGTAGTGCTGCGGATGCTGATACAGTTGGCCAAGCGCGCTGAGGAGCACGGGAGCATGACCATGCCAAGGCCTTTGAAGAACTGCGTGACCCTAGCCGGAGTGTGTGGCTGCTGATCGCATCTCGTACTGCCGTTGGGAGGGGTGGGGGGTGGGGCATACCTCGTAGAAGGCCATGTTGAGGCCGATCGCATGGGCGGCTAGCTTCTGTCGGTCCGCCTGCGTTGGCACGTACCCCACAGGGATCCCCGCCGCAGCTGGCGCTGTCAGGGTCGGCGCCACTGTGGCATTCGAGGCCCCGGCGACGGCAGGCGCTGCGGCAACGTCCGGCGCGGCGGCCGCCGAGGCTGCCATGGCGTTGCCGCCGCCCGAGGCATCGGCCGTGGCGGTCGCGTTGACGCTGCCCGAACTGTCAGCCGCCGCGCTGGACACCGCTGTGGCGGCGGAGGGCCCTGTGCCTGTGCCGGAGTCGGTGGCCGTGTCGTTCGCCGTTGCAGTGGCTAAAGGGGCCTGCGCGGCGGTGGGGCCGGCGCATAACGCCAGCGCGACCGTCAGGGCCTTGCAGAGGGACAACAGTAGCATCGTGGGGCTAGCAGGGCTAGTGTCTTGGGTGTTATTGGCTGCCGATCTCCTAGCCTGGGCCGGAGGTGCGGGGTCACAGAAGGTGCGGCAGAGAACCGGGCCTCACCTGCACACACGGTTTTAAGATGCCAAGGTCATTCGATATGACTACTGCGCCTAGTGGTCTTGGAATCACAGCAGTGTTGGTCAATTAGGATGATTCAACGCATGTCAATGCCTGCTGAGCAGAGTTCCCGGGCCTGAAATGGCAAACACTCCGAAATGTTCAAGCCCGGAACGCAAGGGCACGGAATTTGCGACAAAATGGTTTGGTGGCGAGGCACCAGAGTTGTGTTCACCCTTCTGAGGGTGCCATCTGATCACACACACAAAGTAGGAAAATAGGATGTTGGAAGAATTTGTGTAAAACATGATATCGCATGCATGTTTTGACCAAACGAATTCCGTGTGGCCGCTTGCTCGTCATGGAAACCGTTGCCACTGTCGCCGGCAAGCGACAAGCGCGTTGCCTGAAAGCTTGTTTTTCAGTGGACAAAGATCGTCTAATGATTGGACAAGTCATGTCAAAGTATTAGTACTCAGAGGCAAAGAGTGAGTATAACGTTGTGTGAAAGTATTGCGGATGGGATGCCAAGAACAAGGGTACAGCAGACGAGTGCCAAGCACACGTCTTAATCACAGCAGGCAGGCAAAAGCATGTCTGCAGATTCCAGCAGACGACCGGAATGAGCTGCGCTACGAATAGACAGACGTCTTTGACCGCATCCCACAACAAGGCAGCCCACAGCCACGCTGGACTTGCGAGTGCCAAGTGGGTGTTTGTCTCGGACATTCCATTCGATGTCATCGACAATGAAGAGATTCCGGCTGTTTCATTGTAACAACCAGTTACGCTGCACACCAAGCCTGCTCTCATATCGTCTGGAGCCTGTACATAAAATTTTACCACGCTAACTTGAACTTGTTTATAACCCTGAAAGTTTGCGCCCGAAACCCAAAATCCCTGGCATCTGGTTTTCAGGGTCGACCCAACCCTGTTGCCCCGGGTCTGATGCTGGGGGGCCCCGTTCTGCTCGTGGACAGGTATGATGCATTAATTATTATTAGCGCCTCGACCACTGTTTGCGACCGTCAGTCTGCGTGAGGTGTTTGCGGCCGCCGAGAGTGGCGTCACCCGATGCTGCGTAGACGCCCCTTTCGTCCTTGTACATGGCCTGATACAGCACCGCGTAAGGCGGTACAGGAACGGTCACCCTAACACAAGGGTTTGTCTGGTGTTCTTTGTGCCGTTTGCAGGCGCGTTTTGCAGGCGCGTTGTGGTGGTTCGAACTTTTTGTTGCAGTCTGCCGTCATGCCTGCGCACTGCCCCGCTACGCCGGGCTGAATGGCCCCATGGGTGATGCCTCGGTACGGCGGTGGCGCGGAGGCGACCAGGCCGTGGCCACCGGTGCGCCGTGGTTGCGCTGGATGGAGCATAACCCGGCCTCGCACAGGCGTAACGCACAGTCGTAACGCACTGTCATGGGACAGACAAGGATCTCCGACCGCAAGGCCGCGTCGTCGGGACGAATGGTACGGCCGCGGCATGGGAACTTGTGACAGTGATGTATGGTCTGATTTCCTAGCACGACTGGGGCACATTAATTCAGAGGCACGGGGAGGCACATGTTTCTGCGTGGCAAGGACATCTCGGCTTTAAGCACATCAGACACAGAAAAACTGCGTGTGCGATGCCCCTGCCTTGACTTCGTGGGCGCTGGAGACTAAGGCTAAGAACTGTGGTGCGATTTCGCGCACGGCGTCGGGCATTGCGTTCATAGCGGCTGTTCGACCCGGTGACTGGCAAGTTCACGCGTTCAAGGGCTATGTTGCACAGACAGACCAGATTATGTAGAGCCAATGCCATGCTGATGGCCAATCACCGAGAATAAAAGTCACATGTGCATATGGCGGGACCAGCGGTACACATGCACCGCGCCACATAATGCTCCTCGTCTTAGCTGCAGGCCACGAGACGCGTCCATACGTCAAAGCGTAGACCTTATTGTACCAGTTGCTGAGACGTCGTCGTTGATCTTGGTGAGCCAGCGTCGCCTCTGCGGCGAGCCGATTCGAACGCAAAGGGATGCAAGGGCACGCACAGATCTGTGGCGCCCTAGCAACACGTGTTGAGCCACTCATCAGACATACATCAATTACGAATTCATACATAAATGGATCACCACGCTAGGTCAAGCTAAGGGAAAACCTGACCGTCGGGACGCACGTAGCGCGGATGCAACAAACTGTGTTCTGATTGACGACTTATCACACAAAGAGTGGAGAAAATTGTTCTAAAGCTCTTTGTTTTTGAATTTAAAACACTGACTGCACTCTTGAGTTCGTACGCATGGCTTATCACTGCGTGAACTGCATGGCACGAAATGCTACGGGTGCATAGATCCCCACAGGTACCGTGGAAACCAAATGAGATGACAAATAGGAACAAAAAGAGTTGCAGTACCTCTGTGCGTTGCTTTGTCCGGTCATACGAATGCGACTTCGAACTTCTGATTGAAGCCAGGCGATCGTTGCTGGTGCTGTCGCCTTTCAGAGCGACCAGCGCCGGACTCCCAGGCCACCCACCATGTAATTTCTATGTACTAATGAAACACTGGGATTGGTTTGCGTTGCCAAAGTGAAGGATTTGCAGGCGAGATCGACCAGCAGGTTGCAAAACGGCCCTTCCCGCACACCACTGCGTGCTGAACCAGACGAATAATGTGCATGGACAAAGCTCAGATGATTCTCCCAACGCAAGAAGTCCTCAGGTTAATTCCTGTTCCTGAGGTATTTCGAACGGCAGTGTCGGCAGGTCCTGACAGCGTCACTACGGCTGGTGCGCAATGCATGGATGCCGGACCGACGTCCCGCACACCGTACAATGCCGTCACGCTGTCACCATCGTCCACGTAGAAGGCCGTCGCAGGCAAGTTCCATCGCACTCGCGTGCGGATGCTGTCGTTCTATGGCGTGAGAGAGCCTTAGCCAAAGTTTGCCGCAGGCAGGCGCTCTCACGCCATTAAAGCTTTGACTAAGGCAGGTTTAGCTGTGCGACCGCATGCACATCAGCGCCACGGGGATGCATATTCGAGATTACAGTAGATGCACTGAAGTCACACTACGTTGGAGAATGCAGGCACTGGCACCTCGAACGGGGGAAGCACTGGTCACGGCGCGATGACGCCAATGCTGGGTAGCTACGCAGGTCGCCGCTGTTCATGTACATGCACAAGCCTTGTGCCTGCTGATTTTGGCTGCCAGAAGGACTATATCTGCCATGCACCGCGGATTCTTGGTGAACTGTCGGCAGCCTCCAGGTGCACGTCACACAATCGGTGAATTCGGCCAGTATGTACCTAGATGCTGTCTATGCACACGGAACTGCAATCCAGCCAGGTCCGGCTCGGAAACGTTGATGTGCTCATCTGATATACGGCACTTTCTTCCCCAATGCGCGTCGTAAACTGCGCTTGCTTACTGTGCCGAAGGTGAGTGGGCCACCAGCTGCAGAACCGAGCTGCTACACTCTCCCCAAACTTCAGAGCCCACAGTCAAAACTGTCTGTGCATGCTGTACACCACTCTGCATGCCCAGGTCGCAGTGCGCACAGTTGCATCACGACGGGTGTCACCCGCCTGCGCGCGACAATTGCCAATTTCCTTCCGCAAGTATGAACTGGCGCCAACATCTCGGTCCTTCGCCGGACATGCAGTAGAGTGTCAACAGTTTACTCAATTCCCACTGTGTACCATACTTCATGGTTCGCAATGACTCCGGCTGCTTGCAGCCCTGTTGAGTCAGCACTGTGTTCACCTGGGCATTGTGAACGGTGACGCCACCCTTACCACGCGTGACCACTGCACCTATCATGCGACCTCAGCTGAACCACTTGCCGCGGGTTTGCGTGGTTATCACATCTTCTCCGTGCGTCACCTCTGTGTTGCACACCACAATCCCTCAGTGACCGTAACAACGCGCTGAACGCATGCTGTGTTACAGGAGAAAGGGCCACAGCAGGGGGCTATGAAACGCGTCAACCAGAGCAGCACCTGCAGGCACAACAGCATACAGGAACCTCCCAATCCGCGGCTTCAGAATATACACAATGGCGCCACACGAACGCATCCCTGCCATATCGCGCGTCGCCACAACACGCCGTCACACGCTTATTTGTTCCCCGCTCGCGAACCACCGCATCGCTCAGTGCGACGGTATGCTCCCAGGCTAGAGACCCGGCTGAACATGAGTGCCCATAGCATTGCAGACACGCTTGCTCCCCTGGCCCCAACGGCAATCACAACCGCATGTCTGCCTAACACAGAGGCCTCCATCATCAGGACCGCCCTCCCAGACCTGGTGCAGCAAAACCGCTCCGCTCGCCACACCGAGCGGGTGCGCTTCTACGTCTACAGGCAGTCACCTACATGGCCGCGCCACACAAACCGACCGAACCGATTGCTCTCGCGCCTGCAGCTGTGCCCCGGGATTCACCTTCCACAGCACACCCGGCACGCACAGCACCGGCCCCAGCACGCAGCGGCGACGCTCCCCAGGCACACGGCGACCGGCTGGCAACCCGCGAGGCGCGCCGCTTCGCAGCGCGCTGTCGGGCCTCCCCGACAGGGGACCTCGCACCCGTTGCTGCACGAGTGCGACGACACTCCAGAGCCACACCCCCGTGATCAGTCTCAGCAAGTCGGAGGTCCTGTACTGAACCAGCCCGACTCCGAACCCTGTCGCCACTTCCCCCCCGCACCAGTTGCGCGCACTCCGCCCTGTCCCGCGCGCACACTCCGGCCGCCGGCATCACTGCGAGCGCCCCGGCCGTAGCGTGGCTACAGGTGTGACTGCCATACCGCATGCCGGCGTCCGGCCTACACGGCGGTGCGGCCGGTGAACGGGGAGCGCGCGGGGCAATCCGCAAACTCGGTGTCAGGGGTGGTCGCATACGCCATCAGGGTGCACACGAGGGAGCTCGTGTAGTCGATGGCCGGCTCGCTCTCCCGCCACATGCGGCGGTTGTTGGTGTAGACGTCGGTGCCCGTCTCCACCGGGCCGTCCTCCTCGCTGGTCTGCGCGTACGGCCCGGACACGAGAGCGCCGCACAGTGGGTACGGGTCGGCGTCGGATGTGCTGTAAAAGTACGGGTGCGCGGCGTCGCGGCTGTGCACCATCGTCGGGAAGTGGCTGCCGATGCTGCACGCTCCTCCAGCCGTGAGATGCGTGCTGTGTGCTGTGTGGTGCATGCTGAGCTCAGACTGCGGTGCTGAAGTCATGGTGGGGCGGCTGGGAGGGGAGGCAGAGGGTGGCGATCGAGGTGCGAACGGCAGTCGTTGGTTGAGCGGGGGCAGCTGCTGTTGTGGCGATGAACAGGGTGAGATAGAGAGGGGCTTGTGCAAGATGGGGAGCGACGAGATGGGCTTCATCGTGACCAAGCGGCGTCGACGTGTTGTAGGTAACGAGTGGTGTCTATCTGAGAGCACAACCAACGTGTCGACACCGTTCCGCGGTGGACAAACAGGCGGACGCTCGCCGCGAAACCCATGACTTCTACCGACACACTGCCGCAACTCATGACAGCCACGTGTTCTTGACATGACGGCACCGGTGGGCACACAACAGAGGGCATAGATCCAGTCGCTGGGGGGGGGGGGGGGGGGCGCCCCCGATCATGTA
>JAUMHO010000008.1:5293571-5306062 GCA_032360965.1 Ulva armoricana
CCCCCCCCCCCCCCCCCCCCCCCCCCCCCCCCCCCCCCCCCCCCCCCCCCCCCCCCCCCCCCCCCGCACTGCCGGCCTCATAGTAGCCGGCTTTGTTCGGGAAGTCCACGTTGGCCCGGTCGGCGGGGGGCAGCGCGTCCACAAACTCAGAGCACACGTTCTGGTAGCCCGGCTTTTTCCATTTCCACACGTTGGGGAAGAGGGCTTGGCTGTCGTTGGGGGGGTTGCCCGCCCTCTGCGCCTGCACCACCGGCCTGTGCCTCGCTTGTGGAGAATGGTTGGGGGAAACCCCTGGAAACGAGTGCCAGCACACCTGATCCCGGGTTGGTGCGCACCCGGCGCGCGTTGTGTGGCATGTTGGGGCCCGCCCGCGACACGTGGTTCCGGAGAGCGCTGTGCTTACTGGCTGCACTGGCGGGCCGAGTGCGGCTGACGTGGCCGCACGTTTCGAGCGTGGCGTGGTCAAAGGTGTGCAGCAGTGAACACTTGGACGCGTGAGTCAAGGCGGGGCTGGAAACGGAAGCGGGGCGCCGGGAAACGCGGCCATGGGGTGATGGGGCAAGGCATCGGGACAAGGAAACGCGTGTCGCAGCGATTGGTGGCGCAGTGGTTGGGTGCACCTGCAGCCTTGGCATGGGAGAGCTCACTGTGATGGTGGCAGTGTGGATGTGGTGAGAGTTATCTCTATGCAACACACCGCTCACCAGGACCCATGGTTGGCCTCTCCACACCCTGAAACCGCAGACACCTCGGAAGCAAGAAGATTGCAGATCTGCCAGTTACTGCTGGCAAGCAAGTGTAACCCCGGGGCTGCGGGAGTTGGGCAACAGAGAGGCGATGGGACGTCCGCATCCGGTCCGCGGTGTGGGCGGCCCGGACACGGAACACTGATGCACACGGTCGGGTGAAGGAGGTCCAGGTACAGCCAGAAGCGACACTGTGAGGGCGGTGTTCGCACCTCGTAGAAGGCCATGTTGATGCCGATCGCGTGCCGGGCCAGCTTCTGCCGCTGCGCTTGCGAAGGCGGTGGCACCGGAGCCGGCTGCTGCGCGCCAGCAGAGGCGGGCCAGAGCGCCATCATGATGACGAGGACACCATGCCCGAGCGTCCACAGTGGTAGCATGATTGAGGTGGACTAGGTGCGGTGTTCCTTGCAGGACAGCTGCTGGCTGCCAGTGACCCCCCGGGAGGTTCCGCGTCTGTGGACGAGACGGTGCGGCAGCCGGTGGATCTCTGCATGGCAGCTCTCATCACAGGACTGCTGGCAGGGTACCACGGCAGCGGAACGTCTTTCTTTCATGAGCAGATGGGGGCGGTTGGAAACATGTGGAGCCGTGCAGCGATGTGCGAGAGCAGCCGCGCGATGACCACTGCGCTGCCGGGATCGGCACAGCCACAATGCACGTGCGGCAGTCCAGGATGCGCCCAGTGTGAACAGGCATGACGCCCACGGTCACATCCTCACCTCACAGACCATGACGCCCACGGCTGTGAGGAAGCGTGTATCTTGTCCGAGACGGGAGAGGGGTGCTGTGGCCATTGGCGTGATGCGATGCCCGATTCCCTTAAAAACTATATCCTTTTGTTTAATCACTGCTGAGCCTGGCTCTTCTCTCGTCTCAAAGATCTCTCGTCTCAAAATTTGGATCACAGGCCTGGCATCGCCAAGAGGGGCAACGCGAGGACGAGACGGCGGCGACGGCGGCCGTCCACAGCGGCTCAGCTGGGCAAGGGTGATGCCGTAGCCCATGCATAATGCTGCATACTAGCGGGCCTGAGCGCAGGTTCGACGAAGTTCATGGTGGCGACAGGCTGAAATATCATTACCGACTGTCACGGACCTATGCATGCATGTGTCAGCCCTGGTTACGACGAGGCATGTGTGAACGTAATTGCAAGCTGTGACCTCCAACGACTTAATATCGGGAATATAACAAGTTGCCAGGCACGGTACAGGCTACGAATCATGCCACGCATGGGTCTGGTTCAGGGGGAATGCTGAGCATGGATGAAAATGGACTGGTCTGTGGCGTAAGCTCAACGTGACGGCCTGGACCGCGGTGACCGCAGCGTAGCAACCTAGGCACATCATCCCGTGATCAGAATCACACGTACTGGTTCACAGAATAACTAGGACTGGACCAGATATGAAACTGGCTCGAGTGGAGGACATATGTACATGTGGTCAACAGCTCTGGCTGGTGTTGATCAGCAGCCGCTGGAGCTAGATGTGTGCACATGTGGGTGAGTGAACTGCAGCATCCACATATTTTTGCCATCTGTGTACCAATGGAGTCATTAACTACAGCTGCGGGCTGGCATCGTAGTCGAAACAGGTGCTACCGCTACCAAAGCCGATGCATACATGGCCAAACAGCGGGTCCGCGGATTCATTTGCGTATCTCACAGCTAGAAAAGGTAATCACAAGCTACATGATGTCACCATATCACCTATCGCATTTGACTTTGGTCATCAACTGCGCTAGAAGCAGCGGCATGTAGACAAGCCCCGATTCTGCCCAACGACTGTGGGCACTTGGGCGGACTCGTTCTCATCAAGCTGCCTTAAAACGCATCATAAAAAGAAGGACACAAAAGATCATCTGTGCCAGCAGATTGTTTTTCGTCGTCGCAGAGGGAACTATGCAGGAGTATGCTGGTTTCGGCAACTTTCACTCAGCCGTGGCCGGTTCGCCAGGCCCGTCAGGGCATATTCATCCCTGTACACGAGCTCTATTAAGCGTCTGCCGGGATGTGAACTAGGAGCATACCAAGCCTGGGTGTGTGCGCTCTTTGGACACAGAACCACTTGAGCTCCTCAAAACCTTCAACCGCTAAACTCGTGCAGGGAACACGCTGATTTCAGGCGAAGTCTAAGCTCAGTGAATGCTGCTACTATACTACACTGGCCCTGTTACCGGTGTGATCTTCTGTTTAATGGACTGGCACAGGGCTTGAAACAGACTGATGACATGGGAGGGGACGGGACAATGCGGCAACTGCACTTTGACCGCACGACAGTACCTGTAATATTGTGAAATTACAAAAGCAATGTAGTTGACATGGTCCTGGCCAAGGCTGCCTGTGACAGTCGCGGCATCGTTGCAGCATGCACGCCGCTGACGAGCATGCATGAGCATGGCCTTGGCGTGGGCTTACAGATTAATAATTATAAGTGTTTGAAGCAGCCGAGGTGACACGCACATGCCACTTCCGTTGAGGAAGACAGATGGACGGTTCCCCACAGGTTGATTCGAGTGTGCAGTGCCCACGGCATGCCAAGTTTGTGAGCCCGCGCGCAGGCTTGCTGATACTCGTGCAAGCTGCTGGTTGCATGCAATCCAAGGTTTCCGAGATTTGACCAGTACACAAGTGATTTTCGCCCTTGTACAGGTTCTCTTCCATGACTGATATGAATTTTGGTTGGGGCCTCAGACTTTTCGGGCCCATCGCCAGAGTGTGCACGCAGACGGGCATGGTGCCACATGCGTTATACCTAAGAGACATCTGGCCCTGCTGCAATCCCCACAGGCGTATAAACCATCATCGCAGCAAATCCATATTTGAAAGTATGGAAGGAGTACCTGCGTTTGGTGCTTGCAGTTGCGTCGAGCCCCACGAGCCGCGCTCGGGCGTGTAGATGTCCATTTTCGATGCTTAACTCCAGTTCCTGGCAGGTGGTCGCTACAGGAAGCTCCTTGCCACTACATTGATGGCCCATTGGGCACGCGCGCACGCAACGCTATCGGTTGAGAACGGGCGTGCGCGGAGCGTGCACGCAGCGCCGTGGCTGAGCCGTGTTTATGCGAGCATACCAGCGATCCGGACCAGGCAACAAGCATGCCCTGCCATATTTTTCTAGTTATGGTGTTCTGTTGCAGGACATGAGCGCAGCTGGCACACTCCATGACCTATACCGAACGTCTTGATAATGAAGATGCCCCATCGCGCGCACGACATCGCACACTGAGGCAGTTCAGACAGTTTTAGCAAGTCTGCTTGGGTGGCATGTCGACCATGCAATGCTGGCGACTGGAGTCATCTTTTGCCAGCCATGTGTGCACTGTGAAAACAAAACATTATCCAATGCCCATAAGCTGGCCATCAAGCATCCCGTGCATTCCAGGGTGCACTCAGGCCAGCGTTGCAAAGCACCACCTGCATCACGTTTGGTCAGGCTGTTCTCAAGCTGGGAAAAGCCTGACCAATTCCCCCGCACGCCACCTGCCAGAAGAGCAGTTTGGAAGAGCACACCCTTGATGCCTGGGCATGCTTCCACAGCTGCGTGCCACCAGCCACTGTGGCATGCCTTAAAGCAGCTCCGGATTTTACATACTTGCCGGATTTTACATACTTGCCGGATTTTACATACTTGCACCGGCCCATGCCGGCACACGATCCCCACACCTGCAGAAGCAACACCTGCTGTGCGCAATCCAGTTTGTCGCCGCCCTGTGGGGCGCACACACGTCTACTGCCGCTGCATGAGTGAATGCCAGAGACGGTGCTGTAAGAGCCGTTGCCATCACTCCGCCATCTAGATCCTCCCGCGCAGATGCCATCCCCGCCCCCGCCGCGGCCACTGGTACACCAGACCAGACCAACACCCCCCTGGCCACCCGCTGGACCCCTTTGCCGTCCCCACCACCCTACGGCTCGTGTGGCCGCACACCTTGGTCATTACCATGGTTTGCACCAGCGTGTGCGTTCTAGGGGTTTAACCAGTCCCGGTCGTTGGAGGTGTCAATGTCCTTGTGGATACAGCAATGTAGTCATACATACCACCGACATTATAGGTACCACCGATCTAAGCATAGTGTCCGTTGCACACCCCCCCGATGTGTCTCGCCTCGCCTTTGGTGAGAGCTGCCCCTGCGAAGAAAGATGATGGGAAGGGCATGGAGCGGGCTGAAGGTCCCTGGGTCAGAAGATCGTGGACGTGTCTGACGTAGGACTGCTGCTGCATCAACCGCGGTCCGCGTGGGACCTGCTATGATTGAAAAAAATCTTGGATTCTGAGGTCAAGGTGACTCCGCTGGTGAAGCACCAACTACAGAAGACATCTGGAGCTGGGGCTGAAGCGGCAGGAGATGTTGAAGCTGTACTCAGATGCAGACCTAGCTGAAGATCTGGACCAAAGGCGAAGCACTTACGGGATGCTGATGACAATGAATGGTCGCTGCTTCCCGTGGGGTGCAGTACTGTAGGTTGTGGTGATTTTGATGACTGGGGCTGAGAAAATTACCGGGAAGACCGGGGCATTCATCTCCTCATTAAACTTACTATTCGGACCCACGCACTGCCAATCGGGATGCCGCGGCGCCAGCCATCGATTGGTCGCGACCGCCATACTGTGATACATCGGAGTCCCAACTAATCTCCTCCCGGTTCCAGGCAGTGTGGCTGCTGCCGTCGCCGGGGCATTGGAGTACGTCCGGCACGCTATCAGACATGGGTATAGTGGCAGCATCCTCCTGAGCTTCAGTAGCAGCTATAATCCAGAGATTCCGCCACCCCCCCCCCCTCCCCCCTCCTCCCTGCGTCCGCCCCACATGCAACTGCGTAAAAAAAAATATATATATATATCGGGGATCTCGCCAAACCCAAACGGGCATCGGCCACAGCACCCCTACTGGTAGGGGCGTATGATGTAGCCCCTTCCTCATCCACATCCGCTACTGCCGGCCCCGTCCCATCCGTCCTCCAGCCCCGCCGGCCCCACTGGCACCTGACACCTGACACCTGACCCGCGAAATGTAGCACATTTGCTGGCGCGCCGGTGGCCCCAACATATGTGCCTGCATGGGCATGCCGCGGAGGTCGTGGGCAAGAGCATTTGAGAACAAGGATGAAAAAAGGGCCGGGAATCACACCATAGCCCGTGGTCCCGCTTGGCCCGTGGTCCCGGATATCCAGAGATGTCAAGGTGCTTGTATGATATGGCGAGTAAGTGTCACATTTACATTAACATTTTACAAACGAGCACTTATGAGTTATAACTACTGTGGAGGGGTGCGAAGGAAAGATTCAGGGCCAGTGTTGAATGTTTCTGATGTCGCTGTGGCCGATTACCGGTTGGGTTTGGCCTGATACCCGTGAAGCTTTTTCACTTTTATGTTGGCCTTGTGGTAGGGCATCCTGTTGAAATTTCACCCAAACACTCTGATTTGTTGCTGTGCCAGGTCTGCAAGGTAGGTTACTCACAACACAGGTAATGACGGCCTCTGCTCTCCAACCCTGTTGTGGTTGAATATCCCATCTCTATGCTGGAAGGTGCTGCATGAGTGCTAGAGGTATGTTACTTCGGCCAGTGTGGTGTAGTGATGAAGGTGGTATGGCAACCCACAGACCAGTCTCACCTGTGTCTGTCATGCTGCGTCAAAATGCCGTGAGCAGGCAACGCCCCGGGCATGTTTGGTGTACCTGATGGATGTGTTGATTGACACGGTCTGTGCAGATATGCGATCATTGTGGCAGCGCGGTTGACCAAGCTGTGATGTGCTGCAGTCCCGGTGACGGTGCAGTTAAGACATATAAAGTCGGGCTGACTCGATACGTCTTAAACGTTGGCATCAGTATACGCAAGGGGCTGTAGACGGGACGAAGTGGACACCGGGACCGACGGGTAGTGATCGCATGGCTTCTTGGATTTATCAGAAGCAATCGTCTGCGAAGCTTCGAGACGACGGGCATCCGAGGGCCTGTGTGGCCACCAATTCTTAACCTCATACTTGAAGATACACCAATTTTGCTACCCGCAGCTGCAGCAGTCCTCCAGGACGCACTCTGATCCCCGACTGCAACATGAAGAAGAGATGCTCCTGATTGGGGGGGGCGTGAAATATAAGACGTTGTGCTGTTGCTGCACACAGAAGAACAGTTTGCACGTTCCTTGACCTCTAGCTCATGCCTGAGAAACAACCAGTGAAACCGAAATTCGCCTGTGAGGAAGAAGCGGCGCTTTTGCTAAACTGTATATCTGCTGACGAGTATGTTGAACATAAGTGTGTGCAGTACATGAAGCGATTGCGCAAGTGTGTCCAACGTGAGCGCATCATCAATTTCGAGCTGCTACCAGACAGTAGTAGCGGAGCAGCTACACAAGAAACAACACCAAACACGAGTGCACAAGATCAAGCCAAGACTGCTGAAGCGGCTGAGTAGAGTGTTCCCGGCGTTGCGAAACGAGAAGTAATGTCGTCATACAGACCCTCCGTGATGTGGAGGCGCGTTGCGTTGTGGTCAAACAGTTCTTGGTGGGCCACATCTCTATTCTGGGGAGGCTGCATAGGTGGGGCGTGGGCAGCAGGTACATACACCATGAGCGCGACCAACAAGTACAGCTATGATCCAGAACTAATTCGAGAGCTCGAGGCAAAAAAGAGCACGGAACAACACGTGCAAACAGACGTTGCAAGAGACCAGCTGCAACGACTGTTAGATGATATTAAATCTGGCAAGGATCAGCAACGTGATTGGAAGCCTAGGTAACAGCAGGTGATCGAGACTAGCTTTTACTCCAGCAACACTCCATGCCTTTGCTTGATTAGGATCATGCTGAGGAACGTGATCATGTCTTAAGAACGTGAAATAAAGCGAACATGCTATTCTGTCACAGTGCTCGAGTCGGTTCTGGTAATGTACAGACTTCGCACAGTCCATGCACACGCAATCATGGCCAGTGTATCAGCGCCGACGAAAGACTGTGTTGGCTACATAAACCTTGTCAAGGTCATCTGATTCAACACGATACCCTTCATACTGAGCCACCACTGCAGCACTGCAGCTGCGTGGCCACATATCATATGAGCGAGGGCTGGAATGAGACCTAGTGTTCACTTCGAAAAGTGTTCATTTCGAAAAGCACAATGAACCCAACGAAACCCCTTTTGTTGGGACAATCACCAACAGTGGCGATCAACAGGTCCAAGAATGCTGCTGCACAGTGTGCGAAACGCTTTTTGACAGCAAAACCACCTGATCGTAGTGGCACTGTGCAGCCCGCAATCCATCCTCTGCCGCCTCTGCCCTCGCCGTCAGTGCCTTGCAGAGATGCTCAACAACACAGGTGAGGGATGTGTCGTCCTCCTGCAGCACATCGGGCTGTGATCCGCGATTGTCCCCCGTCATGGTCCGTCTAGAGCAAGCCATCACAGGTCCAACAACCGCAAACACACGAGAATCACATTCTGAAATCCGTCATCACGCACGAACCAACGACAACAATTGAACAGGCATCAAACCCGAGCTCGACACATGCTGAAAAAGTCGTTCCAGGTCATCGATATGCCCACTAAGGATCGGGCTGCAGCATGTGCCAGTGACAACAACAACAAGTGATGCACATGCATACAAGGACCACAGCAACGCGGTTGCCACACCTGCCTGTACTCCTGGAGGGCTGGCATGGGTGCGGCAGCTTCCATGTTAGCGCCCACAGCTAGCACGGGTGCTTCGGGTTGGCTGCCATCAACACCGGCGACTGACCGCAACACAAGATAATGTCCGCTCTCCACGGCCGCATCCTCGCACATGCGCTGCGGCGGCGCCGTACTGCCATGCAGCTGCTGCAGCGCCGCCTGCACCACCGCCATGACCGTGACGCGCGCTGCCCGGGCAGCGGCCACGGCCTCCTCGGCGGCGCGCGCTCTGGCTGTGAGCTCGCGGGTGAGGCTCTGCACAGCGGACGTCACATCCCCGGACGCTGCTCCCGTGGCTGCAGTCGTCTGCCGGACCTGCGCACCACAGCCATTCACGTGAAGCAGGGCAGCAGCTGGCTACTGAGTTCCCTGAAACGCTGGTGCAGCTGCTTTTCTTATCTGCATGGAGGATTACGGTCATGGCACTTGTATTGATCGCAAGTCGACCGCTGCTCCCCAATATTCCACCGTTGAGTCAATGGCGGATCCTCTAACAAGAGTAGCAAGGCCGTTGCCACACGAATGTCACACTACGGAATTCATGGGACCAGCAGGCGGTCCCGCCTCGAGGCTTGCATGGCCATCCTGAGCACACTACACAAGCAATGCGTAGGAGTGCCAGGCTCACCTGGCCACAAGCTTCGCAGACCCTGCCACATGCGACAGTGGATGGACCTTCCCGCACATGGCTATGAGGGGCTTCCTCCGCGGCTGATACTTCGCATCCGTCTGCAGAGGCAGAGTACCGAAGCGTAGGTGAACACCGAAGCGTAGGTGAACACCGAAGTGTTGGGGAACACTGACGACTGGGTGAGCCCTGCACAGTGGAGCCACTTTGGATGGCCTGCATGTGATTGCCATTCCCGTGAGAGACCTTTTATCCACCCATACATCAGCATTGCCAAGCCATCAGCATGCGTGGCGGAGATGCAGTGGATCGCACGAGCACTGCTGCGCATGCTCAGGCCTCCGCAAGCTGCCCAGGAACAGGCAAATGGAGTCTACCTGCCACACACGACAAGATGGCCATATGCCAGGCAGCTGGTTAGATGTACAGAATGCGGATCTGCTGGACAGCGTGTGTGGCCCGCGGATGGGTGGAGAAAGCACGCAGGAACAACAATTATCAGGGCATATGAACTCCATATCCAAGGTCGCTCTGGATTCGGGCCCGAGTCGCCTCACAGGGACCAGAAGGATGTGATCTTGTATGCAGGCCACGATGCCAAGCACTTGGCTGCAGTGCATGGATGCTGCATCACAGGGGGGAGCCGCACCGCCTCCTCTGGTGCAGCATGGTGTACGCCAGGCGTGTTAGCAGCCACGTCCACCGCTGCACAGGCCGCATAATCACTTGCACGCCTCGGCTGACCATCTGTGATTCCGTTCCGATGCACACCGTCATCTACCGCGCCACAGTTTGCACCGCTGTCTACAAAACCAGGCTGTGCTGCACTTCTCGCTGCACTGAGCCGGGTCCGTCTGCGATTCAACACCCGGGTAGCGTCCGCACTGTTGGTGCAGTGCAGCTCTGAGGTCTGGCCAGCATCTGTGCCCGTTCCTTGTTTCCGGCTCGTGATGCAGGGAGGAATATTGCCGCCAGGGGGGCACTGGGCCGCGGCTTGGGGTGCTTTCCTCGGTGTGGTGGTGGCACCTTGGGTTGGAGGTGAGGGAAGGGTATCGGGCGGAACTGATGCAGGTTGTACACAATGAAAGTGCTCGTGATCGGAAGGGGCAACGGAGCGCCTTCCGGCCAGTGTAGACGATCTGGGGGATGCTGTATCCAGATGTTCTGAAGCTTCGACGCAAGTGCGGCGTGTGGTTCGAGCCGGTGGTGGCTGTGCTCGCTCACGGTCCAGGGCAGCAGGCTCCGAGGAGGCATCACCTGAAACACAGGCTCCTGCTGCGATCCCAATATTGTCACACTTGTTTAAGGGACACCAGTTTAGGTACCAGGCAACGCCACGCATGCGTGTCTCACTGTGCGTGTCTGTGAATGTTGTGTCTGTAAACGGTGTGTCTGTAAACAGCAGATAGAGCTGTGGTCACGTATAAATGTGGACACGGGATCACAGGGCATGCATAGCAGTCTAAAGGGGCACACCTCGAGAGCTGTGTGGTGTTGTGCTCTGCTCTGCAGCGTGTTGCTCAGGCAGGTATGGCTAGCATAGCCAGAGAGATATGCAGGCTGGCCATGGATGGCCCAGGGCTCCGAAACCACGAATTGCCTGGATCTAAGGCTGGGCGAAATGGCCGTAATTCATCAGGAGTGTGTTGTCCCTGTTACGGCAGACAAATCAGGACTAGAGAGTAGCAAAGGTGGGCAGACAAGGAAAGCACCATCGTTCCCAGCGAGCATGGCGAGCCCAGCAGCAGCATCAGATGTGTGAGCAGACGAAGTTCCAGACGGAGATTGCTCTTCAAGCGGTAGCAGGTGCATCTTTTGTGTAATTGCACACAGCAGTGGGGCTGCCCGCTGTCTCCTCGCTTCCTCCTCCTGTCTCTGCCGCGTCATGCGGGCTGCTTGCTGCGCTTCATCCGCCTGACTCTGTGTCGAAGCCTTGCGTATGCCAGCGGATGCCGGGCCGCTGTGTCGAGACAGTCTTATCGGTTCGTACCAGGCCTCCACTTGACGAATGGCAGCATCATCTGTGAAGCAAGCAGCGGCCCGGAGAGCACAGAGTCTGTGCGACACACGCCGTTGGAAGCAGCCCGGGAAGTCCGTGAGGAGATTGATGTCACTCAACATACTGATGTACGGATGGTCATGGGGGTACTGAGAATCAGGCTCAAGGCAACCGTTGTCTAGATTGGGGCTGGGATCTGTGCAAGTCCTGCCGGGAGTCGAATGAGGCTCAACGAGTCCATTAGTTAGATCTGCTTGAACATCTTGGGCTGTTGGTGAGCTACTAGGAGCGGATGAGCTGTGTTGCGTTGGCAGCGGTGCTGCTGATAGAGAAGTAGTGCGACTTTGTTTTTGCGGTCTTGCGGTGAAGGGCTGTATCCTGAGCCGCTTCAGCGACACGGAGGTTATCTGTTGGTTATTGGAATTGGAGCGATGACCTTGTTCATGCGCAGCTCCTGCGCGCAATCACACATGCTTATGTACAGTTTGCGACCATCCGATGCTCCACAGTCAGCGTGTCTCGATACAGAGCTGCACATCTGTGCGCATTAAACTGAAGCCGGCATCTTGTGAACCCAAGGTGAGGTGAAGTTCGCAGAGCTCGATTTGCGAGGCGACGTGACGATGCACTTCCTCGAGGCTCTGTTAGGCTGTTGTGCAAACAAACATTGCAATAAAACGAGCCGTCAGAATCCTGTACTTCGTAGAAGATATATTGACGCTGTGACCTCATACACACCTTCGAGCATTGCGCCTTCGTACAACTCTCTCCGTTCTTCCGCTCAGCACTGACTAGTGCAGCTCCCAGCCACACGGGCGACGTCAAGGACTTTACAACAGCATAAAAATTTTCTTCTGCAATCTTGAAACTCCGGGACTGGCACTAGCTCTCGAATCAGTGTGCCTATCGTTTGGGCTCAGCTCCGACGCGGGCTGAAGGGATACTTTCAGCGCTCAGAACGTGGACACAAACATGTTCTAAGCTTATTTTTTATATCTCTGTATTCCCCTGGAATTTCTGTACAGTACTAGCTCGAGAAGATACAAAATGTTTTGCCGCAAACGCACTGCTGAAAATTCAACTGCGAAGAAAAGTAACCTATACCTAAGATTCGAAGAATTTAGCTAGCCTCAAACTGGACTTCTTAGAGTACAAGCTGCTCGTCTGCAGTTACACCTTCCGTGGCGACGGGGGCACTGTGTAGACTCTGCACGTTGCACGAGGCACGAGCTGCACACTACACACATATGCATGGCTCAGGCGATGGGTGGTAGACAGATCGTGGATACCATGCATACAAGTAGAACTTTGTGCCAGCCACTGCCAAGTGATTTGTTGGCTTGCACATCCCACAGGGGGGTGTGCACTCAGCACCCCAGCGTGTCCACCGGTAGCGCAGACACCATGGGCCCCCACAGACGACTTTGGGGTCGCCATAGGGCAT
>JAUMHO010000008.1:5306162-5317080 GCA_032360965.1 Ulva armoricana
TGTGTAGTGATATAAGCTGAGGTTGACATGCTGTAATCACTCTTTCTGACTAAGACTGCATTCCATCTCAAGTCTGATAACTGTACGTGGTAGAAGTATACCGACAACCCAGTCAGGTATGACCGTGCAGTAATCCCTGCCTGTCTACGATATATCCTGTTCCGGTCCAGCCTATGGGCTGCGATCCTGGTTCACAACAGTTATAACTCATAGGATGGGTCAGCCCGCAGGCACCTGGCAGGATGATACACACGAAGGGGTACAGGCCCGCATACTTGCGTAGGGTGTGGCAAGTATGTGTGGCCTGTCAGACTCAGATCATGTGAGACTGTTGAGACGAACGAGTAGTTTCAGTCTAAGGCACATAGCTTGTATGGCCCTTGGCATATTGCCACAGTCAACACAATCACTTGATCCCGCATAATCCATTATTTGGATCTGCAGTAAAAACTCATGCATGTACTAGTGCCGCCGCAGCGCCACCGCAGTGCACGGCACTGTCATCATAATACAACTATTCTGTCACAAATCACATATGATCTCAGCCCTGCTTTAAAAATAAATATATATTTAAAGGAATCGGGCATCGCACCAAACCCAAACGGCCATCGTCCACGGTACCCCAACTGGTAGGGGCGGACAAGTGCATGACGGGCGCAGGAGGGGACACAACCACAGGGGCAGCAACAGGCGGGGCAGGCGGGGGCGCCACACATCGGAGCCACGACTTCAGGGCCGACCAGTCGGGCAGATGCAAGCCGCGCGGAAGCGGTGTAGGAAGAGGTTGTCGAGTGCACACAATACACGACACAGCCAGGATGAACGCAGCAACCATGCGAAGGCAGTGATGCTTTACAACACAGGGGGGTGACAGCCCAGAGCACCGGCGGGGTAAAAGAGGAAAGGGACAAGACACGCCGATGCGACATTCACATAAAAACTGTCATCAGGAAACGCAGCCTGCAACACGTCGTGTAACAATGGAGATGTATGGTAGAACTAGGACGGATCATCGAAGGCTGGTATCTACTTATTTGATATGTATGGTAGAACTAGGACGGATCATCGAAGGCTGGTATCTACTTATTTGATAACGTAGACGCTGTCTGAGACCCAGCATCGCAGAGACGCAGGCGCAGGCCCCGGTAGCCACTTCCGTGAGGACGCGGCGTGCAGACCCAGACTGCGTAATCCTGCTTGCCACCACCTTGCCTAGCTTCATAATTGCCAGTGTCAAGTATATAACACTGCTTGGCTTGCATGCACGTAGTCATGACACCACATTCATGACACGTCGTCCGCCTGTGTGTACCCAACACAAGCCACGGCAAGGTCCTTGCGCAAGACGCCAACACCGAGGTTGCCGTCCGAGCAACAGACAAAGGGACACACGAAGAGCAAGTGTTCAATGTGCCGCCATCTTTGCTCCCGTCGAGCCTGATCCGCCGGCGCCGAGCCAAAGTCCGGGCAGGAGGGGAACACACAGCCACCGCAGAGGTGGCACGACGAGTTTGGGGCCGTTGACCCAAAGGAGACAAGATGGTAATTAGGTAGATGCGAGGAGTGCAGGGACATGATAGGGGGGAAGACTGCGAATGACGCACAAGTGCAAACCAACGTGGAGGCAGGGTGCCAGCAATGCAGCCGCGTTGATGGGTTACGAATGTCTATGGCCCCCGTGGATCGTTTATTCAGCCGCACGCAACGATGCCTACAGTGCAAGCCATGTGCGGGTTTCACAGCTAAGCTAAACATGATCAATCTCTTTGGTCATGGCACCTGCTCCCCTTGAGCCAGATCCCATATCCTGGTCCAGCACAGCAGCCTGCGCACCCATGAGCTCCAACCCCTCTCCCATAGCAGAGTCGGCTGCATCTCCGGCGAGGCCTCCAAATAGAAGAAGGGTTGCTCGGGTGATGATCCCACCGTGCGTCAGGCAACGGCTTGTAAGAGAGCGATGGCTTGAAGCCATGCACTATGAGTTGACCTGGTGAAGATAGTGTATTCGAACTCTTTGAGCTTCCATACCAACGTGAGCCCGTTGCAGGGAAGTGGGTGTTTCAGAGTAAGAGAGGCGCCCCAGGTGAGATTGACCTACTGTGGCAAGATGTGTTGCTAAAGGTTTCACACGAGTGCTGTGACCAGTTCACTTACCTGCATGTATGATTTTCCCGTTTCAAGTCGTATCTAGCTGCGGTGCTGGGTATGAAACCGCGCAGCCACAATTATTCAGTGCTAGAGCTACGACAAGAAATCGGGCCTGATCTTGGTAGAACGCATAACATCAGCACGTCCGGTTCTAAGTGCGTGCAGTTTTTGACTTCTTTGAGACCAGCTCTAGTAGGGAGATATGCAATGCTCAGTATATTGTTTTGAATCTGTGTTGTTGAAGATCTTGAGACACAACACATAGGCATCACATGTGCCTTTCTCGGCAATATGGACCACGGCTGCACGGCTGCTATGCAAACAGCCAGGGATCAGAGGGGTGGCGAATCATGTGATGCAGACATATTTCTATCCATGAATGTGTGTGACCAACCCCATGCAGAACCCGAGGATTTGGCACGTCGCACATTTCAAGATCTGCCTGCAACGCTGTTGCGATTTCTGCTGTGACCAGCTACACTATGACCTCCACAGCGACGGCAGACAGCAGGCTACATCTCTACTCAGCACATCTACAATCACACCACATAATCACGACTCAACAATGGAAACATTATTCAATTGGACACATCGGCTGGTGTCGGCAGCACAGCAGAGCTGGGGGCACGCCGAGCTGCGACAGTCTACTTGTTGCTGCCAAGACCTCATTCCTCTCTCCATAAAATATGCAGTGTTAGCTTGCTTTCGCTGTGTATCATCATCGAAGGCGTACGCTCAACCTACTGCAATGGCTGGCCCGCGGCGTCACCTCTGCTGGCGATTATCGCAGCAAACTCCATGGCGGGTACGGCGTCAGACTCCAGCACGTTGGCGATGCTCGCAAGCACTTCCAC
This sequence comes from Ulva armoricana, assembly GCA_032360965.1. Taxonomy (NCBI): domain Eukaryota; kingdom Viridiplantae; phylum Chlorophyta; class Ulvophyceae; order Ulvales; family Ulvaceae; genus Ulva; species Ulva armoricana. Next base: position 5,309,165 of record JAUMHO010000008.1, read on the forward strand.
AGCCAGGGACGCGTGTATTGGCATCGCAGCACTCTGCACACCGGGGCGAGGGTCACACACATGGGGTTGCATGGGAGAGTTGCAGAGATGGAGAGTGGCACAGTTGGAGCGAAGGTTGCAACCCCCGAGCGCCGACAGCAGCGCAAGCACTGCGCTGCCACTCAGGACTCATGTTCCTGCTTGGCCCCCCTTGGCGACGCCTAGACAGCCTGTATCACCTCCACCAGCACGTGCACAGCCTGTGGAAGCACTCGAGACGTGTGTGGATGACAGGCCTGCTGCCCCATCAGTGCAACTGGTTTGGCCTATTTTTTTCAGAAACAGTTCATGCCACCGAGAGTACGCGATCACATCCTCCAACCTGTAGTCGACCGTGCCGCAACATTCATGTGTATTCACCGACCTGGCCATCAGGCATCGGCTTCCCCACCGGTGACGGTATACTCGGTATCATAGCATCCCTGAAAAGACAGCGCGCATGCTGAGCACGTGCACCCGCTGCCACCGCATTGCAGCGGCAGTCTGCCGCCACACTGGGGAGCCTGCAGGCTGCAGGAAGTCGCGCTCACAGCCACAGGCAGAGTCAACACGGTACGAAAACACTCTGCCGGTACGATAAGTGTTCCCTCTGCCTGCTTACAGAGAGCGCGGCACGGTGCGAAAGCACGCATGTTGCGGGTGAGGGTGTGTCCGAGTGGCGGGGGGCGCACATGGCTGCAGCCGCTCGACCCTGAGCGCCCAGCCATCATGCCGGGCGTGACAGCAGAGGCCGGGCGCTGAGCACGCTGGGAGGCGGAAGCAGCTTGGATGACGTCTCGGAGCCAGCCCTGCAGCAGTGCAGAGGCCTCGGGCAGCCGAGCAGCCGCGGCGATTGCGCCCAGCACAGCGCACAGCGCGCCAGCGCCGCACGCGGTGAGATGCGCGCCCCGTTGCATGGAGGCCGCGCGGAGCACAGGCGTCACCCTGGATGAGCGGGCCGCGGCTGCGTGCATGGGGGTGTCGCCGGGGTCCTGCACCGGCAGCGCTGCGGGCGCAGCCCCGGAGCAGGCGGAAGCGATCGCGTCCATGGCCGAGTCCACGACGGGCGCGGTGACATCGGCCGGGTCCTCGAGCAGGCGGAGCAGTGGGTTGAGGAGCAGGATGGCATGCATGGCCACCGTCCATGTCGCTGTGGGTGGGCTGATTGGCGCCGCGCTGTGGCGAGGGATTCCGCCGGCGGGCGAGCCTGGGGTGACGTCGGCCGCCTCGCCGAAGAGGGCGTGCGCAGGGCTGCCGTACGCATCATGCAGGGCTCGCAGGCATGCGCGCAAGTGCGAGGCCGTGGCGGAGCGGAACGGCGACTCCGGCGCTGCGGCGCTCGGCAGCATGTACGGGCTGTGCATGCACACGACTGCTGCCGGGGGCGGCGTCGCCGTCAGGGGCGGCCGGTCGGCGCCACTGCGGCTGGCGGTCTGGCAGACCATCGCCAGCAGGGAGACAAACGAGCCGAGCGTGCGGCGGGTGCCGCAGGCGGACGTGGGGGCACTGACCAGAGAGGGCGAGGGAGGGGGCTGCGGGCGTGCGCCGCCGCGGGGGTTGAGCGCGAGCAGCTGGGTCATCATGTGTGGCGTGTGGCCATGACGCTGCAGCGGCGGGAACTGCGGCGGTGCACCGTCAGCCGACCGGCGCCCAACTCGCTGATTCACCTCGACGAGTGGCAAGCATGGAGAGCCGAGCGCGGTAGGGGTCTCCACAGGTGTCTTGGCGCCTTCGGGGCGGCTCACCGACAAAGGGGCGGGTTCTGGAGTGACCGCTGGAGGCTGCGCGGGCCCCAGCTGCGGACGGGGGGCCTGGGCGGCAGCGGCAGACGCAGGAAGTATGCTTCCGGCACCTTCCCGGTGGCTGCCGGCTGTGAGGTTGCCGCCAGTGGCCTGAGGGCGGCTTGCAGCACGTGCGGGCGATACTCCCGCGACGGGTGCAGCACCGCCATTGGGGCGGGGCGGCAATTCAGGCGACTGCGAAACGGCGTTCGCGGCTTCCGGGCAGCCCCGAGTGGGAGCCTGCTCTGAATCCGGTCGCACATCTGCAGTCTCTGGCCGTGGGAGGCGCGGCGCTGACTGAGGGGCGGGCGACGCGCGCGGTGCCGGGCTGCGCGGCAAGTTCCCTGCGCATGGAGCGGCTGACGCTTCCATTGGCTGCGCTCCAGGCGATGAGGTACGTTCCTGCATCATCAGAGCAGCCGATGAGAGCGTACACTGGTCGAATGCACACACATCTGCGTGCAAATCTGCAGGCGCAGAAGGTGCCAGAGGACGGATGCGCACCAGCCCTTCCCTCGCCACCGCGGCACCGGCCGTGGCCTCCGCAGCGGGCGGGCCGCGTCGTGAGACCGGGTGCGCGGCAGCTTCCGCAGCTGCATCCGCAGGAAGCGTGGGGGATGCCGCCGCGGCTTCCCCCGCCACGGCACCGTAACCCCCTTGCTCTACTCGCGCTGGCGCCGATTCTGGCGACACGCTCTTGGGCGCCGACCGGCCGGAGGAGCGACGGGTGCGGACACGGCCCGCCTTGAGCGGCAGCGATCCGCGCGCACTGCGTCGGCCGACCCGGCGGCCCACCCCGACAGAAGGTGTCTGTTCGCCGTCTGCCACCGGCGCCTCGGGCGTGCCGGGGAGGCGCCGTTTCTCCCGCAGACCCGCCACCGCGGCGCCGCCGCACGCCCCTCCAGATGTGACACCTGCCTGGTTCTGCAGCGTTTGCAAAGACTGGACGGTCTCCGCTGGCGGGGTGGGAGCCCGTGCGGCCACGGCTACCGCAGGTGCCGGTTCGGCCGCGCCACGCCCTTGTGTTGCCTCCCATAAAACAGGGTGGGTGAGGTCCCCAGCCCCCGCTGCAGCTGAACCCTCGGAGGCCTGTTCCGGGGTGGGGCTCCCCTCAGTGGCCGGTGCTGGGGAGGGGGTCTGAATGGGGGTAGGCTGCAGGCAGGGGGACTGGCGGAGGCTCTTTTGGCGGGAGATCGGGGCGGAACTGGGCCCGGGGCCGGGCAACCCGCCCGCCTGTGGGTTCAGCGTCGGCGAGCTCGGCCAGACTGGTGATGCCGTGCCGTCCGAGTCCCCTCCTGCAGGTGCAGAATGGTCCAGTTGGCTGCCGCGACATGTGTGCAAACCCACGTCAATGACATGACCAGCGCCTGCTGCCTCGTGTCTGGCGGTGAGGGCATCGAACAATGGCAGGCCCGCAACAGGATGCCACTGTGCCCTGAACTGCAGATCAAACGCAGAGTCATGTCGTCTGTGTCGGGGGTCGATACTCCCCAAGAGCACACAGCATCCATGCGGTGTTTCTTGCGTGCCGATATCAGCAGAACTCAGCCTGATCAGATGTCCAGAAGACGACATACAAGCTTGTCCTGCGCAGTGCAGCCAACAAGCGAGAGTGGCAGACACAGCCTCTGCAGTCAGTCGACGCCGGCAGACCGCTTCAAGGATACCAGGGGGGCGGCCTCAGGTAGGGTCACAGTCGGAAACACGGCACCGAGGGGGCAACACCGCAGTATGAATGGCACTGAGAGAGGGTCGCCGGTGCGGGGCACCACTGAACAGCAATCACGGGCGAAAGGCTGCAGGCACCGCACGCACCACAGCAGGCACCGCACGCACCACAGCAGGCACCGCACACACGATCCCCGGACATGACAGGAGACGCACCGGCCTCGGCGGCGAGCAGCGCCAGCGCCTCCGCAGCATCAGACGTGTGGGCGCACGACGTGCCTGCCGGCGACCGCCCCGTCGGCGCCAGGGCCCGCACCTGCTGTGTTACCGCCGCAAGGAGGTGCGCCTCCCGCTGCCGCCGCGTCACGCGCGCCGGGTCCTCCGCACGCCCACACTCCCTCAGCACATTCAGCGGCCCCTCCCCGTCGTCACCCGTGTCTGCCGGGATGTACCAGCTGCCCATGCTGCGCGCTGCCTCCGGCTGCACAAAGCACGCAGCATGCCGAAGGCTCCGCAGTCGCCGCACCGCGTTGCGTTGGAAGCACCCGATGCCGTCAGTCAGCAGCCCGATGCTGCTCCACATGCCGATGTACGCGTGGCTGTGGGGGAATACCAGCTCCGGGTCGCTGCAGGTCGCGCCGTTCTCGGGGATGACACCCAGACCACTCTCCGTCGCCACTGGCCGCCGGGTGCTCGCCGGTGGCTGCGGCGACGCTCGCACCTGCCTGGCAGGGGTGGTGGAACGGTGTGTTTTCGGCGGGGGCCCGGCGGGGTCTCCAGAGTCGCCATGCGTGCGTGGACGCTTCGTCGGCGCAGCCTCGGTGGCCGATCCCGCAACAGGCGCAGTCGCCGCGGGCGAAGCTGTGCACGGCAGGTCCATCGACTGGGTCTCCGGGACGACGCTGCCTGTGAGGGACAGCGGCTGAGAGCCGGGGGCGGCGCCGCGCTGCGTGCTGCGCGCTGCGCCACCTGCGCCGCCATCACCGGGGGCCTGGGTCGCCAGGGGGGGTAAGGCGGGACGGGGGCCGTGACGGCGGACGTCCACGGGGGCCCGCACCTCAGCGGGTGGCGTCGCCGCCGGAGTGGCGGTGGTGCCGTCGGTGGAGGCAGGCTCGGGCGCGGGTCCGTGTGGAGCAGAGTGGATGAGTTTCCGCAGGCCTGGGCTGAGGATGGTTGAGGAGGTGACGAGGAGGGACAGGTGGCGCATGTCCGCAGTGGTGAACGGGAACGTGGCCATGAGGGCCACGGCCTCGGCGTGTACCAAGGACCTCCGCTGCCTACGGCGCGTCTTCGCAACAGCCTTGAACGTCATGACGTTGCTCAGATGGTTCTTGAACTGCATGAAACAGCCGCGGCTGGGGCTGCGGCACGGCAAGCGCTGAAGCATGGCACACAGGGTTGGGAGCCGCAGGTAGATGCCGTCACAGCTAGATTTGATGACCGATTGTCACGCCAACTCAGGCCGTGCAGAGCGTGTGCCGTTTGGCTGGACTGGCATGACCGCACGAGCGCTGTGCTGCAGTAGGACTCGACCATCGGCACCTTTTGGATAATTCAGTGCCCGGAAATTCAGTTGCCGGCTTATGTCAGCCGTATTTGGCAAACGAAAGTGACCGAATCAGCAAAAGGGGGAGGGGGCAGATCGCGCATGGCGCTCAGGGTGCCACTCAGGGTGCCACGGAACACACAACATGCACAACATGCACGGAACACACACCATGCGTACCGCTGATCAGAGCATGCGTACCGCATGCGTACCGCTGATGCCAGAAATGACATCAGATGAGCATGGAATGACATGCGGACGGAGGTGGAATGCGAAGGACCTTCTGCACAGGCTCGTGGGTGTGGGCCTGATGCCGCGACACGGCACTGCAGAGGGTGGCAGCATGCCGGTGTGTGCATTCAGGGGCCGCACCTCCCTCAGCCGTTCGAGCTCAGCTTTCAACACTCGCCTCGTGGCTGCTCTCGCCGTCGAAAACTCCTCCTCGCTGTATCCCAGGTGCTCCCTGACTCGGTCGTACACCGTTGTGAAGCTGTCTGCCTCCCAGTCGACTATCTGTAGGATATCGTGCAGTGCAAAGCACAGGATCTGAGGTGGTGGGGGGGTGCTCCTGTCCAGCTGCAGTGATGCATCAGGCTCCTGCACATGGCAGTGGTCACCCGCCTCGACACCTCACCACCCACGCTGGCTGTATTACAAAAGACACCCAACAGGATCTACCATGGATCCACGATGGGTTGGCTGTGGCAGAACCTCAACCATTCCAGGAAGGCCAGGATGGTGGTGAATGTGCCCACGCATGGCTTGGCTGCAATGGTGCAGTAGTAAGAAGTGTGTGGCTAGGAAGGGGCCCATCCGGGACCCGGCAGCCTGCTGCTTCTAGATACACCATGTACACACCATGAAGCCTGCCATGCAAGCCATGTCTTGCGGCCAGTCTCCTGCAGCCTGGGCGAGATGTCCCAGCCAACGCGACGTGGAAGCATGCTTGCTGCAGAGAGCTCGGCAGCCGCTTCGATGCAAGCAAAGACGTCACCACAGCCATGACAGATCGCGGTTCAAGACACAAGACACAGTTAGGCAGACCCACACAGCGCTGATGAGGCAGCGACAGATGCTGGACTGGAACCAGGGGCACTGAAGTAGGAAGGTGTGCACCCGTTTGGCCAGCATCAGGGAGCCCAACACTTCCCGGATCATGTCGGCATTGCCATCGACCTGCTTCTTCGTCAACTTCACAACCTCCGGCTGCCGCCGTCGCTGATAGCCCTGCCCGGGCGGTGCAGCCGCAGAAGGATCAGATGAGGTGTCAACAGGCACAACGACCCGGGCCCCAGTCCCTTGCGATCTCTCCTGAACCGCAGGTACCACATCTACGACCGCCGCAGCCGCTTCTGCACATGCGGAAGGTACAGCTGCGGCCGCAAGTGGCGCAGGAGTGACCAAATGTGGCACAGCTCCCGCCGAACGCGGCACCGGCGTAATTGAAAATGCCACTGCCTGGACTGCTGCGACCGGGGGGCCAGCAGGTCGGGAGGCCGGTGGCTGCGGTGCGCTTGCCTGCGCAACGGCAGCCGATCCGGAGCCGCCTTGCACTGGGGCCCGAGCAACTCCCAAGTCAACGGCCGGCTGGAAAGTCGCAGGCGAAGGCGCGCGCTGTGAGAGATTGACGGCCTTGCTGGCGGTAGCGCTCCGTTCCCGGCGGTCCTTCACTGCGGTGGGGGGAGGTCTCAGCGGCGACGCACCCGTGTCGGCAACGTCTGCACCGTGGTAGTGTGTTCGTGGCTCACTGATTGTGCAGCTCTCCTCCACACCTGCACACTGGTACCATGCAGGTCTCGCCATTGCACTAGTGTTGACCGGGCTGCAGCTCGGGACAATTGGCTTTAGATCACAGATGATGTCCTTGCTGCGGCCTGGTGGCACTGGTGCCACGCCTGTGACAGTCAGCCAGGGGAAACATAGAGGTCATGTGGTCCAGTGGCTGGAGGACGTGATCAAGGCTGGCCCCTTCTACAGGAGGTCTTGTGCACTTGGGGTTGCACGTGGCTCAGGATTACTGGACCCGAGGCCCGTGTGGCATTCAACTTGTCCACGTAGGGATCCAGAACCACACATGTACTCTGGCACGAGCCCCACAATGGCCGGACAGACCAGAAGTTGCTGTGACTGAGACGTGGCAGGACTGCCGCTGCCGTGCGACGAGCCGGAAAGAAACAAAACACAACAACAACAACCGGGAGCCAGCCATCGATGTGCAACACACAGCATGGTCACACCAGGAGCGCAGCAGTGTTGAGAGGTTGACGCAATCTTCCAGAGCCACGCCGTGACAGCTGAACCTGACATACTGTCATTTCTCTACCAAAGTATCATGGTTGCCCAACACTGGAGCACTGGCGTCGGCCACCATCTGTGTGAACTACGACAGCACTCTGCAATGCTAGGCTGGAGAGACGTGGTCACAAGGGGGTGACTTACAGCAGTGGTATGAAATGGACATGCTCAAACGCCAGGCCACACACGCAGTTCTGCTCGTGCAGACAACGGCGAGTGCATCACAGGAAAGGTGCTCCAAGCAGGTCGTCGGGAACGGAACAGCGAGGGCGGGACACACCCAGTACAGGCGCAGCGCGGCCGGGTGGAGGTCGCGCAGGGCTTGGCGTCAATGAAATACGTTTCAATCCGTTGCCAGGACTCGCGGGTGGAGCAGCGAAGCGCAGTCGGGACCCGCCTCCACTCCCAGGGATAGGCCGAGGCAGTCGCGCATTCTGCACCGTCTGGTCGTTTTCTTGCCGAGGTGTCTGAGGTGCTGCCTTTGCCTCCGGTGCTGCCTTCGCCGTTGGTGCCGCTTTCGTCTGTGGTGCTGCCTTTGCCGGTGATACCGCCTTTGCCGGTGATACCGCCTTTGCCGGTGATACCGCCTTTGCCGGTGATACCGCCTT
>JAUMHO010000008.1:5317180-5362207 GCA_032360965.1 Ulva armoricana
GCCTTTGCCGGTGATACCGCCTTTGCCGGTGATACCGCCTTTGCCGGTGATACCGCCTTTGCCGGTGATACCGCCTTCATCTGTGCTCGCACATTCTCTTGCAGCTGCAGGTACACAGCACCCTTTGGAAAAGTGGCAAGCGCTATGGGGCCGCCAGCTGAATGACAGGCAGGGAAAGTTAGCACAGCGAGTTCAATTCCACACACACCACTTTGTTGCCATGGACCTTGGCAGCGTGTCCAATGCAGCATCGACCCATTCGAGACAATTTGAACAGATTTGCCTGAATTGACGGCATGGGGCTACGTGTTCAGAAAGCTGTTGCTATGGTGGTCGATGCATGGTGTGGGTACATCGGGCAAGGCACGAAACGTGGCTGCAGCCAGGGCACACACACAGGACCAGACCCATCCACATGCTGGCGTGTGTACTCCTTGACAACTGATGACCGGCATGAAGCATGCGGCTGACATAGGTAGGTAAAGCGGTGAGCAAGAAAAGCTGACAGTGGGCAAACGAGGCCCAAAAGTGAACATCAGGCCCAAGCAATCGCATATGCAATACTGGCATTTGGTACTGAAGAACACAGTCACCAGGCGTGGAGTTATGGGATCGTGGGTGTGTGGCAGCTCTTGGGCACATGGCACCCTATTGTCTCGGCCACACTGTGTCGGCGTGCTGGAACTGTGCACATGCCACAGCCGGAGGAATCATCGGTGTTGGTATTAGGAGCGTTTGTTGGGGGCTCAGGCCTGGAATTGTTTCACAAAATATCGCATTCTAGCGGCGTAGGCCTGGAAATCCGTTCCCGAAACACGGTTGTTGGCTTTGGGAGGTGTGCAAAATTGAACACTGGGCATCATCCTGATGGATCACACCTGCTCAGCAGTGTCCGCAGGTCCGCCATCTTGATCAGCAGCAGCCCCAGCATGCTCCCCAGCATTCCCTTCAGCATCCTGCACCCCCTCCTCAACGGAATCCTCGTCCTCTTCATCAGACAGCAGAGCGACTCTGACCCTGCCACTCTTCTGCGCCTTCCGCGCCTTGGACGTTGCTGCAGAGGGCTTGGCGGGGGGAGCAGGCGTGGGATCAGCTGGAGTGGGTGCGGCAGGAGTGCACGGGGCGGCCGCCGCCGGCGGTGCGAGGAGCGGACTCTTCTCCGGCTGCTGGGCATCCCTCACCGCTGGCCCCTGTCTGCAGTCCCGCATCCTCGTTGCATTCTGTGTTGTCAACCGGGCGAGGATGTCGCCAAGCTTGCTGACCCTCACAGGCCCACTGGCGTTCTGGGCGGTCGGTTCTGCACGCCTGCTGCACATGTGGCCTCGTGCATTCCGACCGGCTCCAGCATGCCCAGGCAGTGCAGAGACTGTCGAAGCGTTCCGTGGGTGCTGCTGAGCGTGGCTGTGCAACGCTGTTAGGACCACAGCCGCATGCAGTCGATCAGTGCACACAGGGCATCTCATTGAATGGCCAACCGAGGCTGCTACAAGAGCACTGAATAGCGTAACGGAACATGCAACAGCGCTTGACAGGTGCATGGGTGTCAGAGCGAGCGCAAGAGATTGGCGCTCAAGGTCGCTCTGCACCACAGCAGCACGATCACATGAGACAGCATCTTGCGCACTTTCTCTTTGTCTGTCTTTCTCACTCTTCGAGGTCGCCATATGTTCTTGCACAGGCTTGCTCTGCTCTGACTCCTTGTGCGGATGGTTTCTGCCATTCTCTGGGGATGCTTGTGCGCCTGCATCTTGCAGTGCAGGAGGCCACGGCACAAAACCTCGTACCCCCTCTGCCACACATGCCACGTGGATGTCCTGCTGACATGCCTCTTGCGCTCCTAACCGCCTCTGCTTTGCACCAGGTTCACTGCCCCCAGGGGTAGCCTGCTCATCCTCCTGCTGTTCCAGTGCCCCGACCTGCTCCGCAGCATCCACCTCTAGCTTCTTCCTCTTCTTCTTCTTCTTTTTCTTCTTCTTTGGACCTGCATGTACCATGTCAGTGTCGCGGATCCGAAAGCCCAGCTGTACCATGCTGCCATGGCAGCAGCCATGTGAGAAATGAGACACTTTTGACAGAGGTACCAGTGTCTGATGGGACCGTTTCTGACGGACCCTGCCATCCGGTAATGCAGAGCGGATGCACTGCCAGCCAGGCTGCAGATCAGTGATCCATTCAGCAGGTCACCCAAAGAAAACGAATGTAACTTCTTGAGAATAAGAATCAAATACCATCCCCAACATACCTACTGCTAAGGTTGCAGATCGCACTTTCGACAAGAGGGACGACCTCCTGTTCCGCCTCCTCCACTCTCAGTGCAGCTTCTTCTCCGACAGGGATATCACGAGCGTGCTGTCCTGCAGTGTTTACATCATCAGGCTCGCCCTGGGCGCTGGCGCAAAGCCCTGCATCCGCATCTGCCAGTTCACCCTCCCCTTCTGTGGTGTGGTAGCCAATGCCAGGCGCCACTTCGTCCGAGTCATCTTGCTGTTCCTGACTCAATTTCTTCTTCTTCTTCTTTTTCTTTTTCTTCTTCTTTGGTGCCGCTAATCCGTCAGCAAATTGATCAGGTGCTGCATCAACCTCCTGGGCTACTGTGTCACTCCATCCTTCACCTGCCCTGCTGCTGTCAAATGCAGCCACTTCATCACGAGGAGAAGCTGATTTCTTCCTGGACTTTTTCGACTTTTTCGACTTTTTCTTTGGCATGGCTTCTGCAGTGACATCATCGTCCACGCTGTCATCTGGAACAGATGCAGCGACACCGGCATCTGCAGATGTTTTGTGGCGACCTCGCCTGGCAGTGCTACTTAACTTGTGTGGTGTCGGAGGAGATGGCTGTACTGAGCGGGCACCTCCCCGGTGCCGGAACGGACAGACGGCAATGCCTCTCGGGCATGTATCCAGTGTCAAGCCCATGTCGCGTTCCTGGACACACCGAGAGACACCATCTATCACCGCGTTTGTAACAATGCTGATGCACTGTTGGTCCCGCTCGGGAGCAAATCTCGGGCCTGGGAAGCCTGCGTTGGTGTCTGGTAGGCGCAGGCTAATGTGCACTGCAAGAGTTTGGTCCAGTGCCATCGTGTGATAGTCGGACTGCAACACACACATAGCAACGGAAGCCCGCAATAACCGCAACGCACGCGACTGCTGTGCACCGATATAGGCCGTTCTGCTGCTCGCGGAAGCGACAGAGGCAGCTGCATTCCAGACCGGCCCCTTATGTATTCAGACCCTCAGCAGAGTTCAGATAGCACACACGATGTTCCAAGAGGGTGTGATGTGCGGCGTAGCACGACCTTGTGAACACCGAGCAGGGATCCAGTTCAAATCAAAGATCCATCTGGAAGTACGGCAGAGAGCCGTCCTGGCTGCTTCAGGCTACCTGGTTATGATACGCAAGGTCGAGTACATACCGTGGACGATGCATAGCGCATGGTCGTCAACAAAAGTCGCCTGGCAGTCGCGTCTTCCATGTCGATCAAGCACGAAAGAACTGATCAGCCGGCCGTGCAAATTATAAATACCATTTCACATTCATAGATTGTCTAGACAATGGTCCACCGTCCTGTTCCAGCTGACACGGCCTTCCGGCCCCCGGAGGACGGGCAAGAACCACAGTTCAAGATCCTTAAACGCACGACGAAGGGCAGATTTGGGTTTAATAGGTGTTGTTTCACTTCGCTGACGCACACTGCGGTAGTGATCTAAGGATTTGGGAGGCGGAGAAAGGATGGCGTGCTGACAGCCCGTCTTAGCTCCTACAAATAGCCTGGTCAGAATGTGTATCTGAGCTTACAGCATGCCGCAACGGTGATTGTCGGAGGCACAGGGATATGGCCACATAAGCCGTTCAATTTGAAAGCAGCGGGTGACAGTGTGGCTAGACGTGCGATTCCACATGGCATCATTCACTTCTAGATGAGGCTGCTCACTCCGGGTGCATCCGATTCTCTGACCATCCTCCGTGAAACGTACCAAGCAAGGCAGGTTGTTGTGGTGGGACCAGTCAGCACGACCGGCAACAAGAGACTGTGTAAAAACCAGTAGACAGTCAAGCAGCAGCGGGTGACATGCTGGGCTGCGTCACAGTGCATGCACAGCCTGCTGGTGCCTTCACGGACTGCATCGCGCGGGCACGCATAGGGTCGGTCTTGCCAGCCGGCACTGTGGCACAACGGTATGGCCCCGACTTGTTGGTCGTAGTCATGCACCTGTTGTTTAGTGGATCTCGCCGTTGCGGGACGGAGATGTCGTGGACCGATATCGATGTTGCAGTCACACTGGTCGCGGGGATTGGTGGTCCCTCGGCCGGCGTGGCTGGTTTGGTTGCTCGTCCTTGTCTTTGGGAGAGATGGCTCGTGTGGTCGCACACCTTGATCGTGACCATGCTGTTGTTCAGATTTACATTCCGGGTTGGAGCCCTCACATTAGACAAACCTGGTAAACTGATCACCAGCCTGACACCCCGCCCAGCCCCCAAAGTCCGTCGGAAGAACGCATGTCTGTCAGCGCTGTGAGGCTGGGCTTGTGGTTCCAATGTGAGTGTTGATGGCTGCAGCCCAAATGAGGGCTCGAGAGCGCCCCGAAATATTGACATGAGCAGTGATCAAACAATTGCAGCTACAGCCACCGCCCCAGCCACCCACATCCACACTGTGTGCTGGTTGTGCACCTTCCTGGGCCATCAGATATGGTGTTGCCATCCTCCTCTGCTTTTCCAGCATGCACCCCACATAACACCTAACTGCCTTCCAACCAGTGCATCTGGCAAGCCAGCCACTCAAATCCCAGTAAGCGCAAGATATGAGTCCACTGTATTGCTCTCCATGATGCATGCTTTCGGAGCAAAGTCGGAATCCGCAACCTGGAATGTAAATCAAACCGACTGCATGGTTTGCACCAGCGAGTGCCTTTGAGGGTTCAATCGGACCCGGTTACCGGAGGTGTCAATTTCCTTATGGATACGGCGGTGTAATCATACGACAGACAGCTCCTGGCACGGGTTACCTCTTCACAAGAGAGCGCGGTGCGCTGTTTAAAGTTGTACACAAGACAGGAGGCACAAACATTGTGATTGCATGGCCGAGGTGCTGTTGCTGCTGTACTTGTATGACGGAGGCTGATGCCAGAAGAGCTGGAAGATGCTGTGTCTACTGCATTTGCAGATTGGATCCACGTAGCAAACAACCTGACACAGTCCGCAAGATCCAGAAACACATGAATTACTTGGAATTCAACTCTGCCACACACTCCTCAGACACTGGCAACATCTAATCATCCACATACTTGAAAAATGAAAGCAGCCATCCAGGTGACATGCGGGAGCAGCCCACGCTCGGCACCCCGCAGCCAGACCGAGACGTCACGCCTGGGCGTCACACTTCGACTCGCAGCCCCACTGCCCCGGTACCCAGCGCTACCGGTTGCCCCATGACAATCCGTGCAGCGGCAGAGCCCAGGTGGTCAACAGCTCCAGTCACGGCCGCATCCCGCAGGAACGCCGCGGATGTCTCAAAGGACATCTTCAGCAATGGCGACGCGCAAGCAACAATTCCGTGCCGGCTGCAGCCCCTGTAGCCACCCGCATGCGTCATGAAGTCCGCGATCAGCGACAGGTGCCGCGAGTCCACGGAGATGCCGTACGCGGCAAACACCGCCCGCACTTGCGTGACCAGCGTGGCCCGCGCGGCCTCCACGCCGTACACACGGAGCGTATGCATGACGTCGTTGCACGTCGCCTGGGTCGGGTCCACGTCGTCGTCATGCCACCACGCAGTCGCAAAGTTGATCCCGTCCGTCTGCAGCGACGGCGCGCCCCCGCGCCTCTTCGACTCTATCACGTACACATTCGAAATCCCGGCGGTCGACCGCACGACGGCAGACACGGCGGCGGCCTCGGCGACCTCGGTGATGATAATCTTGGGGGCGTCTACAGGGACAATCACGTAGACCTCGCACCTCGATTCTTCCTCAACAGGTCTGCACATGAGGCGCCGTCACGCCAACGCTCGGCATCATGCAAGGGCAATGCCACGATGCTGGTTTGAATTCTTTGAATTGAGTAGCCTACACGATTGTTGCCGCACAGGCACCGGCGCGAATGGCAGAGGTAGTCCCTGAACGTTGATCCTCGGGCAGCCACCTAATACGGGGGTAACAACAACATGGCGTCCACTGAATGTGGCACCATGCACGCAACAAAACGGGAAACGGCACTAGCTCCCAGCCTCTTCGTCCAAGCGCAACCTGTGCCCAACCTCTCCGTCCAAGCGCCCAGCTTGCTCTTCAACAGCACCCATGCAGCCTTCGGCTCCCTGCGCCTGACACCCACACAGCCTGGACCACACAAACGCCTGGCGTGAGGAGCGCACATGTGCTTGATGACCGTGTCGAACTTGCCTGCCGCCGTCGACACTTCTATCGCCGTGCTCTTACGCGACAGCCGGGCGCGTTTCGCCTTGGCCGCTCGGCCGCCGTCCTCGTCCGCGGCCGCACTGCCGCCGTCCCCGGTGCCCCCACCCTCCTCCTCCGCTTCTCCCCGGAACGTCTCTATGTCATCCCCAGGCGCCTTGTCCTTGCGCCGTTTGCTCGGCTTCGCCGCGCCGTCCCCCTCGGCGGCCGCTCCCTCGCCATCCGCCAGCACCGCCGTGGGGTCCTCCCGGGCCTCCACGTCAGCAGGGTCAGGCTGATCATCGCCACTGGAGCCATACTCCAGCTCAGCGTCCTCTCTATACTCATCTTTGGCTTCTGCAAACTCATCATTCTCCTGCACGCGGCGGGTGTCTTGTTTCAACCGTTCACAGCACAACCAGGGAACCCGTCAGGCAGGGCAGAGGAGACACTCCGATAGCCGGGGAAACTCATGCAGCAGTCTACAAAACTTTGATATTTCTGCATTCGGCACTAGTGGTCGTCAATCAGACCCCCGAAAAGGTGAACGAACTCTCCGATGGGTGTGCTACTGGGAATGCAAGTACTCCCGGCCGGCCAGGACGGTGGCAGATCGGGAGACAGCCTGAGCTGCACTTTGACCCACCTACAATGCAGCTGTATGCCGGATCTGCGCTCCCCAACATCACAAACTGCACCCCGGTCGGGGCATCGATCAGGCCAATGGCGTAGGCACCAGAGAAAGATACCTCACGCCCACCGGAGCAGAAGAACATGTGGCTGTCAGCCCCGTGGGCGGTCGGGGTGCTCATGTCGACAGCTCAGGAATAACATGGTATACGTTAACATGGCGTATGTGGCCAAAAGGAACGGTGTCAGGCCGGAGGTGGCAGAGGGGTGGATTCACCACTCGCGCCCTCTGCTACCTCCGGCCTGACACCGTACCTTTTGGCCGACCATACCCTTTGGCCGGAGGGCGCGAGTGGGTATGGTCCGGTGGATGAACGAAGGATGCAGTGATCAAAACGTGAACGCCGATGCCTGATGCGATCGCCTCTGCAGCTCGCTTTGAGACAGGAAGTCACATGTGCTACCCTCCGATGGCTGCACACACCTCCTTGTTCTCATCGTCGTCCTCTTCGGCATCGGCTTTGGCCGCGGCTGTGGCCTGGGCGGCACCCGCCACATCTGCCGGCTCCCCCTCCTCCGCCGCATCACTCTGCTGCGAGGGCCCCGCCACCTTGACCGAGTTGATCACCGGATCGTATGCCGCGCGCCGGAACTGCCGGATGATCACGCGCTCCACTTCCTTTGCAAAGGCGCCTCCGACAGCCGCCGCGAGCTCCGGCCACGACAGGTGCACCCGCTCGGGGTACGTCTCCATGTCGTGGAACTGAAGGTGGATCGTGTACTCTCGAGTCACGACCCCCAGCTCCTCCACAAACGGAGTCTCCACCACAGACAACTCCTGCATCCCATGCATGCACTCCATGCATACCCCTGGCCAGTTTTGCCCAGCAAGACCTGTGCACATGCATCTGGCATATAATGGTGGCGTGTTGGGCTGTAGGTGTTTGACACCGTGTGCGTCAGCGAGTGGCAGTCGGGATCCCTTGCAATTGAAAGAGGAAGCTGTGCTTGTTAGGTATGATTGTGGGAGCCTGACCCCAGATATGTAGCTGTGGGAAGTGCGCCATGGCGTGGTGAGACCAACGGTGCGTTCACATCGCAGACTGACGGTCCATGCCCACTACAACGACCGCTGCGCGGACGACCCAGCTCATGCAGTGTATGTACAGCTGCAACTGCGTACATCACACAACGGATACGTATGATTGCGACTGGGCCTTCGCGCTGTGGCTCGGGTGCTGCCGTGTGGCCGGCCGTGCTGTGCGTGCTGTGCGTGCTGCGTGCATCGACGTGGAGGATGTCGATGGGTGCAAGAGGGTGACAGGGAGGATGCGGCAGGCGACCGCATCGCACACACCAGCCGCCTCGTGGCGATTACAAGTGTGGCTCGTGGGGGAGGGCGGCGATAGACTGCGACCAGAGCTGCGCTGTGGATGCGCTGTGAGCGCCCGTCCGTGTGGCCGCATCAGCGTGTAGCTGAGCGGGAGAGCGCGCTCGATAGGGGTGCGGCGGCCGCACCTTGAGGCACTCGGCGAGGCGCAGCTTGCGCATGCGCGCCGCGAGCCGCTCCGCGCCGGCGGCCGTCCTGCCGTGCCGCAGCGGCAGCGTCATCACGGGCGTGGCCACAGCGCGCGCCGCCGTCATCAGCAGCTCGCGCAGCCGCGGGATGCCGAGCGTGACGTTGGCCTCGCCACGGCCGGCCATGTGGAAGGTGTTCAGGGTCATCTGCGTCGACGGCTCGCCGATGCTCTGGCCGGCGATCACGCCCACGCTCTCGCCCGGCGCCGCCAAGCTGCGCATATACCTGCACATCGGCCCCGCTGTGGCCTCTGTTGTCGCCAGGAAGCGACACAGCTGTCTCTCAGTCCTAGCCTGCCACGCTGAGGCGGTGCTCGACTCACAGACGGTGCATTGTGGGGGTGACTCTCCAGTCTGAGACGGACTAACCAAACGGAGGACCTAAACAACGATTGCCCACCCATGGCGAGACGGCACACACGTCAGGACCGGCAGCATTCGATGATGGGACATGTGAGGCTGGGCAGACTCTGAACATCCCATGGAAAAACCTGCTCTCTGGGCGCCGCACGGCTCCTGTGTTGTCATTCAAACCACCGGGACGTCAAGGGGAGCAGAATGAATGCGAGACGAGCGTCGCACGCAGACCTGCGGCCCGCAAGCTCCGGCAAACGCCCCGGATGTCATCTGGTGACCCAGTGCTAGCTGCAAACATCGCCGGCTGCGCACCTGAGGTGCATGGCGTCCTTGAACCGTTGGCCTTGTTTCGGGGTGTTTTTGGCCATGTACTCCGCGAGCCGGTCTCCGAAGACCTCGGACACGGTTCCCAGCACACTCAGCGGCTGATCCGCCTGAACGCAGGGGAGGCCGTGCGCCTCGCTGAAGCCACACTTCTCAAGTACGCTGGCGGGCACCTTGAGCTCCTTGGCGGTGACGGCGTCCACAAGGGCGCTGCGGCGCACGTCCCACGCCTTCGCCACCGCAGCCGCTCGCGGCCCCTCTCCAATCGCCTTTGCCGAGTCTTCCAGCGCCAAGTCCTACATGAGCGTGCGCTGTGTCGTGTCGGTTCTTACGGTGCGGAAGCCGTGGACCGCCAGTAAAGGTGCAACGACGACCGCTGGCAGTGCTCGCCAGTGACTGGCGCGGTCAAGCCACAGCATTACTGTCTGTGACATCGGACGACCAGCCTAGGTCTGCGCAACTGTACCGGATCCAAGCAGTGAGCAGGCTGCTCGTCCATCTGCGCCTGCGACCAACCCAACGTCCACCGAGGACAAACGGAGCATGGACGAGCGCCTCCGGATTACCAGAGGTCTCCGGATTACCAGAGAACGCAGATCCAGGCGCACATGCCCGACAAGCACATCACCATCGGTATCACAGCCGTGAGCCGGCATGTTCAGAGAGCCACATTCACAAGTCTCCACGACGACAGCTGGTGCAGCCGTGCAGCTGGCTGTGTCATGTACACGTGGCCTATGCATGTGGCAGCGCACCTGCACCACCCGGTCGACGTTGTCCTGGAGGAAGGCAAAGTCAGTGAGGTAGGAGGTGTCGAGGACATCGAGGCCGTCTTCGCCGTAGATGAACTGCACGATGGCGCGGTCGCTGGCATCGCGCACGGTCGAGTCGTACGCGATCGTCAGGCCCTCGAGGTTCTTGATCATGCACCGCTGCAGGTACCCTGACCGCGCTGTCTTGACGGCGGTGTCTACCAGGCCGTCGCGGCCGGCCATGCAGTGGAAGTAGTACTCCTGCGGCCTCAGCCCTGCACCGCAGCGCTTGAGGATGTACAGGTATGAGCCTGTACAGGGGTGACGTGGGGGTCTCCGCCCTGGACCAATACCAGACAGCACAGCTTCGCGAATCAGCCCAAGGGAGTCTTGCAGCATATCAGAGCAGCAAAAGCGTGCTGTGATACCTGTCGCTGGTGCCCCTGTCAAGCACCAGGCTTTAGCGTGATGACCGCGATTATACGATGGTGACGTCCTGGAAATAGCAAGGGCAGTCGGCTGTGCCGATGAGTGGTCATACGTTCCCAGCAAGTCGCCAACGAGAGCCAGATACTTTGAAAGTTTGGTACTGAAACATCCGACAGCCAGCACTGAGTTTGCGCGCAAGCTCGGGACTGCCAAGCGAAGGGCGGCTGGGATGATGCGGTGCAACAAGACGCACTCGTGCGCTCACACCGCGCTCTGTAGAAACGCAACACTTGGTCTGCGATCGAGCTCACCCGCCGCTGCTGTGGGCAGGAGGGACAGGAACGCGCATACCATTCAAGCAGGGTGTCAGGTGGGTCGTGTGCAGAAGGGCGGCGACGCACCGCTCAGGAAGCGGTCTCCCACAAACCCGCCAGACCGCGCGCCAGCGTCAAACGCATGGAAGCACGGCAGGGTTTTCCCGGAGGCCATGCGGGGGACCCGCCGGCCCTCGAGATCCTGCTGCCCGAGCATCGCCGAGATCTGACTGAAGTTGACAAGTCCGCCCTTCGCGCCGGTCGTCGTCATCTGGCTCATGCAGTTGCTCAGGAACGGCCGCCGCAGGCCCCGGGGGAAGCAAGCCTTTGTCACGGAGCTTGCGACCGGATTCAGCGCGCTCGACACGCGCTGGTCATGCACCGTGGCGACGAGCGCGCTCTGCCGGTAGCGCGGCCGGAGGGCACGCCGGACGGCGGACTCGGCGGCGCGGAGGACGGGGGCGGGGATGTTGGACGGGAGAGGCGGCAGGCTGATTTCGACGATGGCCGCCCCGGCGATAATGGCGGCGCCCTCGGCGGCCTGCAGCTTCTGCAGCCGCAGGGCTTCGTGCTCCTGGGTGAGGAGGAGGTCGCCCATGCCACATGAGAACCCAATCCTCTGGACGTACAGTGTCAGCAACCGGGAGAGGGACGATGTCACGGCGCCGGCCACCGGGCCACCATACAGCTCCTGCACGGGCGCGAGTGTTGCGTAATCAGGACACTTGTATGGGGAACGTCGGACTTGTGGGACCTCCGCTTGCGGACTTACCCATGGAAACTCAGCCTCCGGGGACAAGCAAAGCGAGTACTTGAAACACAGTGGTCAGGATTGAGTGGGCTGTCGCTGAGGCACCCAGCTGTCATGTCTGAGACGTCAGACTACAGTCTGCGGAACCTACTCGGAACTCGTGGCCATGTGTCGCTGCGGGGGGGGCTGAGGCGGCGATGGCACACCTGGACAGCATGCAGGAGGCCGCCCGCCCCGTACTGAGCCTTGTCAATGGTGCCGTGGCAGAGGTAGCCGCGGCGCATGTGAAGGGAGGCCTCGCTCGCGATCTTGTCGTAGCCCCACTCCTGCTGGGTCACCTTGGTGCCCGCCGTGAACGTGGCGGCGGGCTTGCCGCGGGTGTAGTACTCGAGGAGGGTGTTGATCACCTGCATGGGCACGCGTCTTTGCCCCAGGCCCAGGGCGGGAGCGGCATCGATGCGACAAAGATGAGCTGTGCGCGACCAGGACCGGTGCTCATCTTTGTGCGCGGGTTGTGCTCATCTTTGTGCTCATCTTTGTGCGCGACCAGGACCGGTGCCGGACTGCAGCCGTCAACCCTGTGCTGGTGCCCCCCTGTGCGTACCGATCATGTATGTATAATTACATCGATCATGCTCACGATCCGGCGGTGCAGTCGCATGTGCGCAAGCTTCTCCTGCCCTTTGCGCTCATCGGCCCGGGCACCGCGGTGAAGAGTAGCGTCGGGCATTCTGATATCCAGGGTGCGAGGGCACTTCCTTCGATGCTCGGCAGTGGATGTGTGACGAGAGTGAGGTCAGGAGTGGGTGTGCAAAGGCGGTGTCAACGCAGACGGGATACAAGCAATGGCGGCTGCAGCCGGTGCTGAGATGGAGACGATTGGCAGGGGTGTGGCAGGGGTGTGGCAGGGGTGTGGCAGGGATGTGGCAGGGATGTGGCAGGGATGTGGCAGGGGTGTGGCAGGGATGTGGCAGGGATGTGGCAGGGATGTGGCAGGGATGTGGCAGGGATGTGGCAGGGGTGTGGCAGGGGTGTGGCAGGGATGTGGCAGCAGGGATGTGGCAGGGATGTGGCAGGGATGTGGCATGGATGCACGCCTGCTTTCCGGTCCAGAGGGGCCGAGGCAGGAGGATGGCGGGCGGGGGCAGCACGACCGGCGCCTCCTGGAAGACGTGCAGGCTCTTCTGGGCGGCCTCCAGCGGCGACAGGCGGCGGGCCTCCGGAACGCATGCCATGGATGCGAGCGCGCTGAACTCCTCGCGGGTCAGGAAGGTGTCCCGCTTCGTGAGCCGCACAGCGCCGATGACATGGTCCTGTATGAGGCCCCGTACTGGCTTGCCGTCCGTCGGCACCTGTAGACACAGTCGAGCACTGCTAGCGGGATTGTCGACCCGGGCCTGGGGAGACGGACACCCGATGCGACATCACGGAGTTGCCGCGGTGGCGTGCGTCAGCTGAGGTACCGTGTCTGATTCCGGGACTGCAGAAGCGTTCGTCGACGGTTGTTGTCCACGCACGGGTGCTGTCGTATGCAGGGTTTTGGCTTGGGATGCATCCAACGGCGGGGAGGTGGCTGGAAGGTGGCTGGAAGGTGGCTGGAGTGGGGACAGAGCCCCGCAAAACAGCCCTACATGTTGCAGCGGCTGCGCAGCTGGGCAGCTCCTCAGGTGGTGGAGCATCCCCGGCTGCCGTGGCAGGGCAGAGCGGCGGCACGCACGTGTGTAAACAGCAGGCTTGAAGGATGCGCCATGCATGAGCACTGCGTTCGGCGACATGCACGTGTCAAACAAACATGGATGACTCGTTGGGGGGAGTGGTGGGACGTTGGGCGTGGCAAGACCGCGACCCGGTGACAGCAACCTGGCAAAGAGTGGCAGCTGCGTGGTGGTTGTTGGACCTCTGGTGTAGGAAGGACAGAGCGGCGACGTGGCATAGAGTGGCAGCTGCGTGGTGGTTGTTGGAGCTCTGGTGTAGGAAGGACAGAGCGGCGACGTGGCACGCGGCGACAGCTGTGTGGGGCTGGCGGCGTCGTGCGGGCAGGCGCACCTTGAACTGGTGGTCGGCGTGGACGATCTCGTACCCCTCGGCGCGGCCCTGCTGCTCCTGGGGCAGGTGCAGGTTGATCTCGTCTCCGTCAAAGTCGGCGTTGAACGTCGCGCAGTTCGCGTAGTGCATGCGGATCGTGCGCTCCCCGTGCAGCACCCGCGCCTTGTGCGCCATCAGCCCTGCACCCCGCTGCAGCTGTCATTTGTTCACCAGCGGTTCAGGCGCGTGTGCACACATTTCAGGCGCGTGTGCACACATTTCAGGCGCGTGCCCCCAGGGTTCCTGCGCGTGCCCCCAGGGTTCCTGCGCAATCAAGCATGCTGCAGACCAGCTTACTGGCATGAGCACGCCGCGCTCCGGACGATAGCGCGGCGCCACCACGAGCCCTGCACACTGTGGCCCTCCTCCCTGCCTGGTATCAATAGCATGGCACTGCTGCCAACGGCCGATTCTGGCAGGTGATCTGAGCTCGACGGAGGACACTGCTGGCGCGTTGCAGACACCAAGCAGAGCACCTCAGAGCCAGTTCCCTGACAGCAGATGTGTCGGGCTGTCCCCCCACCTGCGTCTCTGCTGCGGGTGGATACGAAGGGATGCATGCGGCGGTGCCACTTCTGCTCCCGCAGTCTGCGAGAACCGGCCCAAGTCGTGAGTAATGAAGTGGAAAACAGGCGACAACGAGTGGCAAGCTGATGCACCTCCCAAGACGTCCAGCGCACGAACGCAACGAGACTGTGCAAACAGTGGGCCGTATCACGTTTGTAGGCCAAACAGCCAGCCCGAAAATGACGGCGTGGGCTGGTGCAAGCCTGGCGGCGTGTGGGCAGGATGCAGCGGTTGAGGTGGCAGCTGCAATACATGAGGTTGGGGGGACATCTGCTTGACGGCGCAGACCGGGTTGAAGCAGCGACGGCCTTGTCAGGCACACCTGGCTTGTGCAGAGTTGGCTGCCGGTTGGTGAGGAGGCAGTCGCCGTCGAGCAAGTGGCGGTACACGATCTTCCCGCCGGTGGCGCTGGCGCCGCGGCCGAGCATGCGTGCTCCTCCTTTCCGCTGCATGCTGCCCCGGGCCCCGGAGTGCCCCGTGAGCAGCTGCTTGGAGATGGCCTGCCGCTGCGCCTCGGTGCGGTTGTGCAGCGACAGCACCGTGCCGGTGACGGGGTCCTCCACGGCAACCGCTCCGGGGTACTTGTCCGCCCCGTTGAGGACCTGCACGCTGTGCACGCTCTGAAACGCACGGCACCGCCTCGTGCAGCAGCCGGAGCAGTCTGCTGTCGCTGAGATGCACACAGTTGAGCCTTGGTGCCCTCACGACGACTTCAAGCAGCGCACGGCCGGTGACCACTGTTCTTGGCATGTCCGGCTGTGGGCATAACGAGCCGTGGCCGAGCGAGTGAGTGGCTACGTGGGCCCCGCTCGGTCTGTGAACAGCAACATCCACGCGCAGGTTCTGGACCTCGGCTCTGCAGTCACAGACACGTGATCCACTACCAGAGCAACGCAGCGGTGTGTACGAACCGATCGGTACCGGTGTTTAGTGGCGAGGCTGACTTGCGGGACCAAGTCATGGCCATGAGACCAGAGGTATCCCGTTTGACCGACCGACTTCCAATAGACCGTGGCTCAACCCGGAGATTGCACCTGTTGCAACCTACGGACTTTGGTGACGTGATAGAGCACACCACACGTGATAGAGCACACCACAAAGATGTGTACGGGGTTCTGGACATGTGTGTGCGGGGGTCTGAACCAACACAAGCATCCCAACAGAGTGCAGGGGTGGGAAGTACGACTGAAGACGTGGCTCGGGCACGTACCAGCTGGCACATGAGTGAGTGGTTCAGGGGTGTGACTGTCTCGGGGAACGACAGCCGGGTCGCAAAGAATGGCGGCACGCCGATCTCTCCAGTGCTGAGGTTTGGGTCGGGCGAGATGACGGACCGCGCAGCAAAGTTGACGCGCTTGCCCATCATGTTCATCCGGAAGAGGCCCTCCTTCTTCTCCAGCAGCTGCCGGACGCCTTGGAGCTCGTCCCCGTTTTCCGATGCTGACGAGTCTATGAGCTGGCTGACCTGCAGGTGGGTGTCGCAGCTTCAGGTGAGCACGCCAGTCGCGGCCGGTACAGGCTGCCCGACCCGCCAGAAGCGGTAGAGCGGCTGCTCTCAGTTCCAAAAGCGCGTGTGCGGCTGCTCTCGTGAGCACGTACAAGTTGCGCTGCAGACGTAAACGTGCGCGTCGCTGCACAACTGAGCATGGACATTCGTTGTCCGTATCTATGCGTCATCCGCATCTGGCGCAATGCTATACTGTGAATGGGCCAGGGGCGGACGGCTCTGTAATGGCAGCCTGAGGCACCACAAGCTGCACGTACAGGCAGATTCTTCACACACACAGACCAGCACTGCTGCGGAACACGCAAGGAAACGAAGGGGACTGTATCGGGTGGGGCGGTCAAGCAGAAGTCGCAGGCAGGGGGGAGCGCAGCCGCGGTCATCGTTCCACTGCAACAGGCTGGCTGCAACAGGATGCAATAGGATGCAACAGGACCCAGATCAGTACAGACATGCGGCGGGGCAACGCACGTGATTCTGGAGGGCACGGCACGCCCGCAGGAAGAGCTGGACGGAGGTCTGTTGCTCAGCTTCGGCCTGCTCCTGCGCCGTGCTCTGCAGGTCGTTGATGTCCAAGCACGCCTGCAGCACCTGCACACCACCGCTGTAGCAGGTTACACCCACACCTGGCGTTGATGCGATCCAGCCATCGGCATCCCGCCAAGGCACACACAGACAGTCCTGCGCATGCGATACAGGCTGCTCACCTCGGTTTCACCTGAATGTGGGGTGCAGGGGACCATGCGTGCATGAGTGTGAGGAGTCCACGATAAGCTGGTCAACGGATGCACAGCGGTGATCCGAGCGGGCCATGTCGAGTTGTGGTGCTGACCCGAGGTCATCTGTGGTGACTGGGAGGGAAACAGGTGTGGTTTCGATACTACTGCATGCGCATGTGTGGCGGACACTGTGTGCTGTTTGGCTGGCATACTGAAGGTGTTGTGTGGCATACTGATGGCGTGGCATACTGATGCAGGCTGTGCGAGTATTCGGTCCAGTGCTGGAGGCATACGTCGACAGCTCTGTTGCGCCACAGAGGTTGGGCCGTGAACACACCGCAGGCGCCGAACGATGGTGCGCACGCGTGCCTCGCCAGAGCATCGATATGATGTGTACCTGGTGTGAATGTGACCACGCTTCACAGAATATCAGAGCATTGTGTGGGTCGAGCGAATGGCAGCGGTGGCTCGGCGGCGCCATGCATTCAGAGTTGCAAGCCGGGTGTTGCAGCCTGGCATCGCCAGGTGTTGAGGCCATGCTGGCATGCCGGGGGCTGCCACAAGAACAAAGAGCCTGTCGAGCACACCTTGCTCATGATCACGTTCTGAGGATGCTCAAACGTGGCGCCGTCCATCTCGCTGACGGGTCTGAACTTGTTAGGTGGCACAAGCACAGTCCGGATGAAGAACATGTCAGCGTCCGCTCTTGCAGCGCCCCTGCCGTCAACGGCTCCCTGAGCCTGGAACACCAGGCTCATCAAGTCTCGATCAACTGAAAACAGCGCAGAGATGATCTCCTTCACTTGCTTTGGCATGAGGAAGACGGGCTCCCTGCCGGTCGTTGGGACGTCCACTTCGATCTCCCGCTTACGCTTCGTGCCACTCGCACGGGTGCTTTTCGCACGCCCCTTGACGGGTTTTTGGGCGTCCTCGTTGTCTGAGCCGTCATCAGTTTCATCCTCTTTCATGTCTTCATCGCCGTCTCCGTCCTCGGGAACGCCCCCAAGCACGGCCGCTGCCCCTTCTCTGCCCTGCTCGTCAGCACCTGAACCTTCCAGGCCCCTGCACACCAGTTTCCAGCGACTGATCAGCAGGGCTGCATCGTTCTGGCAGGAAGGCAGTGTTGCACCATGACGCTATTTGGATAGAGAAAGCTTGATTTGCTGGGTTGAGGTGTTGGGGCAGGACCCTGGAAAATCACCTCAACCGCCCAACGCTGCAGGAAGGCGGTCTTTGGCGCCACATGGCACCTGCTCCCGAGGCTTGGGATCCAAGCTGCCCATTTCACCCACTCTGTGGTCACATACGCACTGCCATCACCACAGGTCCAGTATTGCACCTCACACAGGTGATGTCATCAACAGCCGCAGCAGGGAAACCCTTGGTAGCAGAAACTTTCAGGAACGAGGACAATACACACACAAGCCGGTATCCGCCACAAGGCAGCGATGTTCAAGTGACAGGCGTGCCGTGTACTCATTCCGGTCACCTGCCTTGAGCAGTCATGACCGGAAAAGTCATGCGACAGAAGCAGGATGGGTGTCACAGCTGTAGCATGGCCTGGAACTGTGATGCCACTTGCTTTAGAAAGGCAGGCTGCCAAACACACCAAATTACAGTCACTCTACCACGCACAGCAGCAGTGCGAGTTGAAAACCAAGGCTACGTGGGTCAATGGACTCGTGCCAGCATGGAGACTGTTTCAATGGCATGCACGTTACACTGCCTCGAGCCTGTTTGCTTGTGCAGGAATGAAACGGTTTCTCACAGATGGACACAGCCCAAGCGTGAGGTTGCTACAAAACATGGCTCAACAGCACAGAGGGAAAGCGCGCACAGAATTTTGAAGTTGAGGTTGGCATTTCTCGCAGCCTGGCGGTCAGACATTGGCTGAAGCATGATCGAACACTTGCCCATCTTCTTGACCTTTGGCTGGTAGCACTTGCAACGAGGACAGATCTGACTGACCGCAGAGAACATTGACGACACGGTGTTCTGCAAGAACACATCCTTGGTGTTGACCATTCAAGCTGGGCCAGAACGCGGCTGGCATGAGTGCTATGGCAGCCGATGCAACAAAAATGGCCAATCTGACATGAGTGATTGCCCTGTTAACGGCGCACTGCATCCAGGGCAATGCCTTCACATCATCGATGGCCTCTGGGGCGGCCAACCGGCAGTTCATGCTCCTGTCTCAGACTTCACAATTCAGAAGTGCTCAGAATGTGCAGCATTTGACATAGCCGCAGGTAGTTAAGACACCCATGGCAGCCATACCCGGATCTCTTTCAGGACGTTTGCTGTCAGTGGTCCTGCATTCGCGGAGCCTTGAGCGCCCTCATCTGCGCTTGCGGCCATGTCCTCATCGGCATCCCACTCCCGAAGCAAGTCTTCATGGCCATCATTGGCAAACCCAGCAGACTTCTTTGCCTTTCCCACGGCACCAGCTGATGCCATGTCGCCACGAAGAAGAAGCGTCAGCCTGCGCTCGTAATCCTCGGTGAGGCCGTTTGGAATGCGGAGATGGCCACAATTGAAGCAAGAGCTCTTCAGAAGCTGCAGAAGTTCCCTGCATCACAGGAGACTGTTACCCGAGCCATCTGCAGCCGAATGCCGCAAGCACCAATAAAGTGAATGTGGTGACAGCTCCTGTGGTTTGGAGCGTGTCTCTCAAACAAGCACGTGGGCGTTGTCAATCAAAGACAGCAAACGCCTGGACGGTGCTCATAGCGTCTCAACAGCGTTCTCTTCAGAAGCTTTCTCAAGTATGTCGAGCTGGTTACATGCACGCAGATGCTCTGCTGCCTCAGTTGCACTCTGCAAAACTCAGCTTTCGCGACAGACCCAGTCTACGTAACAGTGTCATTCGAATGGGGAGTTCAAATGGAGCAACACCAGTTACCTGGCTCTGGTGGTGGCGATATGGCCCACAGCTCAGCCACCCAGAAACTAAGCGCAGCCACCAGAGTCTACCTGGTCTCATGTGTTTGTGCTACAGCTATGTGTGTGACTGTATCACGGAGTGTCCCAAACATGCCTGTGTGGGCTCAGCGGTTCGCGGGTGACCCAGCCGGTAGGGACTGGGGGGCGATCAGGTACGCACGCTCCTCAAGGGCCTGTCAGCTTGCCCGCCACACCAATGGAAGCAGCGTCAATGGGTCAGTTGTGCATGAGCGGCGGCATGTGGTAGATCGTGTGACCTAAGCTTGGGCACTGTTGAGCAACGTGACTGGAGTGCGTGGACAATTCCTTGGGGCAAAGCCTGGCCGATTCGGCATTAGACACCCGTGAGTGCTCAGCACTGGTGCCACAGATGTGGCCCCAGAGCAGAGAGGTCGTACGAGTCAAAAGGGAAGAGAGAGTTTCATATGTGTGTGTTGCTCAATGCTGTGCACGGACGGGGGCACTGCTGCAGATGGAGCTGTCTCCGCAAGAGCAAGGTACAGCTTTTGGCGGGGCAGAGAAGCACGGCTCGTCAAAGCCTTGCTTGTGACTGCGTCTGTGGCTCTGCTGCGACGCATGCAATGCATACTGGCTACAAGTAGGGCATTGTGGTACACTGTCCAACCCACAGAGTCTTGGGAGCGCAAGCGTGCGGATCTGAGGGATCGCACTTGAAGAGCAGCGGGTTGTACACTGGCACAGGGAGATCGATGTGCCCAAAGTGCCCAGGGCAGCTGGACTGACTCAGTCGGCAGGTGATACATTCATGCATGGCAAAAAATCCGGCTTGTAGGCCCAGAGACGGATCGTAAAGGCCATCTGGCAACACGTTGCCTGAAGCATCCATGGTCACAGGATTTGTGATGCGTTTGACACTCAAGCGCTTTATCTGCACCGCATTTAATGGTTATAGCAGAGGTGGTAACAGTTGTTGATGCATGGGAGTAGAAGTTGTTCGGGCACGCACGTCCTCATCGCTGTAGACGCCGAAGGCGAGGCGCCTAACTGTAGTGACAGTCACTTCCCGACAAGGGGTAACTCCTTGCCCAGACATTTATGCAGCAACTTTGAGCCGTCGAGAACGGGCTACGGGCCACCTAGTGTGGCCATTTGCTTCTGGCGCTATGCTGGGCTGGCAGAGCTGCTGAAGACGACTCGACGTTCAAGAACAAAATCTTTAGCAAAGCCGTTTCTTAGAGATCCCAGCAACACATCAAGACGATCAGTAGCTTAGTTGGAGCAACTCTGCCTTGCCATGGCGCTGAGGGAACACGTTTTGCCGACCTGCTAGTGTCCACAGTCGACACCAGCGCCACTCGGTATACGTCGCGCAGAACAGGCAGGTCGACGCGACCGTGCGCCACGCAGCTGCGGCATCACGACCTCCAATTTTGCATTCTTCTGATGGGCACACCATGACTGGTCACAAGAAATACGAACTTGTGTGGTTCCAGCAAGGGCTCTGCTTCAGTTGAAGCATGCAGCTTATCGGGCGCCCATGAGCGACGACAAGCTTACGCACTTTCGCATTGGACCTGTGCAGTCCTTTGAACAGTACTGCACTGATTTCCTGGGGTTGCCGTCGTGCACTCCCGCTGCAACACCAGATGCTAGCGAGACGCTGGAACGAAGTTGCAACGACTACATCCAACGGGAGAGTAACTATCCAACGAAGAACGCGCTATTGGTGCTAGATAAAACTTCTGGCGTGAACCGCTGGGTAGCTCCCCGGGGCGGGACCTGTTTCAGGAAAGAAGGTGAGGCCCAACACCACATTTGCATGTCCTGAAAGATGCTATGAATGGTTTTCCTATGTTTGAATCACCCGCATGCCGGATGTGGTTGTATGATGCCACCCCTCTGTCTTACGTGCAGTGTTCTGGCTAATATCAGGCCGAGACTCCTCGAATGGAGTTCGGGAGCACGTCTACGTACAGGAGAGCCCCAGACACACTCCAGCAGGGCTCTCTAGTTACGTTCTCAACAGGTTGGGGAAACGAGGGAGGATGTCACATGGCGTGTACGCGCGCAAGAAGATCGCCAGTGGCAAGATGGTCATCTTGTACCGCGGCCATGTGATTACTCCTACCGAGGAAATTGGCTTCAATGATACATTGCCTCCATCTGAGGTGATCTCTCTCGTTGCCACGTCCGTTTAAACACCACGGGCCCGTGCACGCACATCCTCACGTTGCACTCGTGGAGCTTGCGTATTGTCTTGGTATGGGTGCTTCATTGTCTCGGATCCGCGTCCACAATTATATACTTGAATATGCTGCATATACTTGGAGACCCAGATAGCTGCATTCCTTTGTCTCCATCCCGGTAGACATCCCCTCTGCTACAGCCTGATGTCCCCGCACAGGTGTTGCACCCGAGCAAGGAAGGTCGGAGCGACTCGGCTGCTTTCAGTGACGGGAGGCTGGTGCCCCATTTTGCAGTGTCTTTCGGTGATCCTCTTCTGATATCAAAGAGAAACTGCAATATGGACCACCAGCTTCCCATCAGTGACAGCAGTCAAGCAGACAGGCGATGCTCTGCTTGTGCTGCTGCGTTGCCGCTTGTTCACCGTTCCTGAAGTCGGAATGGAATCACAACTCCGCAGCTCAGCTTGTTAAAAATGACCCTCCTGCCCATGCACAAGTATGGTCGGGCCTGTTTTTGCGATCCTGGCCTGCAAGCATCCTGTTGTTGCAGGCATATTGCGAATTTTCATACTCAGAGAAGGTTCCCGTAGGGAAGAAGCAGACAACAGAGATACTCCTAAGCAGTCCGTGCGCTCCTCTTCACCATGTGCAACGCTGTCCCTCCAGATAATCATGACCGATACGGACATACCATCTGAAGCAACGCAGTTCGCAGTTATCGCCCGGCAGCAAGCACACTTCCTGAAATAACTTATGCTGCTGTTGTAAATTTATGTCTGCTTTTCTGGACATGCCAAACGCTGTCACATGTCTAACTACGCAGTTCGTGCCATGTGTGTAATTCCAAATGCAACATCCGCCCTGCAGCTCCGAATAGGTGCTGTAGGCACCAGGGTCGACCCATCTTGTTGTCTGGGACAAATTCGGCATTTTAGTACTGAACAGCTGATTCTCTTGTCACCACAAGGGCCAAGTTTGGGCCACAGTTTCATACTGGGAGCCACCCGTCCTGTCTGTACTACAGTAGCACATGCCATCATGTTAAGCCCGGGTGCTGCTGCACTGGGGCCGCTGGTGCCCCACGATGATCCACTGTAGACATGGCTGTTCAATCCTCATGTTCACCCAGGGTCAAATCCATACACACAGGTAGGTAAATTGGAATTAACTTGCATAATAACTACGCAAGTTCAACAGTGCTTTTTGGCCAAGCGATTTCATCAATTCATTGCTATGGCCTTGTGCTGCAGACCGTACCTGGATGTGTGCTCATCTTGGGGAGGTTTTCTCAACGACTGCTCGTCGCTTGAAGAGGCGCTCGGAGAAGCCATGGCGCAGGACGTGTTTGATGTCGCGTGCCTCCTGGCAGCCAAGCAGGGCGAGTGCGCCCGACGCTGGATTGAAGGGTGCCGCCAGAGCAGGACCCCCAACGTGCGGATGATTCCCTGCATCACTTTCCACGTCAGGGAGAACTCCGTGGCTGATGTAGAGTTCTTCATGGTGCGTTTGGTCTTGCTGCCGGTGTCACCCCCCCCCAGGCGGTGTTCTGCACATGCACTTCCGCGCTTCCATGCCCACTACTTGTCCGGTGGCTGGTCTTTGCATGCCGCTGCAGGTGTGTTTGGCAGTTTTTGGCGGCGCGGCTGCGTCCCCGGTGACACATCCTCACACCTGCACCCAGACTAGCTGATTGTCTCTGTCAGCAATTCACCCGATCGCCCAACCCAGGCAACCGTGTGTCTCTTTCCTGCGTGTTTCTCTTTCCTGCGTGTTTCGCCTGGTAGTCTCAGGTGCCGCAGCTCCAGCTCTTTGGTTTGCAACGAGCTCTCGGAGCATGGTCTCACAGCAGGTACTGCCCTAGGCTCCATTGAGCCGACCAGCTGATCGCCCCAAGCCTCTAAACGGCACGCTTCCCGCGGGTGCTTTCTTAGCTCGCATTTCGACCGCCACACGCTGACGCACGACGGCGACATCATTCCGCCTGATGCACCATTGCGTGTTCTTCATTCCGCTCCCGCAGTCAGGCGTCGACTCGGAGCCGCCCGCCTCCGGCGTCCCACGGTGGCCTCCCACATTTCAGAAGCCCTTTTTTCGGAGACCTGTGCCAATTTACAGGTCCCTGCAATCTGCAAGCTCTGTGGACGTCCCGTCTAAGAGCTTGCACCAGACATCCACAGAGCTTGAACCGGCGTCCGGTGCTGCATGGACAGTCTGACCACCATGTTTATATCAGAGGCATGCCTTCATCCACATGCCAGTCCACCATCGCCGACGGTGCAGGCGGGGGAGACACTGAGCCCCATCATGGAAGGCGAGGAGCTGCTGCTGCAGTACGGGGAGGGCTACTTCAGGCAACAGCAAGACACGATCGTCGGTCAGATCCGGAAGTACCTCGAGGCGTGGCAGATGCAGCAGAGCCTCGTCAACTCCCACCGGGTCACAACCATGGAGCTGCTGGAGGTCATCGATCAGGTGTGCTTCCAGAGGCAGAGGAGCGCAGTTGACCATGCATGTCATGCATGGGGAACCCTGCTGAGACCGGGCTCGCCGAGACTGCGCCGGTAGGCCATGTTGGCGCACATCGGCTGCAGTGTTGGGGTTCTCAGCTGGTTCCATGCAGAAGTTTGGAACTGGCTCTGGGGTTTTGTCCCTGTGGGTATGCGTGCAGCTCGACCGCCCGACACTGCTGCCCCCTGCAGGGCTTTGACGGCTCAAAGCGGCATGCACAGCCGGTCAAGAACATGGAGGCCGCTCTGAGCCGCCTGTCACACGTCAACGCCCCAGCCCTCCAGGGCCGCCTCGACCTATCCATCAGGAGCCTCAAGCGGAAGCTCGACGAGGTCACAGCGGAGGCCTCCCGGGGGCCCCCCGCTGTCCGCAACCTGAGCGAGTCATCCCATGGCACCGCAACCAGCGACCGCCGCACCGCGGCGGCGCTCACGGCAGCCTCTCCCGATGGTGCCGCGACACTTCAGGCGCCGCCGGCAGAAGCGCCGCCCGACCATGATGCATGCTCACCGGATCGAGCGGCGCCAGCACCTGCTGCCACAGCTGCTCCCCTCGGCGGGCACCGGCAACGTGAGCGATGCTCGAATCCTGCGGGGCCGGCGATTCTTTCCCGCACGCAGGGGTGCTCGGACCACAACGAGCATGGTCTGGACGCCACTGATGGGTTCCAGGACGCTGTCGCGCAGTCGGCACAGTGCGCGGGGGGGGACGGCTGGCTAGAAACGCCGGCGTGCAAAGTGGAGGATGGGGAAGGGGATCATGCGTTGGAAGGCTCGGGCCACAGTACGGCCTTGCAGGCCGCAGGGGCAGATCCGTGTGGCTTTGAAACGGCGGAGCACTTCAGCATGGCAACGTGCGTCGTTGCAGCCAAGGACCGTCTCCGTGACGCTCTGGAGCCAGCTGCGCTCAACCCGGAGTCCACCCGCCAGGGGGACCCGAGCCGGAGAGGATACGGGGGGGCACACACGCGTGCATCGGCGGGTGTGGAGGAACGGGCGGCAGGTGCGCCGTTTGCACATCGTGACCCGGGGCAGCGACGGGGCCGCTGTCTGACCCGGGCGCCGGCGGCGGATGTACTGGCGGGGCCACCGTCCGATGCAGGCACGCGCAGTCACCGCCTGAGCCCTTTCCACAGGGCGGCGTGTGGTCCAGAAGAGGGGGCTGACGGCGGCGCGTGCCACCCGCTGGCGCTGATTGAGCGGGTGCGGCAGCAGGCAGAGATCGGGTCCGGCGATGATGATGTTGTCGAGGACTCGCTTGACACGGGCCATGGCGAGCACGCCCATGCTTACATGGCGGATGCCGATGTCGGTGTAAGCGCAGGCCGGGTGGGCGGGCAGAGTGACCCGGGCGCCTCCGGGCGGTCGCATGACGATGGGCTGGAGGGCACGAGGGGTGAACAGGCAAGCTGTGTGCGGTCGATGTCATCACCTTCTGGCACAGTGGTCAAGTCAGCTGGTACAGTGCGACAGCGTTGCGGCAGTAGCCGTTCAGGCGCGCAGGCAGGAGGCTGTGATGGCGGGCATGCACGCGGGGCCGCAGCAGGTTGCGGTGGGAAGGGTGGTGGCAGCGCAAAGTTGAGTAAGAATAGTGCGAGCCATGGAAGTGGGCATGGTGGGAGGGAGGCGGCGCTGCAGAGTCGCGGCGTGGCTGCAGACCGTGCCGCGGGAAGCCGGCAGCATAGTCCCCGCAAGAGCGCAGCACGGCTGGCAGTGCAAACGGTGCGTGATCCTGCAGCCGAGCAAGGCGTGGGCTGTCCGGCGGCGGTGGCATGTGACAGTGATGATGACTGTTTGGTCGTGACAGTAGATATTCAGCCGCGGAGCAAGAACACAGATGTGCACTTGGGGAATGTGCTCGCACGTGCACCAGGAAAGAGATTGACGCGGCGTAGGTGACTGGTAGAGTCGCCGTCGACCCAGTCATGTAGCATGCATGTAGTTACAACGAAGAGAGGCACGTGCAAACGGGCTTCAGCAAGAGCGTACAGGTCTCGAAACAGACCAACCAATCAATCATCCTCAACATCAACACACATCGTCCAAATTAAACTAATCTCAAAACAGGTCAGCAACTCACTTTCAGGACTGCTCTTCAATTGCAACGCTGTCATGGCTTGCATGTGTAATTGAGCCATGCTCGTCACCATGATCACACCGCGGTTGCAGTCAGATGCAGCATGCATGCCCATGCATATGCTGCTGCCCGGCATCACTCAGCTCTGCAGCCCTGAGCGCGATCGTATTTGTGCTTCAACCAAACCGCTAAGCGGCGGGTCCGGTTGGGCATTCAGATTCATATTTTAACAGACTCGGCTGAGACGGGGCATAATTGGTACAAGCTATGCGGCTTGGGTTGATAGAAGGTGTTGAGTAGAAGGTAGATCAAAGACGTCGGTGTGGAGGTTTAGCGTGAAAGGATGTTCTTCGTGCACAACATCAAGATTTCGGGCGTCAAGTCAAGCATTCCAAGGCGTAGACGATGACATAGATACCCACATGAGCTATGGATTAAACACTAGGACCACTGCATACTGTCACTAGTAGTGACGCTGATGGCTCCCCTGGGTCTACTTCTGCCCCACAGATATACTCATTCATAGGTATACACATGCCTATACCCTCCTGGAACAATTCTGGTTCAAGGTCTTTGTAAGCTCATGACAACGCAGCTTCACTCTCCTGTGACTCAAGCTCGATTGCAACGGGCACCACAACTGCTGTTAACATAGGGCACCACAGCTCCAAGCATGTATGTCATTGTGTTACTTGCCAAGGTCTGTTCAAAAACGGTGTACCGGCAAGCGTGTGCTTGCAACATTTTTGTAGTGCTCAGATCTGAGGTTTGCCTGCTAGGAGCAGGCAGAGCATGCTTGGTTGACCCAGCAGGACACAGATGGTTTAATAGGCTTGATACGAACACTGCAACAAGCATGACCACTCAGTCGGAGGTCTGCAGGTACAGTGACGGTATTTCTGTGTTGACATATACAGTCTGAACGTGGCTGATGTTACGCCAAGATCAGCTTCCTTGCTGCATTACACCCATGCTCACTTGCAGTTTACATGAAAGGCTCCATACTTCATCGTTGCTGTACACCGCCTGCTTCACTGTATGGATCACAAACCAATTGCTACACCACCATGTACAACACTTTCACCTGCAACACCCTGCAACGGAGGCCCGGGCAGCACTCGATGAATTCATCATCACCTCGGAGCCGTGTCAAGAATCACCAGGCACAAATAACCGAACATACACAACACGAACCTGCAGGAAACACGAGTACCAATACTTAGTCACGTGAAACATGCACCGCAAAAACGGCAGCTGTTCCCAGCGCCAACACCGCCATTGCCACCTGCAATTCATACCAAATATCTTTGTTTGCCAAGCTAGCCACTGGGAGCTGCATGCTGAAGACGTTGCCAACAGTCCCTTTACCCGCTCCATTACCGGCGAACCTGCAAGTGCATGCTCTGGTCATGCAGTATTCTCCAGCCATGGTGGTGTTTGCATTTGACATTGGGCAGTACGTGTAGGCTGCAAAAGCATGTACGTCAGCGCCACGAGGCGCCATCATACACACAAACGCCGCTACACCAGACCACGGTGCAAGTGTTGATCCAACTCCCTCCTCGCAACACCACACCTGCGACCGCTCACGCAGTGACCTCCGATGGCGATGTCCATCATCGCTGAACGAGCGTCCACTCCCTCCACTGCTGTACGTTCCACTGTCACCACTGAGGCTCCGGCTGTCCAAGCTCCCAGATCCATCCACACTTCCACTCCATTCCTGCTCACTGTACTCATCCTCCTCTCTGTCTACACGCATCCGCCTCAGCTGCCCACCGCGAGAGCTCGTGCGCGACCGCCGTGGCACCACCTCCAGTCGCTCAGATCGTCTCGATCCACGTCGGCTCCTGCTGCGCTCCCTGTCTCCTCCTCTCCCTGTACTGCTTGCTCTACCATGTGCAGTGCGGCTCGTGGATCGACGTCCTGCACCTCCGCGACTGCCGCTTCGTTGCCTCCGCCGCGGTGCCTCCAGGCTGCTGCTGCTCGCATCCAACGACCAGTCCCTGTCCAAACCCTCTCGCCCACCACCCTGCTGAGTACCACCCGCATCCGGGGACATTGAGGCGCGGACTTGGGACGCGCTGGCTTCGGCCCGGGACACGCGCTGCTTGTGCGCGTTTGATAGCTTGTCAATCATCCAGTGGTGCGCCGCTGCTTGTGCCTTGGCGCGCTGGTACCGCCACCGCAGCAACAGTACCACCACAACGATCAACAGCACCACTCCGCCAGCCGCCGACCCTGCAACAATCCAAAACACCGCACTCCGATCGAACCAGTCCAGAATCCCCTGTCCCTGCTTCGCGACGCTGAGCCCGGGGGGGCTCGGTGTAGTCGCATTCGGCGGAGGTGGCTGCGGCGGCGGCATGGGCGGCGGGGCTGGCGGCGGGGCTGGCGGCGGGGCTGGAGGAGGGGTTGGAGGAGGGGCCGTCGGGGAACCTGGCGGTGGTGGGGGAGGGTCCAGCCGGGGGTTTGCGACCTGGTACGTCATGTTGATTGCAGCCGTGCCAAGCTCTGGCGTGTTACCAGTGCCGCTGGCCTGGTGGAGCGGCGGAGAGGCGGAGGCGATGGCCTCGGAGATGGCCTCGGAGATGGCGGAGATGCGTGGGAGAGCGCATGCGGTGTCCTCGAGGATGGAGGCGGGGAGAAGGGCTCGGTAGGAGGCGGCGGCGCAGGCGGCGGGCACCGATGTCGGCAGCGGCGCAGCGGCCGTGACTGCGGCAGTGACGCGCAGCGGCCAGGGGCTGTGCTGCCGTGCTGCGGCACACAAGACGAGGGTCGCCGCCGCTGCCGCCACGGTGTCACCTTGTTCGCTCTGCATGCATGTGCGCCGCGTGTGGTCTCGATGCGGCCTTCGCTGATGAGGGGGGGACGGGACAGGTGAACGTGGCGCGGGTTGGAGCGGGGATACACCCGCACATGACGGGTGGATGTGTGTGTGGATGTGCATGGCGGAGACGCTGCTCAGAGCGGGGGAATGTGACTGGGTTGGAAGGCGCTGTGGGTGAGATGGGTGGGTGCAAACAGGCAGGGCTGCTGCAGGGTGCTGATGCGACAGCGCATGTACAGGCAGGTCCTCTGTCTTGTGCTCAACTGTGCAGCTGCACGCGGGACCATGCGGGAAACAGGCAAGCGGGGCGATACAGCGATGTGAAAAGCAGTGAACGAGGCCAGTGTGCATCAAGCCAAACTCAAGCAGGAACGGGCAGGAACGGTGTGGCACGCTGCTGCGGGGGGGGGGGGGGGCACACCGACAGGCTCAGGCGCGAGACGTTTCCCGTTGACTGAGCGGCGACGGTCACAGCAGCTGGCAGGGTCGGTAGGCTGGAGGCGGCAGCGTCGGCGTAGTCGAGCCTGGAGCCGGCAGGGTGGACACGCACAAAGGCGGGGGCTTCAACCAGCACTGACGCGAGCGTGGGAACCCCAGCAACCTGCAGGCCACCTCCACCTGGGCTGGATTGGACTCGGCGTGTGATGCATGTGTGTGATGCATGTGTGTGATGCGTGTCAAGCAGGTCCATGGGGGCACGGGCTTGGGGCGCATTGGCAACAGGTGCGACCCACATCCGGGCGCTTGGATTCCGGGGCTTGCGTTGGAACGCCAGAACTCACATGAGAGTGCTCGCACTCCAGCGCACCCCCTGAAATCCGAGCACTTGCATGTCACTGGCCGTGACAGGGTCGGTAGGCCGGACGGCGACTCAATTCGTACACATC
Source organism: Ulva armoricana (assembly GCA_032360965.1). Lineage (NCBI taxonomy): Eukaryota > Viridiplantae > Chlorophyta > Ulvophyceae > Ulvales > Ulvaceae > Ulva > Ulva armoricana. Next base: position 5,346,975 of record JAUMHO010000008.1, read on the forward strand.
TGGGCCAAAATTCGTGCAACAACGGATGCAGTCAGCAGAGGGAGGCGACAATACGACGGAAGGCGACATCCGAACGCTCGGATGTCACACGCCGATCGCTTGCAGCCACCGCATGCCGTGCATGTGCAGGCCACACGATCAAAGTCTGTGTTACACGGGCTCGGATCGCCAGTCGTGGGGCTTTCCAAGATCCGAGTGCTCGGATGTCAGAGGCCGGTGACCGACGGCGACCCACCCCGAGCAACATGTTGGCCACGACATGCAGCTGCCGCCATCGCAGAAGCTAGCGAGCAGTGCGGACTGCGGTGGACGAGACTGGCACATCAGCAAAGACCGGGGTGGAAGGACACCGCAGCAAATACAAGAGGTGCATTAGTGACAGAAATGGAGTGTTGGGCTCCACATCTGTACTGTAGGCAAGTCAATCGAGGATCCAGCAACCGGACATGCTCTGGTGCACCATCCCAGTTGCCCGGCACCGGGACAACAAAGATGGAAGGTGAAGATTCTACGGGTGCATCGTCCACCTTTGTTGTGCTGGTGCCGGGCAACTGGGATGGTGCACCAGAGCGACACGAGAAGGTACAGGTGAAGGAAACACACCCGTGTTGCACCACTTGGGAAATCCAGGGCGACGGAAAGCACCATTGCAGCAGATGCAGCATCAGGGTCCATGCAGGCCGCACATGCATCTCGGTCCGATTGCGTGATGTCAAAGGTATCTGGCACAGCCGGGACACCGTTGAGGGTGCCGTAGCCTGACAGCCGGTGTGATGCAAGGGCAGCGTCGCCGCAGTCGGCTGCAGGGGGAAGGAGGAAGGAGTAGGTTGGGAGGACCGGCGCGGAGAGGGTCGGAGCGAACGCGTCTCCGATGACAGGCCGCACCCACAGCGGGATGCTCTCCTCCTGAACGGCAGAGGCTGCTTGTGTGGGTCACATGAGCCGCGGCGCCTGGGCGCTGTGTGAGAGAGAACGACCCTTCAGTCCGTTGGGTGGGTGCACATGGAACGCCGCCGGTGTAAGACTGAACACGCACGCACCAGTCGTCCGCCCCTGGCCGAACGGCGCACCAGTCGATCTTGTCCGGAGGTCTGACAGAGGTCCGTGCGCTGCTGAGCTGATGCACCCCGTACGTGCATGCAGACGAGAAGCAACCATCCACGTCGGCAGACTCCAGCAGCAGGCGACACACAAGCACATGCATGGCGCATGGGCACAGGGCGGCAGGGGGTGGGGCGCACGGAGCATTCCGTCCACTGGGAGCAGATCTGCAGCGTCACTAGCGTGGCGCCGGCAAACTCCTCGGGCGGCCGGATCGTGACCTCCTGCAGCACGCCCGACACCTCTGACAGGTTGCCCTGCAGCCGCGCGCGGACCGTGGTGGCGTCCACCACCTCCACTTGCATCCGCGCCAGGAGCGCGAGGGCCTGCAGGCTTCCAGGGTCCACGGCGGAAGCCTGCGGGAGCAGCGACAGCGTGTCCGCGCGCCACGCGCCCGCCGCGGGGGCGTGTGCATCCGTGCGGAAGGTGACCGTCAGGGTCAGGTTCCACGCCTGGTCGTCGTATGTGACCGCCGCGCCGGAGAACGGTGTGGCGGCGGCGGCCTGGGTGGTCTGGACGTGGGCGGGGAGGCTGGTGAAGCCCGGCGGCGACGTGGCGATGCGGAGGGTTGCGGACGACATGGCGGAGCGGTCGCGCGCGTCTGCGGCGGTGTACGTGAGTGTGTCGTAGCCGGAGAAGCGGTAGCGGGGGGTGTACAGGAGGCAGCTGGCGTTGGCGCAGGGGACGACGAGGCCGTGGGTCGAGGCGGTGGAGGAGGAGATTGTTAGCGCGCCGAAGACTGCGGCGTCGTTGACGAGGACGTCGAGCCGCGTCTGGGCGGCCGGGGAGACAACGAGGAAGTCCTCCGCGGCGGTAGGAGGCCCGTCCTGAACGACTGGTACCTGCATGCATGGAGGAATCGCACTCTGGCTGTACATCCACGACTCACGGCTGGCTGTGGGCAATCCGGACTGCAGCACAACACAGAACCACAACTTCGAAGCAACACCCATTCCGGAGTTGCTGATGACGTTCGCGACCAGCGCAGACTTCATGACTGAAAAAGCATCAGAAGCGAGCACGGGCGTCACGCAACACACCTAAATGGGAAGGAATCGTCAGCAGGGAGTGGGCTCAGCACAGCGGCGGAGTAGCCCAGTTTTACTGGAGGAGCAAGGGCAGCGATGGTGCAGCAGCGACAGGTTGCTGTACAGAGGTTGCAGGAGAGCCCATCGTACTGCTTCTGCAAGCATGGCGGGGGGCATACTTGCATAAACATGACGGCGATGGTGCGCTGCTGTGAGGCAGGTGAGCATCGGACAGTGCGATGGCACTGAAAACAAGCAAAGGCTGGCACCGGAGAGCGCTTGATTCCGGCGCACTGCTCAATCACGGCACCGTCGATCAGCACCAGCACGGCTAGGAGACGGCTGGGAGATTGTCGCAGGGGAGGGCCCGGTCGAGTGCAGCATGCTGTATGGAGCGGACGCCACAATGAAGAGCAGCGACGGCATGAGATATGCGTGCAGTGCCTGTGTGTGGTGCGTGTAGCTACGCATGCATGGTACAGAGAGGTCACCGTGGTGATCAGTGAACCTTTGGAGTGCAGCATACATAGGCGTTGCACACGGCTGCAATGTTGTCTGGTGCGTCTGTTCCAACAGGGCCCAAGGCAATGCGCGGTGCAAGAGGGTATGTACTGTTGAGTCCAGCAGCAACATACTCCAGCACTGGACTCGCACACGTGAGCGGCCAGGACAGTCGATGGTCATGAGGATGTGCGTTTTCAGGCAGGATTCGAGCAGGGCAGCGGACCTCGGACGCCAGCGCCACAAAGTCCTGGCCGTTCCGAGCCATCGCGAGCTCAAACATCGCCCCCGGTGGCGCCGTTTCGGACGGGCAGCGCGCCTCCCGCTCGGAGACGACAGTGCAGGTCACCTCGGCCACCTCCTGCAGCAGCTCCCGGCCGCTGTGCCCGGCACTGCCGCCGGCCTCGTGCGCCGGAGAGCGACACTGCGGCGCCGCCGTGGGATGCGAGAGGCCGACATGCGCGCCTGGCTGAGTGTCCACAGGCTCGCTCTGGACCGTGGGGGAGTGGGCGGGTGCATCTGCAGAAGCACAGCGGGCCGCAGTGGTGGTTGAGGCGAGGCGGCGAGCGGATGGCGTGGGGGCGCGGGAGGTGATGCGGAGCTTGGGCCGGTCGGTGGCTGCGAATGCCGGGGTGGTGGTGACGATGCGGATGTCATCAGCGCCGGAGGTGTCGATCCAGGGAGGGTGGATGACGAGGTTGCCTGACGCCTCGTCCGCGGCGAGCTGGCTCGAGTCGTACACGTCGTACAGGCTTGTGGACGTGGTTGTGTAGGGCCCGGCCGTGAGCGTGACCTGCATGCGGACGAATGAGGGCGGGGGTCGTGGGAGGTGGCCGCGGTGGCATATCAACGCACCCGGCACGGCTCTGTCTGCGTTGCTCGGTAGCTGGGCCTGTCAGGGTGTGTGCACGATGGGTCCTCTGTGGACCAGGGCATCGTGGACCAGGGCAAATAATGGAGGTGTGTGCTATTGGAAACAGCCCCGTCTGTTGGGAAGGAGGGGTGTCAGGCGCGGGGCGTACCGTGACCGTGATCTGCGAGGCTGAGGGCATCTCTGGAGAGATGCAGGACACGACGAGGGCGGCGGCGAGGGCGGCGGCGGTGCGAGGCTGTGCCGTGCCGGTGAGGGCGAGCGTCGCCGGCGCTGCGACGCCGGCAAACCTACACGAAGCCGCCTCGGCCGGGAAGGCTCCGGGGGTGGAGATGCGAACGAGGGTTCCGCCGGCCTGTGGTCCTGAGATCGGGCTGATGTCCGCGGCAAACGAAGTGTCAGGAGTGGTGACCACCCACGGTGCTCCTGCATGCATGCGTTGGGCCGGTGTTGGGCCAACAGTACGGGTGGGTGAAGAGAAAACGCATATGAGGTACGACTTCAGAGGCACGAGTGGGACAGGTTGTTACTGGCAAGGGCAGCAGAGGGTTGAACTCTGTTTCTGGGCCCGGAAAGTAAAAACCCCTGAACTTTTCGGGACAAAGCGCACAACCCCTATAATTACCCCGAAATAGTTAGGGGACACGGCCAACCAGCTCTGATGACCCTTGCCAAACGTGCCAAATGATCACAAATGCTTCATCGAGTCCAGTGGGCCTTGCATACATGAAAAAACCGTTCTCGGTTACAACTCAGGTGAGCCAAGAAGTGGGTCGATCATATGTGGCGAGAGGCAAGGCTATTCGATAAACTTTGCATGGCCAAGATTCGCGGCGCCAAACAAATACATTTGTTTCACCTAATTGGTAGGACTAGCTTTTGTGCAGATCGGCAGCTCGAGTACATGATGACACGTGCTTGTGCTGAGTCGCGAATTCATGAGAGCCGCGTGACCACGAAGACTTGCCAGCACACCCTACCACCTGGCACGGGTCATGATTCGACCATTGTCATGTCCTGCAGCCAGGGCAGTAGTGTCTGCTGGCAAGAGTGCTGGTGCAGCGATGTCGTGCCTACACGTACCACGGTGGTTAAGACCTGTGGGCTGGGCACTGCGCAGGGGTGGCACTGGCGAGCAGTATGGAAGCGGCCATGGGTCAGTCCCGAACCAGCGGCCATTGGTGCAGCTAACAGTCGAGCGGCCAACAGCCATTCCCAATGCGAGAAGACCTTGAGAAGGGGAAACGGGACTGCCCTTCCACCAGCGCGCTCACACTCGGGACTGCCAGTGAGTCACGATGTGGCAACACACTGCAGCCCTGCTTTTGCGATCGACATTTTGCCACGGCACGACACACACGCGGCAATGAACGATCCTTCCCGTGCACCAGTGCTTGCACTATTCTGTGCGTGCGTGGTCTCAGCATGCTACCAGGCAACAGCAGTGGAACGCGTTGTGTACAAGCGGGCTAAAGGGGCCCCTCGACTGACGTGCCTGGACAACACACTCTTGCGACCGCCATGCATGTGTGGTCACATGCATGGCGGCCGCAGGAGTTCCTGCTCCGGTCACGCACGTAAAGGTCACGCATGTCAAGGCTATGGCTCACCCAATCCTAACGAAACATACTTGTGCGGCATGCTTGAACACGCAAGTGCTGTCCAGCAATGCGTAGCCACATCGACAGTGCAACGTCACTCCCAATGTGCCAGCAACGCTGGAATCCACAGCACTGCATACTGTTGGCATCCGCGGTCAACCACGATCGCACGCCTGAGGCGCAGGCATTCGGGCACCTGGGCAGGCGCTTCCGTGCATGTCGTCACGGAAGTGCGACGAATGTACCATATCACCCCGGCACCAACGCTGTTATCAACACACGCTTGCAGATGAACCATGAGCAGGTACGGCGCAAAGGCGGGGCAGCGGCACCTGCGGAATCTTCAGCAGAGACACATGGCACCTTCCGGCCCAGCAGCCGCAGCGTCACGTAGAACCTCCCGGGGATGTCAGCTTGCAGCTGCACCGTCACTCGGCGCCGGTCGGCAGATGCTGCTGCGGAGATCCAGCCCTGGGCGAGGCCGGAAACTCCGAGGGCGGTCAGGGACGGTGTGGACAAGGAGGTCGTGACCGCACCGGCAACATCAGCTACCTGCAGGGCGCACAGCTCCACGCTCGTGTACCGTCGGATGTCGCTTGTGGGCGGAGGCGTCCTCGCAACGCGTCCTCGCGACGCAGAATGACAGCACAACAGGGACGTCCACAGGCACAACAGGGACTTCCACAGCTGCAGTGCACGGGAAACAGAGCAGCGCCAAAGGCTTGACTGGCAACCAGCTCGTGGTAGGACGATACACGCTGAATACGAACACTGCATGTGACAGGCACCTGAACGGTCATCTCCTAGGCGTGTGGCTGGTCTGACAGTGCCGGGCAACACACACGTCTACTGTTGTGGGCAGACAACTGGGTATCGGGAGAATGTTTTGAATGCTTCGATCTGCACAACTACGCAGAGCGCGTGTGGACTAAAGGCTTGTGACAAACCATCTCCCTGTCTGCATGCATGGTGAACGCCAGTCGCATGCGTCATGACTGTGAGGCCCCAGGGAAAGGGGGGCATGCAAGTCAATGGAGTGTGATGGGAATGCCATGGTCCAGGAAGGCACACCTGCGCATGTGACAACACGGTGGGGTTGCCGAGGCAGTCTCGCAGTGGGATGTCAAAAGCGAGGGGTGCCCCCACGGGCGATGTCAGGGCGTCGCAATGCTGGAACGGAGCCGGCAGCAGCGACGGGATGGAGGCGTCTGCGCACAGGGCACCAGGCACGACTGACAGTGTGACAGGGGAGCCCGGCAAGGAGACACTCCCAATGCGCACAGATACCTGCAACAGCATGAGTCCTCAGTTGCGCCGATCATGGCACATGGGAGTAACAACCATGCACGTACTTGTGGCTGAGAGGAGAGCGACAGCGGAAGTTGCACTCGACCACAACAGCCATGTTTGGGAACGACGTTGCTGTGGCAGGGTTGGCAGGGGGGAGTGGTCCAGACAGTGCCGTGAGCACAGCTTGACCAGTGGTCCTCAGGTGAGAGTGCCACTGTCTGTGACACCTGGACGTTTCGCGCGTGGAGACGCACACGGATCAACCACCGTGGACATGCATGTGTGCAACCAACCTAATGATGTACGGTAAGCGTCCTGGTTAGCCCATCCATACTGACAACTCCAGCACATCGCGCATGCGCCCTAGGGAGGACCCTACCCCCTATGGGGGGGCCAGAGAGTGGAGGACAAACGCAGGGCCCCCTTGGAGCTTCACAGCGCGAACGCCAGTGGTTCACGCTCCAATGCACAGATCAGGGCCTAGGCGCCTCGACTCTGCAGAGCCGAGCCATGTGCAAACGCGCCCAGGCCTACGCCTGCCTGAGGGGTGATCCTTTGGCAGTGGTACAACGGACACAAAGGCGCAGGTCACTGTTGCCGATGCTGCCCTGAATCAGGTCAACTGAAGCAAGGGCCGCACCTCGTACACGCCGGAGATGTTGGCCACGAAGCGCAGCTCTGCAGTTCCAGGGCTGGCCATGGAGGACGCTGCAGTGTACGGGGCGGTGCCGTACAGCTCCTCCTGCCAGTCATCCACCTCGGTTCCGGCTGTCTCGATGACGGTCACAGTGAAGAGCGTGGCGGGATTCGCCAGAGCAACGGCGTTCCCAAATGCGTCGGCCAGACTCACAGTGAGAAGCTGCAGCGCTCCCGCCTCGAGAGTACCATCGCCTGAAGATGAGTGACTATGAGTTCTGTCTGGCACTGTCTGACACTGTCTGGCGGCCGAGGGAGACCCTTTGCAGTGGGGTGGTGTTTGGATCGGGTTTCTCAGAGCGGATGCGCACCTAGAATCGGACTGAGCCGGGTCAGGGGTACTCTCGGTATCTATGAGGGACACACGCAGGCGTACATGCACATGCCGGCGGACAGCAAGATAACAGGGCCGCAGTGTGCTGGTGTGCAAAGACCAGCAACGCCTGCTGAAAGCACATACACGCGGGAGCGTCGACATGTTATTTGAATGCGACTGTTGCAGCGTACCGTTGAAGGAGACGTGGGACGAGGTGGCGACCGGAGGGCCTGGAAGGACGGTCAGGAAGATGGGTGCTTCATGTGCCAGTGTGGCTACAGAGGCACCATCGAAAAGAAGGCTCAGGCGGAACAGGCCGGACCTCTGCATGCCGATGTCGGTCTCATACTCCAGAGCGTTTGTGGAAGAGTTTGCGCTGGCATCGATGTTGATCCTCTGTGCGACTGTGCCCACCTCTGCAGGGCACGCGCCGCAGTGAGAGGCCTCAGGTCGGCATACGCTGGCTAGGGCAGTGGGCGAGCTCGTTGCACGGTCCTGGCGTGACATGACAGCGCATCCGAGACCCGCCGGAGGGCAGTTGCACATGTGTTGACAGCCTTGCTTTGGCTGGTTCACCATTGCACGAGTGCACAAGACGACCTGACGACCAGGGCAGTCAACCGGGAGCCCCGCCAGGGAGTTGGTCACACCTCTGCCAGGGTCATGGTGATGCGCACATCTCTGCAGAGGCAGCCAGCCGCACAACACAGCATGGGTGCGCGATGGGAGCAGGCCACGTGAGAGGATGCTGTACAAAGCAGGCCATGGGATAGCAAGGGCACAGAGGTGGCGTACCGTGGCTGCCGGTGTCATCAGGCAGTCTGGATACATCAGAGTAGGCAGTCTCTGTGAGGCCCTGCTGCCAGTTCACCAGCACAGCCTGAACTGACAAGACGGCAGAAGGATCCACACGCGCAGCTGCGATCGTGTTGAAGAACTGGTCTGCCGGTGTTATGGCAACCCGCAGGGAGCCTCCTGCGCTTGCATGATACTCCTTGGCTGTTACATGGTTGGCACACAGTCAGCGTGTTTATGGACACAGCAGTGTAATTACGTACACAGAGGATGCACACACTGAGCTCAGGCTCCGGGGCACTGCCGGATCCAAGTGCCGCAGCATAGATGACTGCATTGCCAGTTCAACCTCCGTCAGCTATCCGAGAGTTGCTCCCTTGACATTGCCAAGGTTGCAGCATCTGGTTAGCCGACCATGGATGACTCGAGAGCAATGCCAGACACAATTGGCACGGCCACCAAACACGATGCAGTTGCATGCTGAAGTCACGAAGCGCTCGCACACATGCAGCTGTGGTAGCTGTGGATCGCAGACGCGAGGGCAGCACCACGTCCTCAGAATGGACTGGCATTCTCGGGAATGTGCGGCTTCCCCCGCGTCCGCAGACACGCACAACCAAGAGCTCTTTTCAGCACTGGGCGAAGCGCACCTGCAGCCATGGCGTGGCGCTGCACACTTTGTGGCCCTTCCACCCGAAAGGAAGGCGCATGCATGGCAGATTCGGTCACCGAGACAGCCAGCGGCGAGGCCTGAACGTCCAGCGCGCCTACCTGTACAGACACGCCATACTCGCCCGCCCGGGTCAGCGTCAGCGCCCACGCCACTACCGCCGGGGCCCCGGAGACATCCTCCACGAATTGCAGCGGCGACACGGTGCTCGCCGCATAGTTGACCAGCGTCGTGGCTTGCGCGTCCGTCTCGTACGAGTCTTGCGCCAACACGAGATCTTGAGGCCGGGCCGGGTCGACAACGAGCGACAGGTGGCGCGTGCCGTAGGAGCGTGGCTGGAGGGACTCTGGCGCAACGTTGGAGGCTTGGGAGTGCGAGATTATGAGGGAGACGGTGGCTGAGGTGGCAAAGCTGGGCAGGGCGTTGAGCGCGTTGCCGTACACGTCAGCCAGCTGCAGGCGGCACTGGACGTTGAAGGGGCCTGACGTGGCGGAGGGTGTCATGGAGGTGAAGGTGCTGGTGGTGGATGAGACGGGGCCAGGCTGGATCTGCACCGCGGACGTGTGCTCAGGCTTGCAATGCTGTGAGGCTGCCCATGCAATCGTGCAGTTGTATCGGATGAGCTTTTGCCACTTGCAGCACTTCCCAGGCTTCAGCAGAGGCGCTGCGTTACGGTGCGAACACTGGTTGATGGCCAATACGGCACATGTGATTCGAGAGCAGTGCTATGCCAGGAGACAGGTCTGCCATTGACAGCTCGCTATTCCGGAGTAGAATGAACCACAGGTTCTTGGGTTATGTGAGAGTGGGTTATGTGCCACGGCCGGCCGCTACACCCTCACATGAGCAGGTACATGAAAAACGTGGTGGACAAAACGAAACCCAGAGGACAGAACCGAAAGGGAACGTAAAAGGCACCGACCATCATTTGGCACGGAACAACACACCATGATGAAGTATTAATTCCCGGAGGATGAGAACAGGTGTCTGCCCTGCACGGCGGGCTGTCACACGGCACTGCAAGTGATGCTGTGAATGTCAAAATATGATGGCAAATAAATATGAATATCAAATCAATAATGTCTGCAGCCCTGCCCGACTGTGCCCGACCATGGGCTGTGGTAGAGTGGGCTGCGACAGGGACGGCCGATTCACGTGTGATTTGCGGAGAAAGCAATGCGACCAGACATGACCGACGGAACTGGGAGGAACGACAGGACTGGCGAGTAAGTGTCACATTTACATTTTACAGGAACCACCGTGGCTACATGTGCACACGCACCACTCGTTCCCGTCTCGATTTCAAGCAGAGTGCACGCATTCCTGACTGATGCTCCTCGTCCACAGCATAGCTGGGTGCTTTGGACTGGATACCAGACGAAAATCCCCGCACTGTGAATGGCCCCATGGCAGCACTGGCAGGAGCACCCGTGGGTAAAGGAAGCGTCCCTGGACGGTTACGGGCCCCAGTCCCCAAAACTGATCAAACAGTAGAGGCACACCTGGTTGGCACCTTGAGGGTACCCATCAGTGCTGCTAGAATGGCTGTTGCGGAAGTCACGCAGTCCACGGAGCTACTACAGAAGCAGGCCCTCTGTGTGACCGCTGAACACGATGGGAAGCTCTCCCCGGAACTTCCAACACTGTGAACACCCGGTCGCACGCAAGGGGGACGTACCGTAACGATGAACGTGTCCACAGCAGTCCGCACGACACGGTCCGCAAACGTCTTCACGTGCAGCACGACCAGCCGGGCAACCCCGGCGGACCGAGGCGTCCACGCGGAAGTTGCCCAGGCCGGCGCGGATGCCAACGCCCCCTCCGCGACGAGCTCAAAGACTGCTGAAGTAGCATGCGAGGGGTCAGCCGCATCGGTCCGCGGCGCCACGCTATCGTACGCCACCTCGGCCACAAACGTGTCGATTCCAGAGTCCACGTCCTCTGCGGGGATTGCGGGGTTGCCGAAGCGATCGCGGGGCTGCAGGCGGATGAAGATGGGCCCTCCGCTTGTGGACGTGGCATTAGCGCGGGGCGCCATGGTGGTGCACGACGCTGCGTCGACGGGGTTAGGGATGACCTTGATGATTCCACTCCCGATCTCTGCGTTTGACGCGGCGCTGATGGCTGAGGCGCGGACAGCCACGTTCACGGAGTACGTGCCGACTTCCTGCACCGAAGCATCGCATACGGTGTGACAAACTGATGAGACCTATGCCGAATGAAACCTGCACATAAACAAGTATGCAGTGCTCGTGGCAGAGACCAGCCTGAGGGGGTCTCGCTGGGACTGGAGAACACAGTCAGCATCGAAGATCCACTGCTGCCCCAATCACTTTCAACTAACCTCCGTGGACGTTACAGGCCACGAACATGTGACCAGGCATGAGGCAGCAGGCACAAGGGCAGCACTGTGAGCACATACCCTAGTCACCGTCACTCTCAAACGAACCATGCCCGTCACAAATGAGTATCAGGACGCATCTAGGGAGCAGTGGCTGGGGCAGGGCTGCATGCACTGATGTGGTCGACCGTGGCAATTGGGACCACAGTGGGCGAAGCAGCAGTGAGGGCGTGGCAGCTACTGACGCACCGTCACTGTCTCACTCCACTCCAGAACACGTGGAGGTTCTGCAAAGATGTCGATTGGGTCCAGGCTGGTCCAGGGCTGTGTGGTCAGGGATCCTGCCGGCCCAGAGATGGTGACAAAGTAGTCACCGGGCTGCGGAGAGCGGATGATGGCGGCAGCAGCGTCCCGGGGAGTGATGAACACCCGCAGCTGCTCACCAGCTTGCATCCTGTCTTCCGGTATCCGTCCGATCTGCGTGCGAACGGAGTCGCTTGCGTCACAGCATCCAGGATTGAGGAGGGCATACATGCGTGTGATGGGATGTGGCCACAGGCTGCTCCAGTACAATCACGGCCCAGCGTGAGATCGGTGTGTATTGACCGCTGTCCTGGTTGCGCTCATGAAACCATGGCTGTCGTGCATGATTGCATGGACAACTGAGTAACGGTCAAAACAGCAGCGAGGGCCATGCCTGGCCACACACGCCGCGCACATACACAGCGGTGCTGTAGGGTGCTACGTATACACAGGGGGGGTATACACAGGGGGTGTATATATGGGGAATGGCAGCAAGGGCCAGCATCGCCGAGGGGGCTCCTGCACAAGCAAGCACAAGCACCACAGACATGTGCAAGCATACCAGGCGCCTCCGGAACATGCCGCGCCACGTACGCACACACCGACACCGCTGGGTGTCGTCGATACATATCCTGTGTTGGGTTTCACGATGCGCTGTTTGGGCACGCAGCATCGAGCCGGTTTCTGCCCGGCACAGGGTCTGGCGGCCTTGGGAGGTCTGCTAAAGAAAACACTGGCAGCGTCACTGGCGGGGACCGGCAGTGGCCGATGAGGCGTGCGATCGCATGCCTCAATGTTGAGCACGGCGCACATCCGCGGCAGTGATTCGTGTCGGCTTCTGAACTGTGTATGCTTGCTCCAGCTGAAACGGGTGAATGCCACGCAGCAATACACGGCGTCATCATGACACGCAGCAATACACGTGATGACGTCGCCGTATGCACAGCGAGCGGGCAGGCGCACCTGCATGCTTGTCTGGTCGGCATCAGGAGGACCCGCGACGACCGTGACGTTGAAGGGCGTGCCATTCACGACCCCCATCCTGTGCAGCACCGTGACTTCGTACGTGCCGGTTCGGTTGAGAGTGGCATTGGCGCCAACTAGGCCCGCCTCCCAGGCGCTCGGCTCGAAGAAGGTGAGCTCCCGCCCGAAAAACTGCAGGGGCAGCTCCCGCAGGGGCTCCTGGTGCACCAGCGCGCGCATGCCGTTGCCCTCGTGTACATAGCGGTACTGTGCGACAAAGCCCTCCAGGAAGCCGTCCTCATGCCGGGGGCGGTTCTCGTACCGGTCAAACACGTCCACCTGCAGCACGCATGCGGTGCCTCACATGCATTGCCAAACGCGCATGCCCGCCACGGCACCTGCACCCGGTGGGCCATCTGCACGCGTGGAAAAAGAAAGAGGCAGCTGAGACTAGCATGCATGCTGGGCGACGCCGTGGGCCACCAAGACTTGGCGGTGCCTGCCTGTGATCACAGTGGAGTGGTGATCACCAGAGGTGATGCCACATTGCCAGTGGTGGGCACTCACTCAGACATGCACGTAACAGTGCACCGAACAACTGCACGCACGGCGATCCAGCAACGTTCGATCAACACACAGCATTCCATCAACGGGGCCTGCATCAGGACGGACGCTGGCTCCGAGCGTGGTGGTGTGGTTGATGCTATGCTCTGGACCTGAGCCAGACTGCAGCAGTTTCCGCTGCAGGCCGCTGAACGCAACGGCACGCCGCAGAGCTCTGCACGTGTCATGGCGGACACAGTAACCCAGGATGCAGCTGAACAAGTCCACTATCAGGTGAGCCAGTTGACGACGCCACGCATACATGACTCGACTCCTGTCAATGGAATACACAGCGCATGTAAAACACGCGCACGTATCCCTTCCTAAACGTGATTGAATCTTGAGCAAGTGCTTGATGACAGTGCGAGGTTGAATCCCAGGGAGGCAAGCGCACGTATACCGGCAGAGGCTGCATGGCCCGGCCGCCGTAACGAGTGTTCCAAATGTCCAGCCGGGTGTTGTCAGGGTCCGGCGCGATGCCGTGGATGGTGATGTTGGCGGTGTAGTTGGAGGCGACGTAGGTGTGGTTGACCATCATCATCGCCCACGACACGCCGGTGACGTTCAACTCGAGAGCGGCCGAGTACGTGCCGTTGCCGTGGTTGACGGGAATGTGCAGAAACTCGGTGCGCCGCTCGCGTTCCCGGCCGCGGGGGTATACCGTCCAGAACTCGAAGATGCCGGCGTAGTGGATGATAAAACTGCACGCCGATGCCACGTGCTGCCATGTCCGACACAACTGTATTGTCTACGTGGCCAGCTATATGCATGCGAACAGGCTGTGGCCATGCGCATGGCGATTCTGGGTGCAGGCGCACGAACACGGGGGAAGAACGGCGTGGGCGAATGCGTCTTGTGTGGTGGAGGGAGGTGCAGCTGCTCTCGCATGTGTGACCGCAAGACGCCCACCGACCATGGGACACCCCCTGCCATTTATCCCATCTATCTCAGTTAACACACTTGCGAGCGAATGTGCTGCAACACGACGGCCATCATTAGCACAAACATCTTGCTGGCGGGAAACACATCTCCCGCACAAATACGCTACATGAGCCAGGGAAGGCCAATGTGCGGACCGATCAGTGGTCGCTGTGAGAGGACGAGCCATACAAGATGCCGTGTCATGGGACAGGAGGGGCGACGCACTCGACTACATCGGTGTAATCGTCGACAGTGTTGCCGTACTTGTCCCTGACCTCGCCAGAGATGCCGAGGCGCTCCCCCGCGTACACGACGGTCGTGTTGACCGTGAAGTTTGTCTGGGAGATGTCGGCGCGGTCCGGCCACAGGAACACCTGGCTCGCAGCGGTCGTGGAGCCATCGACGTCAGCCGTCGCGTCCAGAGTCCAGCCGACGGTGCAGCTGACGGCCGCGGTCGCGGTGCCTGTGGCGGAGTCAAAGGCCATGGGGCCGCTGGCAACGGCGTCCTCAAAGCGGGGAGACCGGAGAGTGTAGGCGATGCTCGAGGGGCCTGTCACGCTGCGGCCTGGGTAGTCTTTCACCTACGAACACAGCAAGGCCTGCTTTCAGAAGCTTGTGCATTTTCCCAGTATTCTCTGGGCCGATGGCCACGGCTACAGGCCCCCTGTGTGCTCGAGTAACAAAAACGCGTGCGTGCAGACAGCAGCACTTCTTCATCATACAGCAGTGCACAACGGAAAGGCACAAGTTGCCATTGGGCCTGCACCACAGCGCTCCGCTCCTGAACCAACACAGCATGCATCCATGCTGCATGGCCATGCAAGCGTGCGCTGTATCGTTCAAGCCCAAGAGGTCGCGTCGAGTGGCAACCTTCCTGAATGGCGTGCATGTCTGCAGGCGACAGACAGTGCAGAGATTGGTGACACCCTGCTCCTGGCTCAGTGGCCTGCTGTGCACCACAGAGGGGCCGCTCGCGGCCATGGCAAGGCGAACAGAACAGGGAGGGGTCACGGGCAGCAACCTAGGCTCACTCAGTGCAGTGTGGTGCTGGCCCATCCCAGGCATGCGTCTGTGATGGGCCGTGTGTGACTTGCCTTTTACACTTATCGGGTGTTTCTGACTATGTCTGGAATAATGGTGGCAGGAGGTGTCACACTGGTGGCAGGAGGTGTCACACTGGTGGCAGGAGGTGTCACACTGGTGGCAGGAGGTGTCACACTGGTGGCAGGAGGT
>JAUMHO010000009.1:0-13515 GCA_032360965.1 Ulva armoricana
CTGATCTGTGACGGACCAACCCCCAACGCGTGCGGGGGCTGTGGTCCGCTCCTGGGCGCCGTCGGGGAGGCCTGCGGCTGCGGCGGGGCGGGCTACGCGGCCTGCAGGCAGGAGGCGCCGCGGCGAGGGCGCTGCAGGTGTCGGGGGCGGGGCTGTGGCGGGAGTACGTGCGGGCGGCGTGGCCTGCGGCGCAGGAGCTCGTCAGCCGGCGCAACCGGCAGCGCAAGCATCCCCTGCCTCCGAGGCCGCTGTGCCGCCAGGTGCGCTGTCTGCCCCCATACCTAGCTCAAGCCGACGCCGTTCACAGCGATGAGGATCGCAGGGGGCCCATCCGTCATGCACCGTGTCTTTGAGGTTCACACAGCAGCACAGCTCCAAATGCTCGGAAGCAAGCCACCGCCGCCACCGCCGCCTCGGCCCAATACAACCGCCTCGCCTGACACACGGTTTGTGAACATCGGAGGTGTGCACAAGGGAGCGTTGCCGCTCCGCCGGACTGAATCTCTGTGCTCATGCGCGTGACGAACCACAGCATTGATGAGCTGTGCGTGCCGCTGGCATCAGCGCGCAAAGCATCGAACGGGGGGGGGGGGGGGTGATGCCGGCGCCTTGCCAGCGCTTGTGCGAGTGCAGGTGATCAAGACGATCGCGCGATGGTGGCACAGCGACAAGCCGCGCTTTGGAGCCCCCGCGCAGTCGGAGGGCGCCACGGCTGCCGACTGCGCGGCACGCGTACGCGCGATGCAGCGCACGTGGCGCCGCTTCGGCGACCGGCCGTGGGCGCGCGTCCACCGCAACGAAGACATCCGCGCCCTCATCGCCCTCTGGCGGTAACGCCCCCAGCATCACGCCCGGCAGCACCATGCCTCACAGCCCCCTCGGCCACGTGGTGCTGCTGGCGTCGGCCCCCACCAGCGGGGGCCCACTACCTGATACCCGCTTTCGGCAGCTGTTGTTGCTTCCGGTGTTGTTCCTGCATGGGGAGCAACCTGCGCAGCAACAGCAATGCGGCTCTCTAGTCGCACCAAGACGTGGCTTCTGGGGCACCATGCATAGGCGCCATGTGCGCACAGCGCGAAGGGCTGTGCTGTGGACGCGTACCCGCAACGACGTTCTCGCGGGACGCCGGCGCAGCGCCCGGTGACGAAGTCGCACGGCTAGAGTCGCCGCTGCATGAAGGGCTTGCGGAGGCCGGCCGCGGTGAGGCGTGGCCGATGCCGTTGGGCAGGAATAGATGGGGGCCGGTGCCAGTAGATGAACTCGCACGGCCGTCTCTTCCACTGTGTGGGAGCACGTGCGGGGGTGTGCAGCCGGCAGCGGCTGGCATGCTGGTGTGGGCCGCTGGAGGTGCACAGGGCAGGTGTCTGTTCATCGGGGAGCGGCCGTAGCCGGTGGGGGTGATACCGGGGGAGCGTGGGAGGTACGAGCGGTGCGGGGTGCGCCGCAGGAACAGCCGCACAGGTGGACGTCAGAGGGTCGGCGGTTTTGGCTAGAGCCGTGCTCGGAGGATGAGGTCATTTTCCAGGGTCTTGCTCCAAACCGTGAACCTAACGAGTCGACATGTCTGTAGCAAAGTAGCATAATCGCCCGACACACAGCCAGAGGCGGTGCTGGGGGACGGACGGTGAGCCTGACAGCTCCAGCCGCCAGTGGTAGACGGCGGGCAGGTGTAGGGGTGGGAGGTAGGCGTGAGGGGCGCAAGAGGGTTGCGCGTGCGGATGGCGCGCATCACCTGATGTCCGGGGGTGACGGCGGCGACACAGAGGATTGGGTCGGGCGGGAGGACACGGGCTCAGGCGGCCGACTCCGGACGCCGGAGGGGGCAGGAACGCGCAGCAGGGCGACCAGAGAGGCACGCATGCGACCATGTGAACTGTGCGGCTGGTCGACACTGTTTGTGGTGCGCTGGGATGGCCGCGGGGGGGGGGGCGTGGCAAGCAGTGGCCCTGCTGGTGTGGTGAGGGCAGCAGGATGAGTATGTGGTGGACGTAGAGAGGCGGCTGCGTGGCAGAATCGATCCCAGTATCATGCGCTGGGCATGGCAGTCAGCGGGGGGGGGTGGGAGTTAGAAACGGAGTAGGTAGAGAGAGCGAGGTGGGCAGCAGATGGTTGTGGGTGCAGGTGCAGAATGTTGGGGCTTGGGCGCGGCATGCCCTTCGTCAGTGCCAGGTGGCCGAGCACGGCATGTAGAGGTGTTCCAGCTGTACCATTCGTGTATTGGTGCATGGTTGCATACCATGTGGTGGCTGTGACGCAACACGAGTAGGGTCGGGTGGCATCTTCAGTGGTGCCCACGCTCACCTGGCAGGCCAGTGTACACCAGAACCGCTGCAGGTCAGCCACCAGCGGTTGGCTAACATGTAGTGACTACATCATGTACAATCGTCACCGCTGGCCATCCAGGCCCAGCGTTCTGTCCTATGGCCTAATCGCCATTCAAAACGACAGGTTTGGCTCTGTTTCTCAAGAGCTGCACTGCAGCAGCGGCATGCCACCTGCCCTGTGCACGCTGTGCACGCTGTGTGCCACCGGCCATGGCCTGCACAAGAGTGACCCCGATGACCCTGCGGCGGGGCAAGCAGCATGCGGCTGCTGCACATACATGGTTGCTGGTCAACAAACGCCAGCTGCTCGGCAGTGTTTCCTGTCCGCGCGCAAGCAGCAACAGCAACGTTTTTGGGACTGCTCTCAGCACTGGTGCCAATCAATGATCACGGACGCCCTCCACCCCTTCCCGAGGCATGGCTTGCCCTCCCCTGAGCGCGGCTACGCCTGTGAGGCGCGCACTGCCCAAGGAGAGAGCAAGGGGGTGCTCCAGCAGCCCGCAGTGCAGCAGCCGGCTGCGCCTCCACCAGCAGCACTGCGAAGGGCTGCATGGCAGCTGCAGCCTGGCTGGACATGCTGCGTGCTGTCACCGGGACACAGCCAGAGCAGTGGGCGGAATGGCAGTGCGCACACAGCACGCTGGCCACGCCCAGCACGCCCAGCACATGGGAGTGCTCGCCGAAGGCAGCGCTGCTTGCAGGGCAGCAGCCACACACCACGCGCATCGAGGGGTGCCATTCCCCCGCTGCGGTTCCAGGCCGCATGCCGACCCCCCCCCCCCCCCTTCCGCACACGCATACGCGCCATGCACTGCACACACGCAGGTGCAGCTGGCGGCCGTGACTGCCAGCCTCTGTGCCCACTTCAACCAAACCGCTGCCGTAAGTACAAAAACTCACGCACCGAGCACGCACACCCGCGCCCAGGCGCCCCCGCCGCACCGCTGCGGGCCGCCACACCAAACACGCGACGTAAATACTGCCTTCGCATCGTCACAACGCCAATTCAATCTCAGTCATGGTCACTCATCGCAGCCGCGGTGTGCACAGCCTGCGTGGAATGCCCACCTCAAAGACACGCCTGCTATAATGCTGCTATAAAGCGCTGCAGCGCGTGGCTGCCGCAGATGGGACGCACATGCATGCATGCCTGGCATGCACGGGGCTACACTGCATCGTCCCCCGCCGTAATGTGCCCGTTGCCCCGCGGTGAGTACTTCTGCCAGCCGTTCCCCTCGTTGCCCGCGCGCGGGGCATACTCGAGGCGCACGCTGCCGGCCTCCGGCCGCCCCGGCAGGCGGCTGCTGTTGCCGCGCTCGCCGGTGCGGCGGCCTGAGCCGCGATGCCCGTCGCGCAGGTCGCGGTACTCCCGCGGTAGCTCGCGCCGCGGCGTGCGGCCGCTGCGGCGGCTCGACCCCCCCTGCGTGCCGCACTCCCGAGCCAGGTGCGGGTTGAATATGCGGATGCAGGCCGGTGGTTGCCGGGCGTTCGCAGCACGCAGCGTGAGCGAGAAGTCCACGAACGGCGCCGGCATCGGCGTGCACCACACGGCGCTGCAGTTGCCGCAGCAGCCCTCGGAGTACGTTGAGCCGGCCGCCTCGATGGACTCGTACGTCGTCAGGCCGCGGGAGATCAGCGAGATGTGGAAGCCGAGCAACCCGCCGACCGCCAGAATGAACGCTGCACCGGCAACCGCCGCTGACTCCCAGCCAGTACTGGACGCGACGCGCTCGCATGCACGCAGCACGTTCACGCGCAGCCTGCGTTGACCCACGCACGCTCCTCAAGCGCAGCTGCCTGGATGCGGTGCGCGGGGTGACAGGAACACGGCACAGTGTCCGAAGACAGCCGTGATGCAACTGCATGAGACGCATGCGTGCGGCGGGGCGCACCGATGAAGACGATGAGCAAAACCGGGGTGGCCACGATCTCCAGCAACAGCTCCATCGTGGGCTTGTCTTCCGTGGGGGGCAGTATGGCGGCCGGGGCCGCGGCCGTAGCATCCTGCGCGTCTCCGGTGGCGGACTCGCCGTCGTCGTCGCGCAGATGGTGCACGATGTGCAGCGCGCAGAAGCTGGCGGCGTGGGCGAGGGCGAGGAAGGTGAAGGAGAGGAAGGAGACAAACGCGCGGTAGTTGCGCAGCCCGATCGTGTTGCCGGTCCACGGGCAGAAGTGGTCGAACTTCATGACGACGACGTTGAGGACGCGGCAGTGGTGTGCGCGTGGCGGCCGGTAATAGTGGTACACGTCGTCGTAGCGGATGGTGACGATGCGGCTGCCCACACCCACCTCCCGAGTTCTGCACGGCGGCGCCACCGCTCAGTCCACGACTTTCCTGCTCCTCTCGCTCGCACGCAGAACAGAATCCCAGTTCGCAGTGCGCCTGGAAGCCCGGGATCGACGGGGGCACATGATGGCGCAGTCGCAATTGCACGTGAATTAGCAGATTAGATGAGACGGAGTTGTGGAGTTGAGCACGTAGCGTCTGCACAGTGCCGCGGCCCGGGTTGCGTGTCCCGGAGTGTCCCGGAGTGTCCCGGAGTGTGCAGTGGTGTGCAGTGCGCTGCAGGCTCTGCGTAGCAGTGGTCGTCTACTAAACGAAGGAGCTTTTGCCCAGATGCCCACAAGCTGCAAGCAGGTGAACAGGCTGGCTGGCACTCTCTGCATATTGAGGGGCGCCCCTGCGTGCCACAACATGTGAACTGTAGCCAGTGCATGTGCTATTTGATGCCAGCATCTGCAGCACAATCGCGTTGTTGGCACTCTGATGCAGCAGTTGGGGCACGATGGCTGCTTCTTGGCGTTTGTCTGCATGGTGTTGCAGTGGGGTGGCGCGAAATGGGAAGACCGGAAGGACAGCGTCGCGGCCCAAGGGGCACCTAGCAGAACCTGGTGGACAGTGAGTGCAGCATGGATGACACGGCAGAGCAGGTGTGCTCTTGTTGCTGAGGCCGAGTTCTTGGTTTCCTGGAAGTGGCAGACAGCCACACTGTGAAAGACACAGGCACACAGGCAAGCCAGCAAGCGGAGTCGCCATGGGCACGTAGGGCTGCAGACCGTTGCAGGAGAAATCTGCGTGCAGTGATGTTGCCCTGGATGGGATACTCGTGGGACATTCTTAGCTGATGCACAGCTGTGGATGGCTGTGGCGCCGTAACTTGTCGGATGGCATGCGCTGGTTGTGTGCACAAGACAGGAATGTTTCTGTTATTCTCGGGGCAGAAGTGGAGGCGGATCTTGCAGGAGTGATGAACAAAGGCGTAGTTTGCTGTTGTCTGCAGTGGCTTGCAGTGAGCGTTTGGACTGCAGACAAGGCTGCAGATAACTGTGACAGCGTGCCCTTGGGCCTGGTCAACGAGGCGGTCAGTTTTGCTTGGCTCTATGGAGGATGTGGGGGTCTGGGAGTAAGGGCATGGCTGCGGCGGTGGAAGGCGTCGAGGCATACCGAGGCAACTGCATTCGGAGGTATGCATCAGAGGGCTGCAGCCTGGGGAGGACGCCAGGGTCAGTGAGACAGGTGGACATCAGAAAGAAGACGGCGAAGACCGCAAGGATGGCCCTGCATGACGCCTGATGCGTTGAGGCTGAGATGCAATTTGCAGTGCTGGTGGATAGCGATTGCTGATGGGGACGTGCCCTCGCACAGGAGCAGATGAATGCTCCACATAATCGTCAACCCGTGTGAACGTACCCAGAGAGGATTGCTATATAGCTGACGGGGGCGTCTAGCTTGATGGCCACCAGGCCGATGAAGAGTCCCTCCAGTGCCATGATGAGCACTGCTGTGCCCAGGGATCCCTTCCATTGCTTGGGGAGCATGAACCTGCCATCGCAGAAAAAGCGATGATATCCCGGCCAGTCCTGAATGGCGGGCATTGTTGTATCATTTCCTGCGACTCTGTTGCTGACCGGAGCGTTGAGTGCCAGTCCGGTTTTGTCAACACAGGTAGTCATGGCAAGCGCGCACCTCCCAGACTTTACGGTCGACCACACGAGAGTTTAGCTCGGTGTACAATGCGTGGTCCCTGGGAGTCGCATTGCTACTCATGCTACCCACAGCAGCGCCTACGTCAGCCCAAGCAGCAACTGGCCCAGCACTAAGTCGATTATAGCCTGCAAACACGGCCGGAGCGACATCTTCCTACAGACAACAAGCACGAATTTTCTTTCATCGAGAGCGTATCGTGGCGTCCGACATCCAACGTGCAGCTACCTGCCGGATTTGTTCATTTCGGTAGTGTGACTCTTCGCCTGCTCACAAGTATACCCCATCACTCTTACAGACACGACGGAACACACATACCAACTCAACCCAGGACACACGCACGCTGTGCTGCGTTTCGTGTCACTCTGACCCACTCTGTGACACAACAATTCCCCAGAGGAGTACCCCTCGCCACTGCCCGTGGCGGGCGCAAGTTTGACGCTGCACACCACGTTCTACACGCCGCGCTAGCGACATGTGATACGCCCAGCCCACAGTTCGGATACCTCTCGTATAGCTAACTGCGCGATGCGATCAGGTAACGCAGGTGGCAAAGCGGCCCGCACACTTGCGGGGGGATTCGTGAATCTAGACGGCCGATCTGTATGCAACGCGTGTGCACAAACAGGAGTCGGAGGTGAACAGCAGCAGCCAAAACGGCTATGCCCGTGATCACAACACACTAGGTCACGATGCATCGACACCCTGGTTGTGACGCCTGTGTGCGGCTCTTGATCATGAGCACGGACAACATAGGACGGGCCTTGGGTCTTGCATACATCGTCGCACCAGATGCCCCATCATCATGCATATGGTCACACGATACATCCCCTGTCAACAACAACAACCAAAACACAACCCCCAACGCGGGTATCACGCCAAACCCAAGCGGGCATCGGCCACAGCGCCCCTAGTAGGGGCGACGAGCGTCTTAGCAATACGAGGTTGAGGCTATGCACGTAGATGCTGCTGTCGACAGACCAGGCCAGAAAACGCGAACAGTCGCCCCCCTGCCAACGGGCCTTCACCCTTTGAACCAAACCCTGTACCCTGTTCCCAGTGCAAAGGGAGGCAGTCGCATCATGCATCGGCGCTCGCATGTTGAATCCAAATTCCAACGTAGATGTAGCAGAGAGCACACGCCCTTTCACTGTAGATGCGCCATGCCCGTGTGGCCGTGCATGTCACATCCGGCTTTGCGGCGCGCGCAATCTCTAGTGCGAGCCAAACTGGGAGACAACGCGACACAGACAACACGCCAACTCCAGGTGAGATCTTGGTGTTTGATCATGGCTGCCATGTGGCATCTGTTCCATTTAAAGAGTGGAGCGCGCACCGTCCCTTCCTTGGTATTCCAAACGTGGATCGCCTTACCCCGAGGCCAGTGCCATTCGATCCTGGCTGCCGTCTCTTAGTGCACTGTTCACGCCGCTGTGCGGGAAACCTGGTTACTGTGTCCGATTGGTGGGGGTCAGGGGGTGGCAGCAGGCGCAGCCCTGTGATCGTCGCTGCATGCGAGACTGAGACAAGCGGGGAGCGGCGCACGCATGCATGCCTCCACCACGGAACAGAGACGTCGGCCGCATCACGGACCAGACCCTGCGAGCTGGCGAGGGCTGACGTCAGAGCAACCCAGGTGACCATGGAAGCAACCCGGGCGTGCCACTAACGCTGGACTACAGATGAGCGCTGTGGAGCACAGGATACTGCAGGCGTGCGTCAGACTCAGCAGGGCTGTCGGCACACCGGACTCGGCCGACAGCGCGCGCATGACTCGAGTGAATACAGGGAGGTTTCGCGGCGCCTCACACGGGCGGAGTGCATTCCATCACGCACGACTGTACCCTGCCATCCTGCGTGTATCCTGCCATCGGGCCTGCGGAGAGGGCGGCGGGAGCAAGCACCCTGGCGTGGTGCAACGCACTGTCACCAAGACGAGACCACGACCCAGGGAGCACGCCAGTCGAGTATGCGCTGCGGATGTACATGCATTGGCCGTGCGCACCCCCCGCGACGGCACGACCGGGCTCGGGCGTACGTGTTCCCCTGCTTCCAAAGAAAACGTCGATGAAATGTAGTAGTGACGTGGCGAAAGATTTTGGAAGAGGTTGCGGCATACTTGCACCGGCATCACACCTGCACCTGTTCCCAGGAACTGGGCCAGCCTCGTTGCCCAACAACGCTACCGCACAGGAGTGCAGCTGCAATTGCAAGTGCAATGCGCAGGAGTGCAACGGCGGTGTCACTCACGCCCCCACCGGCCGGGCGCGCTGCTACCGTTCGGCGCCAGGCTCCTGCACATTCAATCCGCGGCCGGCCCACGTTTTGTGGCGCCGACGAGCTGCCCGCGCGCACGCATGCATGTGGCGAAGGGCTCCTGTGCTGCCAGCAGCTGATGCAGTGCCCTGTGCCTCGCGCGGGCCAAGTGGAACTGATGGATTTACACCTGCAACGCGCGCAAACGAGACGACCGAACACACGCCATCGTAATCATCGCTGCGCCACGTGGAAGGAGCCTCGCCCAAACTGACCAGAAGCCAAACAGCACCGTCGCACTCCTAAGAATGCTGCCACACCCGCCAGAGAGCGACCGCAGGCCTGCTCTTGCACACATGCATGCGCGTCATGCATGTGATGGCACCACTTGCTCTGATGCACGCGGCGGGCCGACAGCAGCCTCGGGCACTGGGGCCCACTCGAGCGCAAATGAGGCACTCCCGACCTGCTTGAAGGCACTGCCGGCCGAGCGGCTAGCTCCCTCAGCACGCACAGCGTGGCACTTGTCGCCCGTGCAGAAGACCCGGCGCCACATTGCACCTGCGCCCGGCGTGTGTGCGGCCAAAAACAACACACCCGGAACAACCAAAACAAAACTGCCAGACATCGTTCGCATGCGCCCCGAACACCTGCTCCTACCGTAAACCTGGGCTGACAAATCTACCTCACACACAAAACACGCACCCGTTCTCACGCGCAGCGCAGTATGCGCACTGGCGGAGCCGCGCAGGCCCCCACGCCGTTCTGGCGCGGCGCACTGCTTGCTGCGCAGCAGCGCATGCAACCCATGCATTGCGTTGGGACTCGTCGGGTACGGTTACATCATGCTTCACCCGGCGGTCAGCGGAGGCCTCGCCGGGGGGGGGCCTCACTTGCGGCCCCGCTTGCCCTTCTTCGTGTCTGGCACCTCCTCCACCTTGGTGCCGGACTTTTGTGACCCAGTTATGCGCGCACACGTCACGAACGAGATGCCGCCAATCACGTTGTTCAGGGTGCGCACGACGACTACGAGCGCCTTGAAGACGGCGGGCGGCAGAATGCCGACCATGACCTGCACCAAGCCGCGCTCCTTGCCTGCTCCCCAGGACAGCCATGCATGCTCCCCATGCATTTACCCACATGATGCGGGACGGCAGTCCAGTAGCGATGCACGACGGTGACACACTGCGGGCGCCGCCGGGTGGAGAGGTGCCCCTTTAAAACCGGGCGTGGGGCATTGCCAGGCCCTAATTTGAAGGGTACACCCCCAGGAATTCACGGTGTGGTGCAGCCTGCGCGGGGGGGCACAGACAACGGTGGAACATCGGCCAGCGGTTGGGCAAAAGGCCATCACAAGTGCGGGTAACTCAGGGTCCGGGGGCGGCGATGACGGCCGCGGCAGTCGGCACGGTGAGCTCCGTCTCCAACCCTCCGACATGCGGCCACTAGTTGCTGCGTTCCGGATGCCGTACGGAGGAGGCGAGAGGGCAGAGGGGCGTGTGGAGGGCGCACCATGTCCATGCCGTTGAGCATCTGATACCGGATGTTGGAGGAGGCGCCCATGTGCAGGGTCCACGCGAGGGAGTTGAGGAACACGTCCGGCGCCTGGTTCTGCGAGACGTACTTCGGGTCGGCCATCTTGCGCACGCTGATGAGGCCGTTCGATACGCAGGTGCCACCCAGGCCCGCGATGAAGCCGATCACGCCAAACATGACGCTCTTGAAGACGAGGTTGAGGGCGCGGCCTTGGAGGGAGAAGCCGCGCTCGAAGATGTGGCCACCAGGGGCACCCATGCGCGTGAGGGAGCGCTCATCGAATAGGCGGGAGAACGGGTTTCCGGGGAGGCGGCCGGTGGCAGCGCCGGTGGGGGCTAGGAGGTACATGAGCGAGAAGTTCATGAGGGAGCCGACGATGAGGGTGGAGAAGACAAAGTCGAGCTCGTTGAGGCCCCAGTTTGGACGGGAGGACATGTCTCCGAGGACGGCCGCGCCGACGCCGAGAATCTGCATGCGTGGCTTCACGCTTAGGTTGGGGGGTGGTAGGAGGTTGAATCATGGGCGGCCCACAACCTGGATGCTGGTGGGGCGTAATGGGAGAGCCGTGCTGGTGTGGCAGGGGTGGACTAGGGACGAGTGGGGGTGCATGTCGGGGTGCTACCACGGCTGGAAGCATACGCTCACGGTGGGGACGTCACGCGTCCGTGCCGGGGCGCCGTGGTGCAGACTTTCGGTAGTGGCGTAGGGGCAGAGCTGCGGTAGGGGTCCAAACGTATGGGGACACGGGGAAGATAGTGACAGTGCGTGCGGCGACTGTGAAGATGGCGGAGGGGGCAGCTCTGGTGCGGTTACATCGAAGAGAGGCACGATCACAGGTGCATCACGCAACAGCGGACAGGTCTCGAATCAGACCTCCTCATCATTCGTACTCTGCATACGTCCCACCCGGGTACACTCGAGTGTGTGTATGTATGATTACATTGCCGTTTCCATAACGACATTGACACCTCCGGTGACCTGGATCGAACTATTAAACGGCGATACAGCACAGGGTGTTGAGTTGGTTGCGGCTCAGACGGCACAGGCCATCCGATGCATGTGTATCAATGCATGTGTAGGAAGGCTGGATGGCAGAGCGCATGTGGTGGACCGTAAGCTGTGTGGGAAGGGAAGCATTGCACTGTCTGTGTCCCGACTGTCATGGCCTTGGCTTGCCACCTGTTGGGGCGGAAAGTATGCTGTGGCACATGCGTATTATACAGGACGGGGACACAACGAAGCTTTGCGTTTACCGCGGCAGTGCTGTGCGTTGAATGTAGACTGTCTTGCGGAAAGGCATGGAACGCAACCGCTTCGCGCTTAAACACGGCCAGTGTCAAGGCCAGGAGCCACGCGATGCGCAGGCAGTGCACGCGACGCCAATGCTATACTACGGGATGTGTGCAGATGTCACCAGAGAGAGCACAGGGAGTTGTGACTCGTGCGTGGTGGTCAGGACGGTCGCGAGGAGTGCAATGCTTGCAACAGCACTGCCGTTTCACCGTCTCACTATCGCAGTAGAACGAATGGTGGATGGCAAAATGGGCTGCATCAATGCGTTAGCTGACTTGGCAACGCACCTGCTCCACGAGCACCTTGTAGACGAATTGCGGGTCAGCGTTAACGCGATCCTCCCAGCCCTTCCACTTGAACCAGCCTGACTGTTCACTGCTCTCATCGCTGCCTCCAAAAGAAGCGTCAGCCGTTGCACGTGGAGGCGGAGGAGGTTTGGGAGGCTGGCCTGCTCCTCCATCTGTACTAGGTGTCTGCTCTTGCCGACGCTGCCTGCAGTGTAATAGGCACTCGGCACGGAAATACAGAACAAGGCGAAGAGCAGCTTTGGCATGTCTTTGATTTACACACGCTTGCAGAATTCCTTGTTATCACTGAGAGCTGAAGTCGGTGTTCGTGCATGGAGATAGTTGCGGGGGAGATAAAGCAGTAAAGTCTTCCGCAAGCAAGATCAGCACAGAAGACACATAATCCATACCTTCTGCTGTTAGTGATGCTGGAAGGCGTGCCAAACGAAGATGCTGAGGCGCGAGGCTGGAAGTTCGGGCCTGGGAGGGCGCGGGGGCGTCCAGCAGCGTGACCGCGGCCATGCTGGGCACTTGCATGCAGGCGCTGCGAGAATGTGGACATCTTAGCTTTGTTTCAGGGGGGTTATGTTCTGCGTTCGCCGTACAGTCGTTTCGCAGGTCCTTGACACCACTGTGCCCGCAGTCACGGCCCAAGTTTACAGCTACGCCTACCAATGAACGAAACAGTGTGCAATAATCCACTGGTGACACTGAACGTACACTTCTCCGTACGCTAGGCGCTTCCACGTGGTGCATGCCCGATCATCCCGACATGCGATCACGGCGTTGATTCATCGTAATCGCGTTTGCATGTGACAAGTCCGCATGCATGCAACGGCCTTCACAACTTTCTGCGACAGATGAGTACTAAATGCATGGTCAGAAGATGTGTTTGCTTCACTGAGCAATCACAGCATGAGTGAGCTCAATCCAGGTGTGCATCTGTGTGGATTTGGAGAGAGCAGTGCTAGTGTGCGCGTATACGTATCGACATCAAGAAGCGAAGTGAGCTCGCACCGACCACTTCTAGACCATCAACGGCTGCATTAATGAATAAATAGTTGGACTCGGTCGCCACGTGCGCTTGTGAAGCCGTTCGAGAATTGAGAAGTTTATCAATGGTGCCCACAAATCCTATGCATGCGCGTGTGATCATGAGTGGGAATCGGTTGACGACGTCCACTGTGTTGATTAACATATAAGCAATAATACTGGCCTCAGCTATGTAAAACTTTCCGCAAACACGATCCCTCCCCACGAGATCCAAGTTTACGGGGCCGTCTTCGAATTCAATGTCAGCGTTCGTCCGGTCCCATATTTTCGTGAAGCAACAGGAGCTTGCAATTGAACAGGTAGCTGCTCTCCACGGAGGGCTGACGTAGGCGTGCGGCATCTCTGACGCGGCTACACGGTGGTATCTCTGACGCGGCTACGTATACACGTGCACGGTGGCCTCGGCTGCATTATGTAGCTATGAAGGTGCTACGTATACGCCGTACATATACACGCGCACGAAGGCGGAAATATGCTTCTTATAAACGCCCGGCATCGCCCACAGCGCCACATGTGAACGACACGACACGTGTGAACCCAGCACAACCAGGCTTTCAACCGCTGGAGCTTCCAGAACCCACACAAGGAAGGGCATACACTACGAACCGGGCACTTCCACATCGCGCTGACCCTGGTTTATTCAGGGCTGCAGCCACCTGCAGCCACCTGCATGCCGACTCCACTGTCACCAGCACAGTGATCACTGTATGTAGTTACATCGAAGAGGGGCACGGTCACAGGTGCATCACGCCACATCGTACAGGTCTCGAATCAGACCACC
>JAUMHO010000009.1:18204-46836 GCA_032360965.1 Ulva armoricana
TGCAGTTGCAGCTTCTGTGTGTAGGTGAAAGTGGCTAGTGAAGAGCCTGTGCTGCTGTTGTCTGATTCCATGACTTGATCCACTTTGTGGGTTTGCCCTTGTACTCTTTTGTAACTATTCGCTACCTGCCTGCGCACGACGTCCAGAGGCCACAGCCACAGCGGTTGTTCGGAGCTCCTTCCCAGGTGGACCCCAGGAAGCTTCTAGAGGATGTTGCGCCTGTGTGTGCCGTCCCGCTGCTTCCGGAACCTATGCATGTTTGGGCTGCGCCGCATCGCGTCTCATCAGGCGACTCTGCACCCATTTTGTGAATATTCATATGGCTGTGTTGTCGGTCCAGCGGCCTGTGCATGTGTGGAATCATTATGTACAGAGTATGGCTGTTGCTGCACGCGCCATGCATGTGCCGGACCAGTCCCTTGTCCATGCGCGGACGATACACTTGTGTTGTGTGTTGTGTGTGTGTTTTTTTTACACTCCACTGGGCTATCCCATGTGGCCCCGATTGCAGTTGCAGCAATTGGGCGGACTCTGAGGAAGACCCATTGCGTCTGTTGCTTCTGTTTCCTCCGCCCCTATGTGCAGGGGTGTTGTGGCTGATTCCCGCTTGGGTTTAGCGGGACACGAGAATTTTGGTAAGTTTCGGTTGTTTCAGCCGCAGTGGGCGTGCGCTTAACACGTGGCACGCTAGTAGTGGCCAAGGGGTACTCGTGAGTCGTAACCCTGTCTAGGCGGGCTGGAGGGGGGAGCACATTTCATGTGCACGTGCATCTATGTTGCAGCACGGGCTTGGGGGTATTTGCAACACAAGAAACGGTAAGGAATTACGCTCGCACGGGCTTTGTGTCATGATCCTGCGTGTATCCACTTGCAGCAGCGTTTCACTCCACGAAGTCGATGGTCCACGTGTGACGTAGCGCGCAACATGGAATCACTGACGGTCTTCTACGGAAAGCTGCTCTTGTGACTTGGCCATAGCTTGTGATTGATTTAGCATTGGTGTGTGCCAATGCTGTTGGTTAAGCGCCGCTGATGTGCCTTGCTTGTCTTGCGTCCGCTTGACCATCCGCACTTGCGTGGTTCTTGCAGTGCGCGATTCCATCTGATCTTGTTGATTAGGAAACAGCGATAGGCAGTACCTATGGCCCACCTTTCAACGTTCGGCTTTTCTTCTTCGCCATGCCTGCGCCTGCAGGGACAGCCGATCATAAGAGGTCGTAGCGTCAAACGGGGAAGCTCGGCAGCTACTCCTGCAACGTGCGCAATCCTCACCGAGTATTCAGCAAAACTGGATGGTGTGTTAGTCGCACCAGCTGCAAAGCCAATACTGGTCCATCCGAAGCGTCTGTCAACGAAGCATGCTTGGTTGATGTGCAAGCATGTGACACACATACATAGCTCGACCTGCGATGCTGCGTCCACAAACACTTCATTGAGACTGGTAATTGCAGTGCAGAACGATACCAGATGCAGTTCAGCAGGCCCGCATGGCGTTTCGAGCGTTTCGAGAAGACGTCAAGGATGGCAAAGTAGCCAAGGCCAAGACTGAGCATCCATACTGTTGCCAAATCCAGATTCCACTGCCACACCCAGACGATGAAGATACAATCCGAGTCCTGGATGAAGGGGAGTTCCCTGGAGGCGTCCGCCAGAAGTTCCGTGAGCTCCGGCCCAAGGTCGAGGATGTACTGTATGGGTATGAAGCATGTACCTCTCCTGCGCACGCCACTGTTTAAATATCCAGTACCACCTTGAATCATTCAGCCGATTTGGTCCAGCCTCTTTCCATCTGTCACAGTGCTCTGGATGAAGCCTCAGCATCGATGGTAACAGCTTGACCCACATACAACATTGGCCTCCGGCAGCACCGCTCTCCTACACCAGCGATGCCTGCACATGAAGAGGAAATGCATGCATGCTCTGCAGGTATGACCCCGAGTTTGTAGGCATGGTCCGCGATGCCGCTGACGGAGTCGGCGTCTGGAAATGCTCCGGCATCACCGCTATTGCAAACGTCAACACTCTGACCTTTGAGAGCCTCTTGGAGCTCTGCGAAGGGCGGTATGGCGCAGCTCCAACACGCAGCGACCATGTCATCCTTGCCATCAACTGCTCATGGGGGTCATCCGATGACATCGGCCAATTCTGGCAAAAGTGTGGCCCCCGCATCACTGCCCCTGCCAAACACTTGCTTTGAGAGCCTGTACACTAGCATGGCCTTTTGCGGTCCCATGCACCCCAGCGCCGTCACCCGATGCTAACTGGTGATGCGGCGGCGCAGGGACCTGAAGCGGCGAGCGGCAGCGGTGATTGAGGAGCGACTATGGCACGACGTGTTCCACCATTGGCCTCTGCGGACGATGAGCGGCCGCACCGGCTGGCTGTACCACACCTGGGGCCGCCCGTGGCAGGTGTACGGCTGCCCCGACGGCGAGGGCACACAGCGCGGGGATCTGCTGCGATCCTTCACCGAGGGCTGGGCGGCAGGCGCGCCGAGTCTGCGGCCAGAAGCCGGGGCGGTGGCTCAGGCGCTCGCCAGCGGAGCCGGACCCAGCCGCAAGCCGAGCATCCGGCTGTGGTAGCGCCCGGCTGGCGTGCCGGAGCCGTTTGCGCCCGTGGATGTGGACAGTGCCAGGGCGTCGAGGGCTGCTGACACTCAGAGGAGAGTGCCTCGATCACAGCTGCAGAGTTTGTACAAGGCGGCGTGTCAGATATCGACTGCGGGCTCTCCCGAAAGGACCACATACACTCTTGAGTCCGCTGTGCTGTGCTGTGCCCACTGTTTGCGACCACTTGTTGGGATTAACACCTGAAAGCTGATCCCTTGATCTGAAAACTGTTGACAATTTTAATTCATTGCTTTGTAAGGTCTGTGTGGTATCACTGGCGCTGTGATTGGCCTGGCAGAGAGAGCTGTCACAGCAGGGACCCGCGACTGGCCGGCTGCCCCCTCGAAAGTAGCGGAGCAGAGGGGGTGCGGCTGCGCCACCGGCGTTTGCCGGAATAGGTGATCACGAAACGCAGGCGCTGGTGGGGAGCCTCGTGCAATGTAGCTGGAGCGTTTGAGCCGGTGTGACCAGTTTTAACGTTGGGTGACCTGTTGACAGATCTGTCTAGAACGGGGGATGTGGGCTGTGTAAAGAGTCTTGGCAGCTTGGTGGAATCGCCGCAGTACTAGTCATCCGGAGTGGTTGACACACGATGCATGTCCCAGTGTCTAGACTAGAGGGTCGCCGTGACCGGCACACCATGCATGGGACTGACACACTATGCATGGGACTGTCCCACCCGGCTGGGCCATGCGTTCATCCCCAAACTGTTCACCACGTCGCACATGTTCACCACCTTCTCGAGTGTTCTTCGAATGCAGAAGCACACGTTCATCAGAAGAGCGCCATCGCATTGGTATCCGGTGACAACGATACCATGGAATTGCCTAACTGGAAATTGGCCTAGTATTAGGTGTGATATAATAATTAGTCATCCTCCGCCAGCCAGCCGGTCCGCCAGTCATCCTCCGCCAGCCAGATGTCTTTTCCAACACAGGGTATATGTGTACTGCTGTCAGCTAACACTGTCGACAGCAAGCACGTGCACTTTCTCATTGTCCACAAGACAAAGGCTCCGGAGATAGATTCCCATTGACTTCGAACTTGGGACAAATGATTCAACACCGGAAAGACACCCTGAAAGCCAAACGAGTTTGAGAATGATTCGGGGGGGTGACTCGTGCACGTGACCAGGTGCCCTGCAGTGGACGTCATCTGGTGCGACTCCGGCCACAGTGAGCCACGGTGACGTGGAGCAACGCATGACACGGTGTACATCGTCGGGCTTGTGGGGGGGGGGGGGGGGGCTCTTGTGGAACGCCACCTGCAAACTACAATGTCAACATGTACAGCGATGGAGTTTCTCGGAGTAGCATCGGAGCAGCGCAGCGCCAGATCGGGGCCGCCGGAAGCAAAAAAAACAAAACAAAAGGAATCGGGCATCACGCCAAACCCAAACGGGCATCGGACACAGAACCCACCCCTACCGGTGGGGGCAGACAAGTGCAGGACGGGCGTAGGAGGGGGCACAACCACAGGGGCGGCAGCAGGCAGTGGGTGGACACCCACGTCTGCCGGGTCCTAGGCTCCCTGCCGTCAACATCTGCCTTGGTTTGCTGGCGCGTGTGGCACCTGCCTGCCGGACTGGTCCTTTCTCCGCTCGTGGCTCACGTGTCTCCCGTTCCCCCCTCCCTGCCGATGACCTTCCCCCGTCCTGTTCTGACCCGTTGCATGTGGTCGCCGCATCTCCCCTCCGCGGCCCTGCTAGCAGGGGCGCTGTGGCCGATGCCTGCTTGGGTTTGGCGTGACACCCGAGATGGGGGAGTTTTGTTGCTTGTTTTTTTGTGGCCTTCTGCTGCTACGAGGCTTCGTCACCCTTTCATGGCTCGTCACCCTTAAACAAACAAAATAAGGTGTAGCCTAGAGGCAGATCGATATCCTCAGTATGTACATATATGCACTGACCACATGCGTGGCTCCCCAGCATTATTCTGATTTAAAATGTTGTAATTGTAGCTCTAGACGAACGATCGACAGGGGTGCATGCATGCACTGGTGCCCTGGGCGCACGCTCCGGCTAATTGAAGTAATGAACACACTTGCAATTGTACGCATCTATGAGTTTGATCGTGACGGTTGTGCCACAAGCTCGCCGGTTATAGCGTTAGATCGAGGTGGCAGAAATTTCGTGTGGCCATTGACGGGAAACCGCCACGTTTCCTTGCTTCGCTCTGGCCGCTTTTGTGCAATTCGTCAGCGCTTGTGCTTTCAGACGATAAACATTGGAGGCAAAGCACCGGGGCACTCCAGTGGCCCGTGAAGCCAAAGATCGCTGCATGAAGTCTTTCGCCATCAATCTGCAGCAAAGCGTGATGGACACGGCATGCGGGATGAGCTCCACATCGTGTTAAAATGGCCTTGGCATATACCACAGGTGCGCACGATCATAAACTTGTGTCAGGCACCATTTCCTGGAGTGTTGGTGCTTGCTCGTGAATCCCCGCCGCTGACCACTAGCACACACGAACAGCATTGCAACTGGGAGAATTTTGCAGGACCTCTACTTCTCGATTGCTAAGGACTGCTTGGATCAATATTTGGACTAGCAAGTGTTCGGCCTGCATCATAGATGCATCAAGCTTGGTTCGGCAAGTTGTGAATTGTTGCTGGAGGCAGGAAAGCCCACTGTCAATGGTTCTGCATTCGTGGCAGAAGGGGCACCTGTTTGGAACTCTGTCAAACAAACAAGTGCTGGGTACCTCGGTCCACTGCAATGCCTGTTCTCCTACGGGAACTTCAGTCCATCACACGGGCTCGAAACTCAGCTGCAGACTGCACTCCGGCAACTGCAACAGTTTGCTGCTCACCCAGCTGCGAGTTTGCACAGTCCCAGATTGTCCTCCGCCTCTGCCATCATTCGCTCACGAGTGCATCCATGCCCGGCCACAAGGCAACCCGCAGTACATGGTGATCATCACCGGGTGATGTGTGCGTCACTGCTGCAGCCATGTCATGTCATGCTGTACCGCCCCTGCAGCCCTGGTGGCCCTTCCCCCCGCTTCTCTGCTGGCAAGCAGACATGGCCTCGCCTAGCCTGTGTCACACCAAGCAAGAGAGTATGGAAATTGAACGTGCTTCGTGCTGACACGCCCCATCGAGGCATCTACTGCACTCAAGCTGTCTCCATAGCAGCCCTCCTCTGGGGCACCCTCCTGCATCACTCCCCCCTCTACTCCCTTGCACCCCACAGCGTGAGCAAAGTCGATGGCAACGATGCTGTCGATGACAACGATGCTCACTGCTTGCTGTGTGCCACATGGGGCCCTCCTGACCCACTTCCACCTGCCTCAACACTCAGTGCCTCAGCCTCTGGCCGGCCTGCCCGGTGCCGGTTTTGTCCATTCCATGCCTCGCAGGCTTCTGTAATCACATGCATGACCAGGATCTGCGGCCACAGCTCCATCGCAATCAAGCTCCCCAATGTATCAGTCCCTGTCAACCCTGAACAAAAGTAACAAAAAAGGAATAGGTCCTCACAGCAAACGGGCATCGGCCACAGCCTACTGGTGTACTGAGGCAGTAACGTCGCTTATCTAGTCAGTTGTGTGCGCTGACTATGTCTGTGATCAGATGGTGCTGAAGGAGTGTGCAGCACGTGTTGCAGGCGTCTGGATTTGAACCCTCTTTGGTGAGCTGTGGGCGGCATAGAAACGATTCCAATGAATGCCCTTAAGCTTCACTGGGACATACCAGGAGCGTACCACAACCAGCAGCCCAAGACCCATGAAAAGAAAAGAAGAACCAAGCCATGATGAGCAGTCCGTCCCAAGGCCCATGATGAGCAACCCTGTTACATGCCTGCTTGGGTTGGCGTGATACCCGAGTTTTTTTTGTTGGTTTTTTGGTGCATGATATGCAAGCCTCTGAAGTCGTTAACAGGCACAACACCCATGGTGCATGATACCCAAGACCCATGGCTGCAGCTGCACAGTGAGAATGCATAGCCGAGACGCGATCTGTAGCGTAGATACACGTGATAGAAGCTGACCCCTTCTTCGGGAGGTCTTGGGCCCGATTCTGCGTCCCCCCCTGGAGTTCGAGCACAAAAATAAATGCACGCAGGTGTCTGAGGGGGGTTTCCAGGTGGTTTTTACCTCCTTGGAGATCTCAAGGTCCTTGTAGGATACGGCGAGTACGTGTCACATTTACATTTACATTTACACTTTAAAAATATCAACAACTCGGGTATCACGCCAGACCTAACGGGCATCGGCCACAGCGCCCCTATTAGTAGGGACTTACATTTACATACATACTGGTGCACCTCTACTGGCCACAAAGCAGTACAGCCGGTTGCATGTGTCGGACGTTGTGTCGGACGCTCCTGTTTCATCCACGCCTATGCGTAGGGGTGCTGTCGACGCTGCCCGGTTGGGTTTGGCGTGACGCCCGATACTAGTTTGTTTCTTTTTATCGCGCCTGCGAGATGACACGTGGCAACGACTCGGCGCGGTCACGCTGTGCACAGGCCGCAGCCTGCATGGGGCGGCCTGCGATGCTTAGTCAAGCGCGAAAGCGCGCTGACGCAAGTTTCAGGGCCTGCCAACCCCCATTTTTTGCGGCACTGACGTAACAGGGTTTGCTGTCACTGACCATCGTGGATAGTCAGGATTGAGTAAACTCGCTGGAAATAGTGTGAGTCTTGACTGCAACTCAAGATCATCCAGTTTCATTCCTCCATGCATGGCCAGTTTCACAGCGGACGGCATGCGCAGCCCATATCCACGAACTCTGCACCCAGCTGCGCTCGTCATACGGGCCCAGCCTTCGGCATAAGTGTAGGTTGCATGTGCTACGCAGAGGATGGAGCAAAGGCCGCCTGGCATCACCAAGGGAGGTCGTACACAAGCACGCACAACGTTAACGCACACGTCCGGCATGACAGTTACCTCACCCGGAACATGTCGCATCGCAAGCCCTGAACACGCATACACTGAGTCGCACCTCCATGCAGCAGAATGTGTGTGTATGTTGATGCGCATTCCGTGCCTACCACCTGCCTTTCGCGCAGCGGTGCTGTGAGCACAGATCCGTAGGCACTATGCTCAACTGGCTCATGTTACGCTGTCAGATTCAGACACACATGCACCCTGGCGTGTGCCCGAAACTGCGCAGATACAAAGGTTGACGCGGATATGCTGCCGCAATGTTGAATACGACAGCGATGAAAACTCGGGGCGTTGACGTATATGCGTGGAGATCATGAGTCCGTGTCAATGCATATTGATGACGCAATGACGCTCGGGAAGGTGTTCTGCTCAGCGACGCGCAGCGCTATCATGGATTTCACGCCTTGTCTGCGTAAAGGCCATGCATCAGTCAAAAGGCTCGGAGCAGGCCGGGTGGATCTCCGGCGTTAGTGTATCGTCAGAGTACTGGCGTGCAAACGTATGCACGCACGCTGTTGAAGCAATTTCAGGCTTGTATGTGTTTGTGCCAAGTAGTTCATTTATGCTGTGGTACTGACGTGCAAGATGGAGAGCGTGGAAAGCTGCCCTGTCACTATGGAGCATTATGCCAGCAGTGGCCCAAATCAGCCGGTGTTTCTTCCGGCTTGTGGCCATACATTCAGTCGTGTAGCAGTAAGAAACATTATCCTGGTGTCGCGGAGCGCAGCCGCTAGGAATGCAGGCGATGCTCTGACAGCAAGCATGGTTCGGTGTCCCATGTGCAGCACCATCCAGCCGCATCTGCGTATGGAGGATGTTAAACCGAACTGGGATACAATTCGTCGCATCGAGCATATGAAGAGCATGCAAGCGGCCGAAGAAGCGGCCGCTGCAGAAGCAGAAAATGAATCAACCGGAAGCCGCGCCTCGGAGACATCCGATCAGCAAGCCACGATTGGACACAATGTGGTCGTGCCTTCTCCTTTGGCTGCTTTGCAGGTAGCGCTTCAAAATTGCAATGCTCTGCTCGACGAGCCAGAACCGGTCGCGCTGACGAGCGCCTTGTCACATGCCCAGTTCGGCGATTTCAGAATACAGTCACGGAATCTCTGCCACAGCCAGTACATTACATTGAGCAGCGCTCTTC
The DNA here is from genome assembly GCA_032360965.1 of Ulva armoricana. Taxonomy (NCBI): domain Eukaryota; kingdom Viridiplantae; phylum Chlorophyta; class Ulvophyceae; order Ulvales; family Ulvaceae; genus Ulva; species Ulva armoricana. The sequence goes on from JAUMHO010000009.1 coordinate 26,850, forward strand.
GGAGGCCTGAACGAAGCCTGTTCCGGCGATCAATCCCGCAGACGAGGATGCGGTGGACTGCATCCAGCAGCGAGCAGGGCGTCCCGCGTGGGTCCCACATGTAACACACAAGGACAAGGAGACGCAGGGACACGTAAAGTTCAACAGGGGGGAAGTGTGTATCCGAATGCATGTGCGCAATGTACTGTGGTTTTCGTCCGCCTCTAACAAACCTGGCCAGGCCATGAAGCGGCACGCGGACAACCTGGCTGACGCGACTTGCCTGTAGATTCCACGTGACCCATCACAACTCATCTGCACAACTCCCACCGGTTCGTATTGTTTTATTCCTCTCGCTGCTGCAGGCGTTGTTCGACCTGCCCTTCCTTCATGCCCCGGCCACGCTCCAGAACGATGACCTGCAGCAGCTGTGCAGCAGGGCCTCCACCGCGTCCCCAGGATCAACCCTCAACCTCGAAGGAGCGTCGCTCACGTGTGCCATGGTCTCCAGCTGGTTTGCAGCAACCTTCCTGTCCAACCATGTGCGAGTGCATGCCACCGTGCAGCCACAGCTGCGGCTACTAGATGCAGCAGTCGATGAGTGGGGCTGGGGCCTCAGTGCCCCCTTAGACCGGGTCCATCTCTGGACTCTGCGGACAGACGACGTCTCTATCTGCAATGCCAAAATCAACCTGCCCAGCGATGGCATCCTCGTCATGAAGGCAGGCCAGAAGATCACTTTCTACAACCTCACCCTCGAAGGTGCGCCACCTCTCCGCCTGCACAACCGCCCTCCTGGCCGTCTCTACACCGTGCTATACAGCATGGATCAACGCTGGCTGGCCGTGCAAGTGGCCACGCACATGGCAGCCGCTCGGCGCCGTGAGCCTCCATCACTAGCACACCGCCTGTCGAGCACTCACCGAGCCGCCGCAGCACGGCTGAAGGCAACACAATCGAGCAGGTGTAGCACGACCGTGTCACAGCTACTGTAGCACCGGGGTGTCTACGAGTGAGGGGTGCAGAGTCACACCCAAGCCTGCGCCGAAGCTGCCTGCCTATCGCGAGCGCTTGCAGTCTTTGCCAGTTGTCGCCAAGCAGCTGAGCCCAGTCTTGCAAGGCTGCACAAGTTCCAACAGTGCACCATGGAGTGGGTGGCCTGAGGGGCACTGCCTCGTGTCGTTCCGGGTGGTTCCTGGTCACCCGCCGTCCTCTCCGCCCACGATCGAGGTGGCAATCGAGGTGGAGGCTGGCGACAGTCAGGCCATGTGACAGGAACTCACACACGATCACCGCCAGGGACGTTGACTGTGACCCGTTTCATGTCTGCAATCAAACTATCATGAATCTGTGACCGTGCACCTGAATATTAGTAAATACCGGGATGACAGAAACACAGCACTCACACCCTCCGTTCTCCCGCTGTCCTGCGCAGCACCACATCTCGGCCATGTGGCGGCCATCAGCCCCACATGGCCACAACCGCAACTTGCAGATCCTCATGTCACCTGCTTTCTTCCCAGCTGCAACCACATCCACCACAGCTCTTCCTCCTGTTCCCGCTCGGCTCAGCCGACATCACGCAAACTGCCACTCTCGACCAAGGTGTGCCACGACCGGCACTTCCGCCAGTTTGACTGCGTGTCAGCTAATCCTGTACCCTAACCACGCTCCGGCCCACCCCGCATCATGCCAGCCGCCTCAAGGTTGCGTCTCCCGCTCAGCTGCGACAGCAGTCTTGCCATCTCTCAGTCAGATCTCCACTGTGACTCTGCGCCCCCCCTCCGTACCGTGCACTCGCGACCGCGCCGATCACGGCAGCGACCGCTCTGGCCGTGCCGCTTCCGGCCGTCCCAGCCGCTGCGCAGCTCTGCCATCTTTGTCACCCCAATGCGCACCTCTCCACATGCGCAAGCTTCCACACCAGGCCGGACGCACACCCACGTTCTGGACACACCCACGTTCTGGACACACCCACGTTCTGGACACACCCACGTTCTGCGCGGCCCCCCATGCCTCCCGGGTGCCCCCTCTGGGTGCAATGTGTTCAGCTCTGCAAGGTGTTCAGCTCGGATACCGCATCAGCAGAGCTGCTCTCTCCGGCAGCTCATACATGCCGTTACCACGGCAGTGCCCACACGCATGCCAGCTGCGGCTGTCTGCTACGAGCGCCCCCACGTGCTGCCGCCATCACCCCCCTCTCAGACTCCACACATGTGTTCCACGACTGCCTGTGCATGTTGTCTCCTCTGGGACATGCATGCACTGGTGTGTCTGGCATGATTCTCGATCCTGCATTTTTCCCCCAAAATTTGTTTTTGCATGCATGTTGGTGCCTCTGGTGCATGCATGCAGCGTTACACAGAGGGCCGCGTCGACGGCCGTATGGAGCGCCGGCGTGAGCGCCTCGGGGCCCATCAACGCGTCACTGGTGACCTCACCGGATGTGACCCACTCGGATGCGCGGTTGCCCGTGTGTATAATGCCGGCGGGTATATATTGGGGCGCTGTGGCCGATTCCCGCTTGGGTTTGGCGTGATATCCGATCTGTCTTTTTTTTTATAATAATAAATATATCATGGGAGAGTTTGGTGCAGCGGCGTGAAAAGGGAGTAGCTGGGCGGCCTGAAATGCCATGTCGCGCGTGGCACAGAATGCAGGGACGAGTTTCGAGCCGGCGGAGTGCTCAGGAGGGCCGTCTGTAAATGTAGAGGTGCCACGTGCGTATGCGGAGGATGAGTTCTGGGTGGGTCTGGTTCGAGACCTGTACGCTGTTGCATGGTGCACCCGCACCTCCCTTCGACTCGTGTATCGTACAGATATGGGTAGCTGGTGTCTGCCTGACACCGTCGGCAGCTGTGCTGCCGTGTGGGGCAATCATGGGTGTTTGATAGAGACGATTGTCAGCTTTGAGAGTCTACTGTTTGGGGCGAGACCCCGGACAACCACCTCAGTCGCTCACCGCTGTTGTGCAGGCGGCACGTTTGTGTGCGTCGGGGCGGGCACGTCCGCGACGTTCGAGTCTGTCCGGATCACGGGCGCGACCATCGTCGCGACGAGCCAGGCGCGGGTCACGCTGTCGCGATGCACCCTCACCGACTGCCCCGTCGCCGTGCTGGCGCAGGGCCGCGGCAGCCAGGCCACGCTGCGGCGGTGCACAGCGCACGGCTGCGCGGCCCTGTCGGCAGCGTGTGGCGGGGCGTCCGTGCGGCTGACGGACGTCGTCGCGACGATGCCGCGTGCGGGCGGCGTGGCGGTGGACGGCCGCGGCGCCGGCACCCACGTCCACGCCAACGGGGTGGTGGTGCAGGGCCCGGAGGGGGACTCGCCGGCGCGGGCGGCGCCGCGCGGCGCAGGGTTCCGCGGCCGCGACGGCGCGACGCTCGAGATCTCCGGCTGCGCGGTGACGCAGTGCATGGGGGGGATTGACCTCGGCGATGTGGGGACGGTCGGGGAGGTGAAGGGGTGCAAGGTGCGGGGCACCGTCGGGGATGGCGTGGTGGTGAGAGGCGGCGCGGCAGGGGACCTCGACAAGTGCAATGTGATCATGGCGGGCGGCCGGGGCATTGTGGCGGAGGGGCTCGGGTCGAATGTGCACGCGGCGGAGTGCACCGTGCAGGGGCCAGTGGGCGACGCGATCGCGGCGTCGGCGGGGGGCGCGGTGCGGGCACACAGCTGCCAGCTCAGCGCCGCGTCAGCCGGTTGCGGCGCGGCGGCGTGTGGTACCGGCAGCTTTGCTGCGCTGTACCACTGCGTGCTCGACGGCCACGCGAGCGGCATCCGGGCGTCCGAGGGCGGCATCATCCGCGCGGAGGAGACGTCGATCGCGCGGTGCGTCACGGGCAGCGGCGTGCATGCCGAGGGGCCGGGGTCGGCGGTGCAGTTGGAGGGGTGCTACATCCGAGCGGCAGGGGGCGATGGCGTGGCGGCGGAGGGCGGCGGACTCATCGAGGGGCGGAGGGTGCGCGTGCGCACGGTCGGCGTGGCGGCGGGCGCCGCCGGGGCGGGCAGCTGCGTCCGCGTGACCGGCGCCGGGTCGGTGGCGCGAATGTACGAGGGCAGCTTCAGCCGGGGTGGCGGCGGCAACGTTCTGATCGAGATGGGGGGCGACGGCTCGCTGCACGGCTGCGAGGTCACCGCGGGCGTGGCCGGGGGAGGCGTGCACGCGATCGGCCCCGGCACGAGCCTGGAGCTGCGGCAGTGCCGGGTTCACGCGAACGAGGGGGGCGGGGTGCGGGTAGCGGATGGCGCACATGTGATGGCGGCCGGGAGCAACGTCGCCGATGGGGTGGCTGTGAGGGGTGTGGGTGCAAAGGCGCGGCTAGAGGCGTGCGAGGTGCTTGGGCCGGCGGTGCAGAGTGGGGGGGGCGAGTTGGTGGCGGATGGATGCGCGTTTGAGGTTCGGCCGCGGAGCGGCGACGGCGGCGGCGCGCCGGTGTCGCTCACGGACTGCCTCTGGGGACGGGAGGAGCTGTCGCCGGCGGAGGTGGCCATGTCCGCGGGTGTGGCCGCGCCGGCAGAGGTGGCTACGGTGGCGGAGTCCAACGCGCTGCAGCGGAGCGACCCGGCTGCGGACGGGGACGCGGCTGTGCTGCTGGCCGGCGCGGCGGCGGTGTCGGGCGCGGCGGCGGTGTCGGGCGCGGCGGCGGCTCGGCGCCATGTGTTCAGGGTCACGGAGGAGGGGAGCTCGGGGAGCGGGGAGGGGTCTGGGAGCGTGGCGGGGGGCCTGGAGGCGGGCGCCGGCTTGCCGCGGGTCGGCGACCTGCCGGCGGCATACACTGCGGAGGAGGCCGAGGCGGCGCAGGCCGAGGCGACGCTGGCGCCGAGCGTGCAGGCGCGCGGTACGGCGGAGCGGCGGGATGCGACCGCATCGCGCCGCCGCCGGCACATCTTCGGGCCGTTCCTCAGCGGCGGCGGGCTGGGTTCGCCTGGCGCTGCTCCGTCACGCGGGGTGCCGGTGCGCCCCAGTGATCCACGCGGCCCGGCGCCGCACCCGCCAAACCCCAGCGGCGTCTCTGCCGCTCGCAGCGGCGCCGACTCGGTGCCGAGCGGCCTCGGTGTGTCCGCCCCTGACAGCGTCGCGGCTGCTGCTGTGCTTGCGGCAGATGCCGGCATGTCCGGCCCTAGCCGCGGACTGCCGGCGTGGGACTCCGCCACGGAAGCGGGCTCACGGCATGCAGCAGGTGGAGCTGCTGTGGCGAGCAGCGTAGCCGCCGCTGCCCCGGTGCCTGCGGAGCGTGCCGGCACAGACAGCGGCAGTTCGTCGAGGACGGCGCTGCGGTGGCTACGAGTGGCGGGCCGACAGCGCTCCAGCGGGCACAGCAGCGCAGTCGTGGCTGTTCGGCCGCCCAGCGTGGACTTCGCCGCGGGGGTCGCCGTATCGGTATCTGACGCCGCGGCGGTGGCCGCGGCGGCGTCTGTGGCTGCGGCGGCGCGGCGGCGTGGAACCGAGGTTACGTCCCGCTCCCTCGACGTGCGGCCGCTGCTGCTGCCGAGCGCCGACAGCGGCAGCGGGCGGGCGTGGGGCGTGCACTCCCGAGGCGGCTCGACGGACTGGATTGACAGCGGCGCCGAGAGCGGCGGCCAAGAGGAGCGGCCGTCGGCGGTGCTGTACACGACACCGGGCAGCGCGGCTGCAGGCGTCGGCGCAGGGGATGTGACGGACGTGCGGCGGCGGTCGGGGCTGATGCGAGCGCTGCAGCGGGTGCGGCGCGGGCGGCGGCAGAGCGCGTCGGCTGCGGATGCCGTTGTGTAGCGCCGTTCGCCCGCGCGTCGCTGGCGCCGCGGCTCCGGCACAGGCTGGGGAACAGTGCGATGACGTGAGCCTTGCGCACGACAGGGGGGGGCCGGGGATGCATGGGAGACGTCGAGACAGTGTGCGCACCTGAGCCTTGCCTCGTATGCGGTACTGGACTGAAATGATGCATGGTGCATGGGAGACAGATGCGGTGCGAGCTGCAGTAGGTAGGGCTGTGGGGCGGGGTGGTTGCCATTTGCACATTGGAAGGCCGAGATTGCAGCCCGAGTTGAATGAGCTGCACGGGGACCGTTGTTGCTCTGATGGACCTCGACCCACGGCGCCAGCTGCAGGGGATCACCTGGGTTGTAGCCTACAGGCCTGATGGCACAGCCTACGTCTAAAGCTGTGTCAGGGCCGAGGGCTGAGGTAGCAGCGTGCGCTGCAGCCGGGAACGGCCTGGGGAGCAAGTAATAAGTGTCAATGCACCGAAGGAGTGCAAGAGCGAGGCAGCAGATGATGTTGTGGATAGTGTTTGTTGCAGTTCGTTTGATTTCCGTTCATTTCTTCACCTGCCTGATGTCCGCACCCGTGTTCACGATGTGCTGCGGTGCCACGAAGAGTGGTGATCCAGTGTAAGGCTGTGGCCAACATCCCGCCATGGTGGCTTGATCCAAACTGCATGGACTGCGTGCAAGATGTCGCCTGAAGTGTGACAGCGTCACACTTCAGTGTCGACAACCTCAGGCACAGCAGTGGTGTGCCTACAGTTGTTCAACCCGAGGCCACGAGATAGCATCCATATTCAGAAGCCAAGGGCCGCTCGTAGTGTTGTGTCCGGTATTGGGTACACTGCACATGTTACAGTAAACCCAGTTAATCCTGTATGTGTACGGCACACAAGTACCCTGTGAGCCCTACTAATGTTGCTAATATTAGCACAGGCCTGCGTAGCTGCTCACAGTGCACAAAAAAAACTGCAGTCCGGCATGACTGAGATCGAGGCAGCTGAGTCCATGTGGGCCATTGCGGCGCAGACCAGACAAGCACTGTGCACAGCCACGTGAGTGGACTTGCCGTGGCCTCCTAGCAAGCCCGGAACTCGGAAAAGTCGAAACTGAAGAAACATACGGCTAGAGAGCTCCGGCGGGGTGCAGGTTGCATGGACGCATTACACGTGCCATTCTCGATCATCATCAACGACAACCACATCACTGGCTGCAACTAAACCTAGCATCTCACCACCTTTCATGCACCCCACTTCAGACATCATGGGTGGCTACGTGCCTATGCTCCGTACGATGCCTCCGTTCCGTTCTCTGTACCACAGACGCACAGCCCTCCAGCCTAGGATGCAGTGCTGCCCATAGCACCTACCCCCCTTCACTGCCGCTGCTCCATCACATCTCAGCCGCACCGGTGGCATGTCGGCGGCCCTGTAACTCTGGGATTTGCAGCCTGGTGCACCAGCCAACACGATCGTGGCCATGCGCCCGTCGCCTGCGGCACGGTCATCAGTCGATCACCTGCCCGAGCCTGCGGGCACGCAGGACAACCAGCGCATCGCACGGTCTGCCACACTTTCTATCACGCAAGTTACACATTCTTCTTATCGCTGCGGCCACCGCGGTGGGTGTTGCGCGCCTACTGCCCGCTCCATCGGTGGCGCAGGAGGTCCTCGTACGTCAACTGCTGCCTGCCGAGCAGCACCTGCCTCAAGGACTGGTACCCCGGGTGCGACCGCACGTCCTGGCCGTTGAGGAGCGCCACCAGCAGCTCCATGTGCTGCGGCGTGACGCTCGCTGTGGGGTTGACCTCCTCCGCGGCCACCGGCTCGGCGGCGGGGGCCGTCGGGCCGCGCGCAGCCGCAGACGCCGGCGTGGGCGCGGCAGCGGCGGGCCACCCGGTCGCTGGTGGCCACAGCACGCTCTGCTGCGGCGCGCTCATCAGCAGGTGCGGGGGCACGAGCGGGTGCGCCGCGGAGGCTGGGGGAGCGTGCTCCTGCACGCTGCGCAGGTTCGCCTGAGCGCGCAGCGCGTCAATCACCTCCTGCTCCGCCGCCGTGATGCCGACACTGCTCGACGCCAGGTGCGCCTGCGCCGCCGCGGCCCCCGCCACAGAGACAGCAGGCAGGCCCCCAGAGAAGCCCATGCCTAGCCCCCCCCCGAGCGCGCCGAGCAGCTGGCTCTGAGCGGCCGTCATGCCCGCCGAGCTCGCCTGCGCCATGGCCATCGCGCCGCTGTACCCTAGCGCAGCATGACCGCCAGCGCCCATCATGCCAGCACTCGACAGCAGCTGACTCAGCCCCCCGCCGCTGCTCACCGCACCCTGCGACGAGCTCGCAGCGTGGCCCAGCACGCCGCCAAGCGCGCCCCACATGCCGGCCACCCCGTTGTCACTCAGCCCCAGTTGCCCCATGTGTCCCATGCTGCTCTCTGGAGCCGGAGTCGCCCCCCGAGAGCCGTTCCGCCGGTCGCGTTCGGACGCCCCCTGGGTCGCGCTCATCACCGCAACCGCCTCCGGCGGCCCCCGCTGCTGCCAGGTGGGCGCCTCAGCAGCAGAAACGGCCGCAGATGGCCCGTCACCAGCGGCGCTCGCGGGCAGGGCGAGTGTGCTCGGTTGCGCCGCAGCCTGGCCCGAGGCGGCCTCGGCCCTGCGTGGAGGCTGCCGGGGCTCCTCCGGCACGGCAGCGGGCGGCTGGCGTGGCTGCGCAGCAACCGCGCTGCTGGCGCCGCCGGCGAGCGGCGCCTCCGGCGCAGCAACGGCCCCAGGCTCAGCCTTCACAACCGCCGCCGGGGCAGCGGCGCCAGCAGCGGCGCGGGCTGCCTCACCCGATACCCACGGCCGTGGTTGCGGGGCTGCCGGCCGGCTGCACCCGCCATTCGTCGGCGGCGGTGGCGCTGCGGCGGCGGCACGCCTCGCGCCCGCCCCAAACGCTTTCAGGATGGCGCCGCTCATCGCGGCGCTCATGCTGGCCGCCTTTGCCGGCGTGCGCACTTCATACCCGCCCTTCCGCTGCGCCGGCCCACGGCCGTCCTCTGCGGCCGCGGTCGCAGCGGCCTCCGCGGTTTTGAAAGTCGAGTGCGACTCGATCACGATGTGCGCCCCCGCGCCGCTGCCGGGGCCGCCGATGACAAACTTGGAGGGCTTCAATACCTGCACCACACCCCTCCCCATGTAACCCGCACCGTGCCTCCTGCGTCAGTGCATTCATCGACAATCACAGCCCGACCGGGGCACTCGCACCCTGGCTACGACACGTCCGCCTGTGGATCTGCCGGGCCGCCCGACACAGGAAGCAAACAAGCATGGGGGGCACACGCGGCGCTGCGCCCGGGACAGGGGGGGGGGGGCAGCCAGAGACGCAGCATACCTGCAGCTCCATCTGATCCGTTGTCGCAAGGCAGCGCACGGTGCCGGGCGGCACCCCCTCCGGGGGCTCCCGCGCCAGCCCGAGCAGATCATCAGCGGGGGCTCGCCTCACACGCTTCCGAGGGTGCGTCGCGAAGTTCGCGGCCTCCGCCTCCGCGTCGTTCACCGCCACACCAGCGTTGCCGTACGGCGCGACGAACAGCCGCACGACCACCTGCACAGCCGGCCGCACTGCCATCAGACGAGCACAGCACGCCCAGCGGAGCACAGGACGCCACCTGCCTCGCCGCCACCCAGACGGCGCAGCAGCTGCCCCGCGGCTGCTGAAACACCGGCCACCCGCCACAGTGCACACACGGTGCCCGACTCCGGCCATGTGCCGCTGATATGTGCAGACACCGAACCAGCGGACGCAAGCGGCGCCTCCCGACACGATACGATGGCCACCGGGAGCGGCGTCGGCCCGGCCGCGGCCGCAGTGGTCGTCACCCTGGCTGCATCTGGCACATTGGGCTCAACTAGCCGTCTCAGCCTACATCATCCCCCGGTCACGGCCAGCGCTCACACCTCCCAGGGCCAGTAAACGCAAGTGTTGGGAACAGGTTTCGGGGATGGGCCCCGAAGCACGATTGCTAACATTTCGCACCCGTCGTGACACTACCGACTGACGGCACCGGGTCGGCCGCGGGCGTCACACGCGCAGGTGTACGCACGTTTACATTGTCACCAACGCGCACCCGGACGACGAGTGCTGCGATGATCTGATGTCAGGCATGAACGCCGATGCGAGGTGCGCCTGCCTCTGGAAACACACGTGCGGGCGAGCAGTGAGGCGCACCGAGTCTTTGCCCTTCTCCTTGTGCACAACCCCCCGCCAGAGGACCGTGTCGTCCTCCTCCGAGTCGTCGATCGCCTCGACGACGTCGCCGACGGCGACGCGGGGGGACGGCGCCCACTCCGGCCGCGGCCGCACCATCACCTGCGGCGTCTGGAACGGGTACGGCTGCGGGCCGTAGAACACAAAGGGTACCCACGTCGTGGGGTTCGGGTCGAGCGGGTCGCCCGGGTAGTGCTCCTCGACGAGGAAGCGCAGCCCGCCCTCGAGGCTGCTGCCCGTCCGGGCGTCGGACAGCCGGGCGTCCCACCAGCCACCGAGGAAGTCCTACATGCTCGCATACCACAGTGAGGGGGGCGCTGTCAGGTGAGACCGAGTCAGTGGCCCACAATCGCCTGCACGTCTCGCCACTGCGCACCGGCATCGCGGAGCGGTGTTGGCCGGCCGGGCTGAACACCTGTCCTTACCACTACATCCACAACATCCATGCTTTCTGTCTCAAGATACCATATGATCGCCCAGCCCATGGCCGCGGCAGAGCAGCGATGTCAGAGCGGCGCGAGTAGCTGCTGTGGGACACAGCCCGCGCACGGCGCATGCATGGCGGGGGCTGCGGCAGACAGGACGTGTGCTTTTTAAACGCGAGGCCCTGGCAGGCCCAGGCACCCCATGGGACACCATGCCTCGGATCTGCTCTGAGCGATGCATATCGTTATGACGCACGTGCTGCTTCGGATGTCACCCCACGGACGGTGTGGCATGCGTGGCATACTGGTGCGTCCGCACGCAACAGTGGGAACGGAGACGGCATGATGCTGTGGCCACCGGTGCTCACCCAGGCAGGGCGGGGGCAGTGAGGCCTCTGCCTGGGGCCATGGTGAGGTGCGATCGGCGGCCGCACGCTGCTGACACATGCCGTGTTCCAGTGCAGCATGCCCGCTGCGTCTCCGCGGCTGCAGGCCGGAGGTGCCCAGCGCCGCCCTCGGCGAGGAACAGCCTGCGGGCGCGGGCGCGGCGTCGCACCTTCTCGGTGCTAACAAACTGCACGCGCGTGCGCTTGCCGCTGCGGGCGCCGCGCGCGAGCTCCAGCGCCGGCGGCAGCGACACGAGCGCGGTGTGGATGGACGCAACGTCCAGCCGCAGCATGAACTCTCCGAGGCGCAGCTGCCGCACGTGCTCCGTCCAGATCGCACCCTCCGGCAGGCCGCCCCCGGGCGGCCGCTTCGGCGGCAGCGCGCTCAGCGGCAGCTGCCGCAGCCGCGTCGCGTCCTCAACCACCATGCCTGCAGCGACGCTCGCACGCTGCTTGCCGTGCCCTGCGTCTTTGCACCGTTCTAGCGGCGGGCGTGGCGACCGATCATGGAGCATGAGCGCAATGCACGTGTGCACACAGCATTGCCCACCCCCACGGTGTGCGCGAGGCAGCCAGCGAGGGCGATGCGTGACTAGGCGTAGACGCCACTGCTCCGTGACTCAACAGGGTGCACTACAGCGCTCCATCCAGAATGGCTTCACCGCCGGGCAGCCCAGCTTGCTCCATCAGCACCAGGCGGACAACACGAGGCAGACAGAACGGCTGCATGCAGCAGGAGGGCGGCCCACCTGCAGCGCCCTCGTCAGCCCCGTCCTCGTCGTCACTCAGCTGAGTGCTCACGCTGCCCCCACCCCGCTGCGAGCCCCCCTTCGCAACGGCCTTTGCCCCCTTGCCGGCCTTACCCCGGCCGCTCTTCGCGTCCTTCCGCCCCTTAACCTCCGGCTTCGCCTCCTCCGTGGCCTCCCCCGCCGCCTCCTCCTCCTCTTCCTCAGCCTCCTCCTCGTCGCTCGAGCTGCTGGAGCTGTCACTCTCATCACCTGAACCCTCGGCCTTGCCGAAACCGGTGGAAACGCGGCTCAGGGGTCGCCCGCGCCCCCGGCCGCGGCCTCGGTTGCACGGCTTGCTCCGAACGGCCTTCTGTCCCTCATCTGCACATGTGCACACCTCTCTACACCGTACATCCGCAGCGGCCCGCCGCTCCACTACGCAGCCGCCGCCAACGCCCTGATGGCGCGGCAACCTCACCAACACCGAGCAGCAGTCTGTCTCCCCACGACGCCGCCGATCCCCGCATCGCGCATGTGTCACCCATGCCAGCCCAGGAGGTCCCAGCCGCACCAAGAGGCCATGCCACCGCGCGGATCACGACAGGCGCCCCGGCCTGACGTCCGGACGTGCCGGCGCTCCTGCCTGCTCACGCTTCGTGATGGCCGGGGCTAAAGATTACGTCGCGTGTAATCGTAATCAGAGCATGCGCACGGTCAGTTGGGCCGCGCACCCGGGCTCCAGGTCTGGCCGAGAGGCTGGCCGCGGCTCGCGCCTGGGGCAGAGGCCTGGAAGGCTCCCCGGTTGGATGCGCGCCCGATGTCGTCTTCCGCGGTGAGCTCCGTGCGCACACACGCCGGCCACACCGCGACGAGGTCGCTCTTGCGCGAGAAGAAGGAGGTGCTGTCAAAGGGCGGCGCCTGCACGCCCATCTTTGCCGCCCCGGGGCATGCGAGACGCGTGAGGTGGAACCCTGCCCACAGCTGCCGCATCTTGAGGGAGCGGTTAGTCATCGTCGTCGGGGCGTGGAAGACTGCCGCCGCGGCAGACCACAGCTTGTTCTCGGAGAGCGCCTCCTCGCCGCCCCACGACTGCAGCAGGAAAGGGCTGTCGCACGCACGACGCAGGTGGTCTATATACACAGTACATCACTCCCTCTGCACCTGGGACTGCACCTGCCCTGAGGCCCACTATCAGCTTGGTGCGCTCGGCGCAGCTGTAGCTGACATCACCGCTTGTCCTGCGAACATGCTGCCCCCAGGCTGAGGCGCACTCTGGTGACAGCAAAACACAATGGACAGGGAAACTCGCTGAGTGAGGAAGCGGATGCGCGTGAGACTGAAGTCAGTGACCAGTCAAGGCATGCACGCCGGAGGACGCCAGAAGAATGGAAGGTGTGGAAACTGCTGTTCTGTTCGCTGCCATGGCAGGCTGCCGCGGATGCCAACAGCTGCACTGGACTCGTCCGAAACGATCTGCTGGATGGTGATGCGTGGGCAGTGTGGATGATGTTGCAGAAGAGGCAGGCTTCGCACCATGACCACCAGCCACAACGCGTATGACTGCACGAAGAGGTCACGCCGCAAGCCCAGATACCGAGGCATCTGCTGTAGCACTGGGTCATTCACATGATTCCCATACTGCCTGACCGCTTCCAGCCACTGCTCTGCGTCTCTATCATGGTTGGTGAAGCCGTTCTCGGTTGGTGTGGCAGCACGTGCGGTAGCTGCAGTGGGCCCTGATGCCGCATTGTCTGCAGCGGTGGCCTCAGACACATTTGCTGCTGTCGACGGGGGCGTGCACGGGTCTTGTCGAGGCTCAGATGACTGGCTAGCTGCAGGAAGGTCCTTCGTGGCTGTGGCAGGTGCAGGGGGCACCATACACTGTCGGGGGCGACCCCCAAACCGTACTTGGGGAATGGCTGGCGCATGATTGAGCTTCGGGGGATCGACACCGTGCTTAGCGGCAACCTCAGCATATGTTTCTGGGCAGTACCGACGGGATTTTGGAACGCAGATGTCTGGGGTGTCTGAGCTGAGAGGCTCCCAGGCTGCATCTTCGGTAGTACCATGCCACACATTCGTACTTTCCCGGGGAATCACCTCAGGCTCACGCTTCCCTGAAGAAGGCTTGGCTTCAGCATCATCCCAGGTGACCATGATGTAGGTTGAGTGGTGTGCAACAACAGTTGCACGCCTGAAGTCAATGCTGTGTGCATGTGCAGCAATGTATGCTCTGTCATCAGGCCGAGCGGCCAGCTTAGGACTGATCCAATTGCGCTGAAGGCCTCCTGGTTGGTCCCTGGCGCACCTCCAACATAGCCAACATTCTGTGGACGACGGCCCATCTGCAAGGCGCAGCGAGAGTTGCGACCTGCTCATTAGCGCGGGGTGGCTCGTCAGCGTAGGAATCGTCTCGCAGATACACCAAACAAGGTCACTAATGATCGGCGAGGAACAAAACGGAGACTACAACAACGCTGTCTTGTTGGACTGCGCCTTTACAGTGAAAACGCAACGTGCTGTGCAACAAGCACGCACTGAGCGCGGTCACACCAGCCCGATCGTAGTAGCCAGCGCAGCCGTAATGATATGCGGCGGGGCAACGATTGCATTGAATCAGAGCGGTAGCGTCTGCCTCCGTAGCGCACGCATTCCGTGGGACAGGCTGCGACAACTGCTCGCATGCTCCACAGATGCTCTCATGCTGGAAAATAGTTTCCTTCATCTATTCATGCACACGGAAACATGGCGTACGCGCCCAAGTGCAAAGTGCGAGCGCGCCAACTTGCGCTGGGGCCTTCAACCCACGGGACAAGACATAATTGCTGTTCATATTTGCGACACTAATGACAACATTTTTGTGTCGACGGTGATCGTCAAGTTTGACCGACCTGCGGCATGTATTGTTTAAGGTCTTGTAATGCATGATCCGCATAGTTTTTTTTGGCGAAAGACCAATTTCCCACCAGCGACACCGAGCTGCATCTGCGCACGGGGCTGAACAGCACGAATGCGCGATCCATCAACCTGTCCCTGACGCGGCACATGTCGTTTACCAAGGCGGCAAGTGTGCCTTTATCTGGTTATAGCGAGCGGGGGTCGCTCTGCATTGCCTCACTCCCGAGCCAGACCAATATCAAAATCAAATGGGGCTGTGAAAAGTGGAAGAATGAGCGTACAGAAGCAGTACTCTAAGCCGTCTTACGCGGCGTTCTGTCCAGCAGCGCCGCTGATCGTCGCGGGCACTGCGCAGTACGGTCTTCATGACGACGCTTTCAGCGCTCAGCCAACCTTGGAGGTGCGTGCGATTGTCCACGGACTTCGAGTCGGCCTTCTTGCATACTCTGCCCATCGTGGTTGAGCGTGTCATGTGTTCCACTTGCTCTCGTGTGATGAAGCTAAGGCGTAAGAGGTAGCTTGTTTATCCTCGCGTTTTCTTGAACGAGTGCATGCGGCATATCACGGATTTAAAATTGTCGGCCTTTTACCATCATCACCTGATGCTGTTTGAGATTCGTCGGGCCTTGGATGTGGCATCCCGTGACGCCTTGACCGCGAACTCTTGACTTGTAGGTTCTGTCGTTGGACCTGGCGAAGCCTGGCCTAGAGGTACCTCGTGTTGGCACCTCAGTGCCCTTGAACGCTCCATTGCAGAGTATTGCCTGGGGCTCGTATGGCATCGCGACGAGGAAGAGCCAGGTGCGCTACAATGCTCAACCATCACTCACTTTCTCCGCTCGGCGATAAGCACACATTCTGAAGTGGTGTAACTATGTAGTATGGTATCCTTGCTGGCTCGCTCGCTAATGGTGAGGTGACGCTATGGGACCCCACCGCCATCGTGAAGCAGGCCCAGCCAAGCTCTACCGTGGTCCACACGTGGAAACCATGCGAAACTGGCAAGGTACTGCTCCTCATACTTACAACATTCATATCTCCGTTGTCTGGTACACAGTGAGGATAAACTGAAACTGCTCTGGGCATCGGAGCAGACACCGTGGTTGCCTGCAGATCAATGCTCTTGCTTTCAACCCGGCCTCGCCAAATCTCATTGCTTTAGGCAGCGCAGCAGGCGAGGTGATGATCTACGACATTACCAACCCGCTGGTGCCTCGAGATGTCTTGGCAGCCCCGGACGCTGCACCCGGCCCTCCCGTCACGTACCAGCCCTCATTCCGCTCTGGCCCGGGAGAAGTTCTGTCCCTTGCCTTCAACAACATCTCTTCCCACATCCTGGCTATTGGCTATGCAAATGGCGTCACACACCTCATCGACTCTCGTAGCAAGCGCAAACTGATGGAGTTCTCAGATGAGAACCTGCCCCGCCGTATCTCTGGGGCAGCGTGGTCCCCCTCGGCCGAAACACACCTCGTTCTGGCATCAGAGGATGACCGCTCGCCCACTCTCCAGTTCTGGGACCTCAAGAAGGCCCGCACGTCCATCCTGGAGTTTGTAGGCCACAGCCGTGGCGTGACTGATGTTGCCTGGGCCCACGAGGACTCTGGCCTGCTGCTGTCGTCCGGCAAAGATTCACAGAGCATCGTCTGGGACACCCGCTCGGGCGAGCGCCTTGGCTGCTTGCACCCGATGGATCCTGCACCAGCGATCCAGGTGCGCCCCGGTCGCACCTCGCCTGCGTGTGCTGCACTCTTTAGAGCACTCTCTCCCGCTGGCCGTTCTCAGGCCCCGGTCACACCCAGATATGATGAACACGGGCATAGCCTCGCATACACCCATGTGACTGACCGCTGCGCCCAGTGATGTATTCCCTGTCCCCGCCTGAGGTGTCAGCGCATCTGTGTGGTCACCAGGTTGTGACTGGCTGGATCACAGGTATGTGGCAAGCACAGGCGCAAGCAGTGTCGGGCTATCGGGGTGCATTTCCGGGGTCAATCCCTCAACACTGTGTCCAACATTCAGACACGCTTTATCAATGTCTTCTGCTTGCCCAACACTGGGTGCAGATGGCTGTGTTTGCTTGGCTCGTGCACGGTTCCCCTGCACTCCACTGCAGCAGCGGTGGCAGCCGCTGCTGGTCCCGGTTCCCACATCCTTGATTGACACCACAGCACCGACATGCCGCTGTGTTGGGAATGAGAAACGTGGCCCCCCTCCCAGAGGCGTACGTGTGCAGGTGGCCTGGAGCCCGACGAGCCATGGTATGTTCCTGTCGAGTCAGGCCGGTCGCGGCGTCAACCTCGCAAACTACGTCGGCGCAGCCTGCAGCACGGAGACGTACGCCGACCCCCACACCGGGCAGACCGCCAGCCACACGGTGCCGCGGCCGCTGCCGCGGGCGCCGGCGTGGATGCGGCGGCGCTGCGTCGCCCGGTTTGGCTGGGGCGGCCGCCTCGCGACGGCGCTGCCGCCGCCGGGCCGCGACGCCGCCCGCACCGTCTCCGTGCGCACGCTCACGCTCGAGCCGGACCTCAAGCGGCACAGCGAGCAGTTTGAGGAGGCGATGGGCGGCAACCTGCGGTGGTACTGCTCGCAGAAGGCCGCGGGTGAGGACGAGCGGGAGCGCGAGTACTGGCGGTTCATCGAGGTGTCCCCCCCTGCTCCGTCTACCCACAGTGGCCGACGCACGCGCATGTGCATTCTCACGGCGGCCGTCGGCGTTGTCCAGCGCCGTTGCTCGATGTCGTGCGAGGCGACTGTGGCTCGAGGCGTTCGGGCTTGTTCCTTGTGTATTGCGTGTCCCTTGTGTACGCGCTCAAGGGGTCGTTGTTCAGGGCTCGCTCCGGGCGGAAGGGTCGTACTGTTTCAGCTGTGGCAGTAGCGGCGCAACGCATGTGGACCCAGTGTGGACATGTGTACAAGGAGGTCGCGTGTGACTTGTACTGCGTGTGGCGCGCTACGATACGCCCGTGGCGCTGTACCGTGTGTGGACACACACCGAGCATGGGTGTTGTGCAGTGGAGGGGTGTGATGTGGCTGTGCGCGTGGCGTGCAGGTGCTGCTGGAAACAGAAGACCGGCGGCTGCCGGAGATGTTGGCCAGGTTGGGATTCTCGGCGGAGGTCGCAGCGTCAGCACGGGCTGGCGCTTCAGAACAGGTGGAGGCGGCGTCCGCGCTGCTGGCAGGGACCTCCCTCGTGAGCGACAGCGGCCAGCTCGCGAACGACGGCGGTGGCGCGGATAAGCCGTTTTTCGACCCCGACGCGCCGCCGCTGCCGGCGTCGCCCAGCCGCGGCACCGGCGGCGGCACCGGCGGCGGCGCCGGTGGCGGCAGCTTCTTCGAGAACCTGAACGTCACCGGCTCGATCACGCCCAAGGCGGCGTCGGGACGCGGCGCGGGCCCGGTCGGCATGAATGGCGGAATCGGCGACTCTGGCACGCTGGAGGCAGAGGCCGAGGGGGAGACGGAGGTTCAGCGCAACCTCTTTGTGGGCAACCACGCTCAGGCGGTCGAGACGTGCCTGTCGCATGACCGCCTCGCAGACGCGCTCGTTGTGGCGCACGTGTCGAATGACCCCGCGCTGTGGCAGTCGACGCTTGAGAAGTACATGGAGCTGAGCCCGCAGCCGTACCTACGCGTGGTAGAGGCGCAGATGCGGGAGGACTACGAGAGCCTCATCAAGGCGCGCCCGGTCGGGCGATGGGCGGAGACGGCGGCAATCCTGCTGACGTACGTCGCGCCGCCGGACTTCCAGCGGCTGTGCAAGAAGCTCGCCAAGCGGCTCGACGAGTCAGGCATGCGGCACGCGGCCGCCCTGTGCTACATCTGCGCCGCGGACGTGGACAGCGCGGTGACCCTGTGGCTCAGCGACGCCCACGACTCTGGCCTGCCGGTGCCGCGGCTGCAGGTGTGCACGCCCCGCCATGCATTTCTGCATCGCCCGTGTCTGCAAGCTAGGCCCGCCGCCGGTGCCACACCCGCACCGGCTGTGCCGTGCCTCCGCGGCGAGGGCTGCGCGGACGTGTGTGCGCCCCGTTGTGTGCCGTGGCTGTTTGCGAGGTGTGTGATGAGAACCCTACCAGAGGAGCGCCAGCGCGGTGGTGTTTGTGTCGCCGATGGGCCTCCAGTCGAGCCGATGACGCTCGCGGTGTTTCAAGCAGCATCGCCGTGTTCGGGCAAGCAGCCGGAATCTGCCTGCGGTGTGATGCGAGGCCCGTAAATGTACACGATGGCCCCACACCAGGATGCGGGTAAACGGCGATCACGGCCACAGCGTGGAGGACACGTCGCCACTTTGTTGTTGATCACAGGGCACGGCCGCTGCCCTGTCTGCTGCGACACGGCTGAACGCTGGAATGAAACCAAGAACGAGGCAGTTGGTGGCGCCTGTTTGACAAGCACATGTTGACCCGCGGGGGGGGTCCAGTGCTGGATGACAGTAGGAGTAACGGCAGCCTCCCCCATGCGCAGGATGCTTGTCAGGTGTTGTGTGATGCGATGTTCTGAAACGCGTGCAATGGGCCGGCTGGTGCAGCGCTCACTGGCCGAGTGCATGCAGGCGGTGCTGGAGAAGAGTATCGCCCTCTGCCTCGCGGCGGCCAACACGTCAGCGACGTCCGCACTGGCCGACCTCCTCGCAAACTACGCATTGCGGCTGGTGGACCAGGGCGCCATGCGCTCCGCGATGACGTACCTCGGCCTCCTCGACGGTCTTCCCCCTGACGCGGCACCCGCCCTGGCCATCCTACGCGACCGCGTCGCCCAGGCTGCTGCGACAGAGGTGCGGCATCCCGTACGCGTGTCGCAAGAGACCACGCCCAGTTGCCGTCCGCGCTGCACCATCTCTGCGCCGCGCTGAAGGCAGATCTTGGCTGCCGAATGCATGTACACGCAGCCCGCTACCAGCTGTGGCAGCGTGTGGGTGGGCATGCGGTACAGCGGTGTTGCGCTCACAGTCTCATGGGAGATCCCCACCTTGGTGGGCTGCATTATGGGCACAGGACCTGGTGGGGCGACGTTGCGGGGCTGTGGCTGCTACCTGGGCTGCGGACGTGCGGGCGAGCACGATCGACAGCCGAGCTGCATGCAGATGCCGGAGGCCGCACAGACGACCGTCACGCCGTTTGAGTACGTGGACGTGCCCGTCAGCGCGCAAGGCGGCGCAGCGCAGCAGGAGCAGTATGGCGCGCAGTACGCAGCCGAGCAGTACGACGCGTCGGCGTACGGGCAGGGGCAGTACGCTGGCAGCGCCCCCGCGCCTCAGGGCTACGGCGGTGCGGCGGCGGCCGCGCCGGCGCAGTATGGGGGCTACGCACCGCAGCCCGCGGGCCCCGCCGCGCAGCCCGCGTACAACCAGTTCAAGTACGACCCCGCCGGCAACTATGGGCAGGAGCGGCAGACGTACCTGCAGACGTACCCCTCCGCGGAGCCGAAGCAGGCGTACCAGGCGCCGCCGCTGCAGCCACAGCACCAGCCGCCGCCGCTGCAGCCGCAGCACAGCGGGTACAGCGCGGCGCCGCCGCAGCAGCCGGCGCCGCAGCCGGCGCCGCGGCAGTTTGCGCCCAAGCCGCCTGCGGCGGCAGCCC